>VMDO01001649.1:48673-198105 GCA_007922755.1 Pedetes capensis | reverse complement strand
CTTTTCTTTTTTTCTTGTCTTTTTAAGAACTTTTTGCTTCCTTCTTGAATGATATCTTTTATGTCGTGCCACAACTCTTCTGGTCTCCTGTCATTTGTGTCTAATGCATTAAACCTATTTTTGAGGTGGTCTCTGAACTCAGGTGGGATATACTTAAGATCATACCGTGGCTCTCGTATACTTGTTCTAATTTTCTTCAGCTTCAGTTTGAACTTGCATATGAGTAGTTGATGGTCTGATCCACAGTCAGCACCTGGTCTTGTTTTGGGTCTGACTCATAGAGGCCCTATTTACAACTGAATGAAATGCTTCTCAACATTGTGCCAGGCCCCACATTATGTCAGTGCTTCTCTACTATTCATAGGATTTTCAATGGTGGATTGTTTCAGGAGTAGATTGCCAGGTGCTTCTCCCTTGGAAGATACATGATTTGCAAATATTTTCTTATATTTCATGCACTGTTTTTTTGTGCCTTCCTGGTAACATCCTTTGGTGAGAAAAAAATTTCCAGTTTTGATACAGTTCAAATGATCTATTTTTGATTTTGCAGCTTATGTTTTGCTGGCATATGGAAGAAACCACTGCCTAGCCTAAGTCCACAATATTTACTCCTACATTCACTCAGAGGAGTTTTGTAGTTTTAGTATTTAGGTTCAGATTTATGATCCATTTTGAGTTAGTGCTTGTGTGTTGTGTGTGCTGGGGCTAGATTTCATTCTTCTGCACGTGGATATTTGGTTGTCCTAGCACCGTTTGTTGAAATGACTGTCTGTTTCCCCTTTTGAATTTTCTTGTTACTCTTGCCAAAGTTTAATTTACCATCTGAGAAGGTTTACTGCTGAATGCTCAGTTATGTTCTATATGAGCCTGTCTGTATGCCAGTACCATCCTGTTTGACAACTATAGTTCTGTTTTTTTTTTTTTTTTTTTTTTTGTGGTACTGGGAGTTGAACCCAGGGCTGTACTTGCATGCTTTGCAAGTGCTGGACCACTGAGCTGCACGATCAGGCCATTTTTTTTTTTTAAACTTTTCTGAGACAGGGTCTTGCTAAGTTTTGCAGATTGCCCCTAGTCTTGAATTTACAGTCCTCCTGAGCCTCTGGGATTACAGGCATGTGCCACCGCGCCCGTCTGAAAACTGTAGTTTTGTAGTAGGTTTTAAAGCTGAGACATATGAGTCTTCCAAACTGTTTCATTTTCAAGATTGTTTTTGCTATTCTATGGCCCTTGCACAAGGACATGGGGATCCTATGATTTGTAGGATCAGCTTGTCGAGGTATTAGCTTTTAAAAAGGCAGTTAGAATTTGGTGGGGATTACTTAGGTTTAAGGACTATTGCCGTCTTTTTTTATGTTGTCTTCTGATCCATGAGCATGGGACGTATTTCCATTTATTTATTTCTTCTTTAATTAATTTTGATATTTTGTCGTTTTATATGTAAAAGTCATACTTTTTCTTCTTATGTATTTTTCTTCTTGTGTATTTTATTTTTTTCTATTGTAAATGGCATTGCTTTTCTATTTTCATTTTTTAGATTATTCATTGGTGGTATATAGAAAAAATCTTATATTGTATATTGCATGCTATTCTTGTGTCCTGCCACATTGTTGGACTGATTTATTTGTTCAAATAGTTTTTTTTCTGTGTATATATGTATTCCTTATGATTTTTTCTTTCTTTTTTTCTCTTTCCTTCCTCCTTCCTTCTTTCCTTTCCTCCTTCCTTCTTTCTTCCCCTTCCTTCCTTCTTTCTCTTTCTTTCTGTCTTCTTTCTTTCTTTCTTTCTTTGTTTCTTTTTTCTTTCTTTCTTCTCTTCCTTTCTTTCTTTTCTTCTAGGGTCTCAGTATGTAGATAAAGCAGGTCTGGAACTTACTGTGTAGCCCAGGCTGGCCTCAAAACTAAGCATTCTCCTGCCTTGGCCTCCCCAATGTTGGGATCACAGATGTGTATACCAGACGAAAAGTGCAGCCCAGAATGGGCTCAAATTCACAATCCTCCTGCTTCCTGCCTCATCCTCTTCAGCTCATTGGTTACCAGCATGAGTCCTCATGGTCAGCATGATTTCTTATGCATAAAATGATGTTATCTGCTACTAAAGGTACTTTTACTTCTTTCTTTCCAATATGTTTGCCTTTTATTTAGTTTTATTGCATAATTGCCTTGGCTAGAATCTCCAATACAATATTAAACAGAAATGATGAGAGCAAATACCCTTGCCCTAAGCCTGATTTTAGGGAGAGAACTTTCAGTTTCTCACCATTAAGTATGATGTTAGCTATGGAGTCTTTGTAAATACTCTTAAACTATTTGAGAAAATTCTCTTCTATTCTAGTTTATTGAGTGATTTGTCATGAAAGTTTCTTGGATTGCTGTTAAATACTTCTTCTGAGTTTATTGAACTGATCATGAAGTGTTTGTACATCATTATATTGATTGATTTTCAATTGTTAAACACATCCTGCATTCTTGGCATCTATATTTACTTTAAATTTAAATAATACTAATATAAACACCTTTGTGTATATAAGGTTTTTGGTATTGGTAATTCTATCCTTAAGAAGAACACTCCCTAGTAGAATTACTGACTTATAAGCAATTTGTAAATATTTTAAAGTTCTTAATAGAAATATATTTTTAATAAGGATTAATACCAGAAATATTTACAGTTTGCCTAAAGTTTGTGTAATTTCCCCCTTTTACATGGGTATTTGGTAATATGTGCATTCTTAAAATATTTTCAAGTATAAGCCTTGCTGACCTCTGATCATTGACATATTTTACCATGCCTCAAATACTAAGAAGCAGGATTCTGGTGTAATAATGAAAAGTTCTGGGGTATAGAAGATCACAGCTAAAAGAGATTAGCCTAGAATATTATTGCTTGGGCAAGCTGCATGCTCTAGAAACAAAACTATGTTCAAGCCTAATTCCACCAATATCAAGCATGAAAACTTGATCAATTTTTGTAACACTAATAAACTTTCTCTCTTCCTTTCTTCCTTCTGTTCTTTTTTACATTTCTTTTCTTTTTCCTTCCTTCCTTCCCTTCTTTCTTGCCGTCTTTCTTCCTTTCCTTTCCTTTCTTCTTTCTTTCTTGGAGGTAGGGGTTAGATTATGAACAAAGGGCCTCCTACATACTTTGCACTTGAAAAGGGAAAATATTAAGGGTAAGCACTGAGTTACACTCCTAGCCAACCCCCTTTTTTATTTTTTATTTTGAAACAAGATCTCACTATGTTGCCTAAACTTGCCCCTGGCCTCAACTTGTGATCTTCCTGCCTCTGCCTCCCAAGTTGCTGAGGTTGCAGGCACATGTCACTGCGCCTGGCTAGCTTCCTCATTTCAAAGTGGGAATTATAACATCTGCTTCACAGGGTTATTTTAGATGCATGTAAAATATTTAATATAGTATCAGGCACATAAAACTTTCATTACACATGGCAGTTCTTTTCCTTATTTCTTATGGTAGCAGCTATATTTTGTTCGGTTAAAATTTAAAATACCATTACCATATCAGAAACAATAAGGGAATGATCATGTTCAAATCTCATCTCCTTAACTTTAAAATGTACCTCTGCTCTAAGTTCACATTTCTATGACAAATCCTTGAGATGTTAGACAGCGAGTTCGCAAGTTTTTTTTTCTAACCATGAACATATTGTAAAGATTAAATTAATTTTTTTAAGACATATAGAAACCTTGAGGAGTTGGTGAAAGTAAACAGTAAAACAATAAATATAGTAAATAGTAAGTATTTATTTATTGATTATTGTGTCAATCACCTAACACAATAATCCAAGGTTTATTGGAGATATATATATATATATATATATATATATATATATATATACATATATATATATACATATATATATACACACACACACACACACACACACATACATACATATATATATATATATATATATATATATATATATATACATACATACATACACATATTATGGGGCTTGGATTTAGCTCAGTTGGAAGAACGCTGCTCTGCAGCTCTTCAGCTCTGCAATTCTGCAGTCTCTGAGGTCCTGGGTTCAATTCCCAGCACCACAAAAATGGGAGAAGGATGTGGCAATCCACTCCCGAGGCAATCCCAAAACAATCAACCATTGAAGACCCTATGAGGGTAACTATGAGCCAGACACGACTCGGCCACACCTAACAATAACAGTATATTTTATAATTTAATTTACTCCCCTCCATAACTCTTGAAGTAATATTTTGATTTTTATTTTATAGATAAGAAAAATAAGGTTTGGGAAAACTGAAGAACTTGCATAGTATGACAGAAATTAAGAAGTATCGCTGAGCTTTGGTATTAGATTTGCTTGACCTCAGAACCCACAATATTATGACATTACTACATAATAATACTTCCCTGAAAACACATATTTCTCAACTTCCTGGGAAGAACCAGAAGGAAATAATTCTCTGGGAAAAGTTAAGTCTTCTAGGTGATTGATTCAACAATAACAATGGTTGAGCACTATAGTACATACCTGTGATCCCAGCAATTTGAGAGGCTGAGGCAGAGGGATTGTGAGTTCAAGGCCAGAAGCAGCCTGTGCAACTTAGTGAGACCCGAAGGGAGGTGCTGCTCAGTGGGGGAGCATTTGCCTAGCATGCACAGGCCCTGGGTTCCTGCCCCCACCCCCAGTTGTGGAAAAAGAAAATGACAGCAATGATGAAAACCAAGAAAATAAAATCATTAGCAAAAATCACTAGAATTGAAAACTTTTCAATCATTAGTCTATTTTATAGCACTGAATAAACAGTTAAATATAAGTGGATCACCAACATGAAAATCTTTAAAATTGTGTTTGATGATTTAGTTATCAAAACACCTAGCAGTAGTCATTTCTTGTTTCATCATGTTCTATAATAAAGTTGTAGTGAGTTGTACAGGGAACTTGAGGGGATAATCCAAAAAATTCTCTACTTAGTGTTATTAAGATATTTTGAAAATGTGTCCCTTTACCTGTCAGTATTAAGCTCCTGTGGTTTTAACTCAATAAGATGTTTTAAAATACCTTCAATTTTGCTAGAATGCAATTTATATTAAGTTGGTTAAATAACAAAACAAGCACTAGGAAGTGCTTGCTGTATGCCAAATGTTTTACTTATACCATTGAATCTTCACAAGAGTACTTAGATGTAGGTACTATGATCATATTCATTTTATATGTGGGGCAAAAAGAGAGACAATTTGATGGAGTGTTAATTCAAAGTGGCAGAAGTTGGAGGTTGAACCCAAATTTCACCCCCAAAGCCCATGTTTTAACTACTGGTTAATATTGCCTCTTATTTGATAAACACCTAAGATACATATGACCTAATTGTTGCTTTTTCTGTATTTCTTTCAAGAAGCAAAAATTAGGTAGGTAGAGATAGATTTTTGAAGACTTTGAGGAATTCCAATCTCTGCCAAAGGTAGGAATCAATTGAGAATTTAAAAAGACAAAGCAACAGATCAAATGGTGGCTAAACTATGATTTCCACTAACAGCTGACGGGCAAGTGAACTTCTTAATATTGGCCCCTAGGCAGGGCTTAGCTTCATGGACACACAGTGCAGTGGCACAAGGCCCCAGGCCAGGAAGAGGCTCACAGATGGGATTAATGTTTTGTGTTTGCATTCTTAAAGTTCTTAACACTTTTGTCTAGAATTTGTGTTTTGCAAAATCCAGAGTGAAAAGAATCCTGTTCCAGACACATAGAGCTTTGGCTCATACCAAGTTCCCACTCCTGGCTCCTCTCGAGATGCATCAAACCCTACATTTGTGTTTGGGACAAGTTAGGAATGAGTGAATGAATCCATGGCATCTTCAGGAGAGACACTGTAGTGACTGTTTCCGCATTGGACTGGTTTGTGAATATAG
The DNA here is from genome assembly GCA_007922755.1 of Pedetes capensis. Classification (NCBI taxonomy): domain Eukaryota; kingdom Metazoa; phylum Chordata; class Mammalia; order Rodentia; family Pedetidae; genus Pedetes; species Pedetes capensis. Next base: position 192,213 of record VMDO01001649.1, on the reverse strand, counting down.
GGAGTGATAGGCAGAAGGCCATGTCTTGGGAGGAGCCTCTCAAATCCCTCTTCTCCACCCCAATCAAAGTCTGAGCAAGACCCAATGTAGAGGTTTAAAGATCTCTGGAGGTGATGTTTCTGCTGCAGATTGGGGCAGTGCAATTGTGGGAGGGGAAGGTGGATCAGTTTCCTCAACCCCCAATCCCTATCTGTGGCTCAGTGTATCAATCTAGTGACTAGTGGAAAGGGGAAATATTTGTTATGTGAAGTGCTGTTGAGTCAGGTCTGACTCATAGCAACCTTCTGTACAACAGAATGAAACACTGCCCAACACTGTGCCATGCACAATACTCTTTTTATGTTTGAGCTCATTGTTGCAACCACTGTGTTTCTTCTCATTTTGAGTAGTGCCATATCAGCAAATGGAGGTCCCAGGGACTTTACTACATTCCTGACATTAAGGTCAACTCTACTTTGAGGAGGCAACTCTTCCCCAGTCATTTCTTGAATGCCTTCCAGCCTGGGGGTCTCCATTTTCTAGCATCATGTTTGACAATGCTTCTCTGATATTCATAGGGTTTTCAATGGCTAATAGTTTTGGGAGTGGGCTGCCAGGTCCTTCTCCTTAGTCTGTCTTAGTCTGGAAGCTCAGCTGAAATCTGTCCACCATGGGTGGCCCTGCTGGTATCCGAAATACTTTCAGTATTTCGCATAGCTTTCAGTATTGCAACAACACACAAGTCCCCACAGCATGCCTAGCTGATAGGCATGTCGGGGAGGGGAAATATTAAGCCTAAGCAATTCCTGCTTTTCTACTTATGTCTTCTTTAATTTCTTTCATCCCTGTTTTGTGGCATTCCATGTACAATGTAATATTTGTGATTTTCAGGGTAAAGTGTTAAATTTATTCTTAAGCATTTAATTCTTTTTCAAGTATTATGAATGGAATTGTTTTCTTAATTTCATTTTCAGTTTCTTTATTGCTACTGCATAGAAATGCATTTGATTTTTGTACATTTATCTTGTATCCTGAAATTTGCTGAATTTGTTTATTAATTCTAATTGTTTTTTGGTGAATTCCTTAGGATTGTCTATATACAAGATCGTGTTATCTGCAAGTAGAGATACAAATAGAGATATTTTTACTTCTTCCTTTCCAATCTGGTTGCATTTATTTCTTTTTCTTGACTAATTGTCTTGGCTAGAACGCCCATTACAATGCTGAACAGGAGTGATAGGACCAGATACTCTTCACTTCTTTTTGATCTTAAAGGGAAAACATTTAATCCTTTACCACTTAAAATAAAGCTGGGTGTGGTGATGCATGCCTGTAATCCCAGCACTCAGGAGGCTGAGGCAGGTGGACCCACACAACCTGGTCTACATAGTGAGTTTCAGGTCAGTCTGGGGTACCCAGTAGAACCCTGTCTCAAAAAGTACCAAAAACAAAATAATATTAGCTGTGAAGTCTTTTTAGATGATTTTTATCAGATTGAGAAGTATCCTCTATGGCTAGTTCATGAATATTTCTCTCTTCTGGCCAGATTCAGGTACCCTCCAACAATAAGCCAGTAGATATAAATTAAGAATTTTGGTGCCTTTTGCATAAGAGTAAATGCTGAGATGTTTTCATTTAAAAGTGTCATTGCACAATATAGAGATGAATGAAAAGTTCATGGAAATAATTAAAATTCTTCTTCAGTTTACTTACAATGACATTAAATAAGAAGTGAGAACCACCATGGCAAATTGAGGGGGAGGGGTGAATAAAGTTTTATATACATCTTCAGTAGCACTCCCCCGCCCCACGATTTTTGAATAAAAGAACTCACATTTTTTACTTTTCACTGGGCCCTGAAAATTACATAGCTAGACGTGTCTGTCAGCTTGTGGTGCTGTGGGGGCTCATGTGTTGCTGTGATGCTGAAAGCTATGCCACCTGTATTCAGATATAGGCGGGCCACCCCTGGTGGACAGGTTTCAGCTGAGCTTCCAGACTAAGACAGACTAATGAAAAGGAATCTAAATGAATAGCAATTGATAAAGGAGCACTGAGGACTCCTTCTCCCCTGTACAGTCCAGTTGACCTTGGTCCACCCTTGCTAAAACCACTCCATCAAAGGAGCTCAAGTCTACTTGCAAAATCTCAAGGTCCAAGTGTTCAGATCTTAAACTGAAATGCCCAGTGCCCAGGACCCCCATGGTGGCTGGGACCTTCAAGCCTAAGGTCAGCAGGGGAGTGGAGAGTAGAAGTCAGATGTATAAAGCCAGCCCAGATGGGAGCATGCCAGGGTGGAATCCTCATTCTGCATGCTGACCCACTAGCCTGGGCATCTACAGAATGGTAAGAAAAGTCACCTCACTTTTAAGATTTCAGTTATGACTCAGTGACATCATTTTGATGTCTTCAATATTATATATAGTGCATAGTCAGTACCCAACAAGTAATAGCTATTTTTATTCCCTCTGGATTGGAAGCAGAGGAAATTGAGGAAACAAAAAGTGGGAGAAGGGGCAAATCAACAACAATAAGGAAGGAAAGAAATGATGCTCAGGTGGGGGCTGCTATGTGTGGTGCTTATGTGGATGTGAACAATGCCACGAAGATTTGGAATGGATGTTCTCTTACAGAAATGCATCATTTCTCATTGATTTCCCACGTATTTAAGATGGGTGTGTACTATATTAAAGGACAAAAGAACAGTGTAAAAAAGTGGAAGCTGTGAGTCAGGGAGCCAAGACAAACAAAGTACAAGGAAGAAAAAAAAGAGACATAAGCAAAAATATGTAGAGGAAAATGTAGGCCAATAAGAAGATCAAGAAAAAGTCAACTATTTTTGGTGGTAATACATGGCAACAGACAAAAGACCACTAACTATATTGATTTAAAAAACCAAACTAACCAGATTTTAGTCCTCATAGTCTTGACTTTTAAGTTTGGGGATTTTTTTTTTTTTTTTTTTTTTAGTTTTATGACTAGGCAGAATCATGAAAAGTGCCTAATTTAAAATTGAGTTAGCTACCAATCCCCTCTCCTGTGAGATTCAGCTGCCAGCTCCGCCCTAAAACAAATTAAAGTACTTGGAGTAATTCTTTCAGCAACAGAAAACCATCTCTCTTTTCTGGTGCACTGGAGACAAAATACATAACTTCTGTTAAGGACAGAGAGCCACATAAAGGGAGAAGCCTTACTCAGGAAGGACTTTGTCAGAGTCTCCCCTATTGAAGGCACACAGGGGAGCCAAGGTAGCAATTCTTGCCTGAAAACATTAGTCAAGCATTGGGCCAAGTGGCTTTGTAGGGATCACATGTCTTGGACACCATTCTCCTTTAAACATTTTACTTCTAGGACACAGTGACCGGAAAGGATTCTGATTCCAACCAATATAAAAAAGAACATGGTGTGCCCCTCCACCAAGCCCATGCTGGCCGCCCTCCTGAGAGCAATGTACAAGATAAGACAGCTTTGCAACAAAACACTATTTTTAACTCTCTCCTGCTTGTTGTTCTTCTCTTTAAGGTTCTTAAGGGAGTGCCAAAGTCCTATGTCTTGGGAGACATTTTGACCCTGTGCATAGCAAACATAAATAGCAAAGTTATTCTGACAAACTATATAAGCCAATATCCTCTTTGGTTTTTTTTTTTTTCTTGTGGTGTCTAAAAGTTGGCAGGGCAATAAAGCTCAGAGCCTGTGGCATAGGAAGAAAGAGGTATAAGAAGCCTACGAGTTCATTGTTATCAAGGAGGGACTTCTGGACAGGGAAATATGGATTCTTGGCTCCAAAAGATTGAATAATGTGTGTGCTTTGGGAAGTGCCCTATTTGTACTGGGGAAGAGCTAAGGCAGGCTTTCATTATAGACTTAGGCTTTACTGGCTTTCCCAGGCTTGTGATGTGGCATCCACTCATTCCTTCATTCAGTGGGGTATTTATGAAACACTCCTGACTCAGTGCGGGAAAATGTGGGGCAAGGGCTGGCAGCATCAGAGGAGTCACCTTAAAAGATGAAAAGGTCACTGATCCTAATCTTGAATAAACAGAGTTGTTCTATGAATGTCAGTGACAGAGGTATTAATTAGTCATAGAGTTTTGGGTCTGTCTTCCAGATCCTCCATCTTCGGATATGACCTTTGCATATTATTAACTTCTCAGAGGTTTAGATTCACATAATAGTATTTACCTCAGAGGGTTATTGAGAGCCTCAAATAAGGTAATCCCTTTCCTATCACACTCCTACCTCCCACATTGCCTGAAACATAGTAACTGTTATTAGTATTTCAGTAATCTAATATGAAAGCGTGTTACTTCCTTTCTTCAGATCCCCATAAAGAAACAGGGATCCTATAGAAGGGGCTGATCCTGCGTGTAATGACCATATCTAGAGACTGTTCTACACAGTGAGTTTGAGCCCAAGACACCTTTTTCAGAAAGGTATTGATCTCTGAGGGCCTGAGTGACTTATGTTCCTTAAGACGTGTTTGTTCCCGCAGGATTGCCAAGTGCTTTGTGATTGTAAACTGATCTCCAGAAAGACTGTCTCTGAGAGGAGCCTCCTGTCGCCACCCCAGTCCACCCTGCCAAATCCAGGACCTTTGCAGCCTCTGTGAGAGCCAAGCATTGCAGAGACTGAGGGTTGGAAGGAGCTTTGGAGGTTATTGCTCTGCCTGCTCCACCACACAAAGCAAAGCCCGGAGCCAAGGAGAGACTCAGGCCAGCTGATAACGTTTCCTACTGTGGTGTTTTTGTTTGGGTTGGTTTTTTAGTTCAGAGTTTCAGGTCCCCAGACGTTTATGACATAGGCCAAGTGACACTGGAAGTGTGTCCTGTCAATTACCACTTAGCAAAGTGACAAAACAGCAATTCCATTGGCAGGGCTCCCTGCTGTGGGTGGCGGCTGAGTCTTACAGATGGTGGGACCGGTGAAGCGGGTGATCAGCTCTCTGAGTTGGCTCTGCAATGGCGTGGAAGTGTCAAGAACTCTTTGCTTTCCCCATCTGTGCGGTAGTGAGGTGCATGGCTTTGCTTATTGTTTGGAGTGAGAGCAGAAAACAGACACAGGAAAGTTCCAAGAATCGCTGACCGAAAGGCAGGGAGAAGGGCCTCCAAACGACCTCTGAGGATAAAATGCCTTTTCGAAGTAGTAGCAGTAAGCAGTTTCTCCCCTAAGCAGGAAAGGGTTAAGTGGGGTTGTTCATTGTCACGTGATGCTGGGAAAGAGCTGAGCAGGAACCTCAGGGATCCAGGGATCGGGAGGAGGCACATCTTGCCTGCACATGTGGCCTCTACCACAAATACTTCAAAGTGCCTGCTCAGACCGACATAACATTCTGACGCCGACTGTAAATGCCCTTGACACGCAGAGTGGAAAATATCAAACACTCCACCAGTCCCCAAAACTCAGTGTCTCTGCACTGGGAAAAGGCCTTAATGAGCCTATGGTGGAGGGGGACCCGAGGGGGAAGCTGGGAGCCAGAGAGAGGGGAGGAGGTGTGACGGGTGGTTCTGATTTAAAGCTTGTACTGATACATGCTGGCGTGTGCAATTGGGCTCAGACCGCTGTGAATCGAAGTGCCCCAGGACCTTGAAGATCAGCCCTGAACATCAATTCCAGGCCTTGCTGAGTCAAGACCCTACTGAGACTCTTTCCCCTCACACATTCCAGAGCACATGACTCTTAAATAGAAGAATTTCCAGCCACAGAGCTGTGCTTTCTCTGCAAAGGAATCCCTGTGCCCTGTTTTGTTACACTATTCCCCTCCACTCTTATGGAGGATGCCATCTGTCATCGGTAAATTTCCACAATGGATAAAGTTGGCACCCTGGAAGGTGTCCTTCATCCTATCATGAGCCTCTTGCTTTTGTGAGAGAAGAGGGTGGTTCCCTGGGAATCTGTTGTTATCGGATCCCAGTACACCCTCTACAAAGTAACTCAAACAGAAGGATAGCCCAGACAAAGGGAAAATAAAGGGTGGGTTCTGCCTCAACTTCCCATCTGCAGACCTATCATTGGACCCTTGTGTGGAAAGGTGAATTCATTCATTCTCTAATTCATTCACTACTGAGCCACTAGAGTATATTAAACTTATAAAACATGTTTGTGAGCCTTTGAAGATAGCACTGTACAATAGGGGGAAGGGTCATATAAAAGTACTTACAGACTAGAACAACAGAGGCCTATTACAAAGTGCCCAGGAACACAGGGCAGGAAATGACTCTGTCAGCACTAGCCACTGGGAAGCCTTCCGTGAAGAGACTGTATTTGGAGTGGGCCTCAGCAAGGGAGTGGGATTGCACCAGACAAAAGAATTAACCAGCATGAAGATGTGGGAGAAAGCAAAGCATCAGGCATTTGGGGAAGGGCAAATTCAGTGTGGAAGATAGAAGTAGAGGATTTGAGAAGCAACAGTGGTAGCTGAAGCTGGAGAGATAACGAACTTAATGGTCTATGCCTCTGTTACAAATCTAAAGAGGTTTATGGAGAACTCAGGCCAGTCATAGCTATGTTTCAGAAGGTCAGGTCTAGTGGTAGATAGAGAGATGAAGTGGAAAGGGGACAGGCTAGAGGCTCCCTTTGTGTAGAACACTCTGTAAATCTTAAGAACATCATTTGTGTATCAAAAGAGGTATCTAATTTCTATTTCTTCCCAGGTCTGCTGGGCTCCCTTGGTACCACAGCTCTCCGTTTCTAAGCAGCTTAGCATCTAAATCACCTGCACTCCCAAGGTATTCTTTGCTTTTCCTTTGTTCTACCTTCAGCCTCTGCAGGTCATGTGCTCTAGGAGACAGAGTTTTGGGAAGTCAAAAAACCACTGGTCCATTATTGAGCTGCACCTCAGCGGGAGCATAGGGGCTGAAGTCTAGCCCTTTGGAGAGCATGAACATATTCTTATATAAACAAGGAGCAAATGGGAAATTTTAGCCAGAAAAATACACGGACTTAAAAATGCATTCTGTTACTAAGCCTGCATCAAATAGGCCCAAAGGGACCAGTCAGGAGTTTTCTTGCAAATTACACTTATATGTTTTTGGATGGTGTTTAGGTGGTTACAATTCTTCTATTATAATAACATGGGAACATAAGATAAGTGAATAATTAAAAATGGTAACTATATCCCATGTGTTAGATTCTAAAGTTTTTACAGGTATAATCTTTGGGGAATGAGTAGGAATTAAACCATGAACAGGAAAGGCTCTGAGAGGATATCAGCAGTTTCTTGCCAAAGTTTATCGTTACTGCAGGAGACAAGACCTCAGAATGAACGGGTTGATTTGCCCTAATGAAAAACAGCAGATTTTTATGTAATTTAAAAATAATTAGTGGGAATGCTCTAAAACTGTATGTTGTTTCTCTCAAAGAGTTTAGGTAGCCAAAGACATTGGTTGGCTCAAAATATTGGCTCCTATTAAAAAGTCTTTGGTCAAGACTCAATTATCTGTTCTTGCAAATGTGTTTAGCTTGACCATGTTGAGCATGCACTTTTGTTCCATCCATTTATCCAACCATCTCTGCCATTCATAGAATACCAGGCTGTCGGCTGAGAACTTGCTGTGTATCATGTTATTTTATTCAGTCCTACAATAGCCTTATAAATCCTACCACTAGCCTCATTTTACAAGTGAGCAAACTGAAGTCTCAGAAGGATTAAATTAACCTGTGCTTAGTTAAGTTGGAGCCCCAAAGGGGCAGAAATGAGATTCCAGTTTATACCTACACATGATAGCACACTGACATTTCTAAATGAGGACACTAAACACTGTTCTCTGAGTATGGGGGCAGGGAGAGAAGATGATGGAGTTTAACATAATCAAGTGGCATAGGCGCATGGGGGGCTGAATGAGAAAGATATCAAAAATCTCACCTTGCTGCTCTCTGCTGGGGTTTCTACTTTTGTCTCCCTTAGGTCCAGAAGAATTAGGTGACTGTTCTCCCTGAGCCCGGAGTTGAATCTTAATTAACAGGTCACATTGCAGAGACAGGGAATATCAACAATGCAGCAAGCTCAGGGTCTGAAACAATTATGCTGGGCCTAAAAATAAATGGGCTGCAAGTAAAACAAAACTTAATAATATCTATTTAATTTATAAATCCCCTCTGCATTTATAAAATATCTAGCTTTTATAAATGTGAAATCTGTGTTTTGGCAAGGCGAGAGTATTCCAAGGGCTTTAGTCCTCAAAGTGGTCCCATCAGACAACCTCTCTATAGACGAGTTGTACAGATGGTCCATACTTACCTGGCACGTTGTTGATCTCTGAACTAAAATCACTCAGGAGGGTACACAGAGCTCCATAAGGGCTGGCTTGCTCTCAGCTACTAAGGCAAGAAACCAGCTTTCACTGCAGTCCTCTCTCATCTCTTGCTCCTGACAAGATCAGAGACAAAATAACAGTGCAAATTTGGTTTAGATGAGCATCGTCATAAGGAGCCTGAGCAAATGTTTTGCTTTCTCCAGCACATTACTTAAGAGATTCAGGAGAGGAAGAAACAATTCCCAGGTTGCAATCTAAGAGTAAGGTGACAGGTGATATTGCTCCCCACCTGGTTCCATCAGAGAGAATGAATCTAACCCTACCAAACCCGTTTGTTGTTGTTGTTAGGTGCTGTCAGGTTGCCTCCGACTCATAGCGACCCTCATAGGGTTTTCAACGGCTGACTGTTTCAGGATTGCCTCAGGAGTGGGTTGCCAACCAAACCCTCAGGGAGCTTTTCTCCTGCGTTGAGTGAAAGCAGCAGGCCCCCAAAAATGGCATATCGATGTTTTAGACTGGAACAGAAAATTAGGAAATAAAAGGATACTGTGATTTGCATACTCTAAAGGCACATCTCTCCTTTGCAAACACCTCCCCCCTCCGCCCTGCACCCATTCATCTTTATCAATGAATGGTCCCATCCCACACCCAGGCACCCACTTTGACATCCTTGATTCTTCTTTCTACCCTCTCTCCCAGGGAAGTCCCCCTGTTTTCCTCTGAAATGCCATAATTCTTTTCTCTGTCTTCTCCTCACATACATTGTCAGCTGTCCAAATCCTCTTGATTAATCTCCTCCTCTGGATATCTTCCACACTGCAGCTAGACCCAGGCTTCTACACAGGGAACACTAATATCTGTCATTATATTGAACATTTAATATGTGCTTGTTAGGGGCTGGGTACTGTGCCCATAGCTTTACCTCCATCTTTTTGTTTGTTTTGATAATATTGCCTCCCTGCTCTGAAGTGTTTGATGATCCCTTTACAATCAGGACACAATTGCTGTCTTGTACACCATCATGATCTGACCCACTCCTAATCATGGGTCATTTGCCACTGTCACCCTTTCATTTGCCTTCAACATCATAATGCACCACTCACAGCTTCTCCACTCTCTCTCACCCTCTGCGTTTTCAGATACGCTGCCTCCCTTCTCCACAAACCCTGAGCACACACTTTATACTCCTTGTACCTCATGAACCAGGTCCCTCTCTTAGATGAGATAGTCACACCATTACTCCTCTTTTCCCTATTTCTGGAAATATCCAGAAATAGGCAAATATCATAAGATAAGCACTCTACATGCCAACATATGCTAGCAACATGATTTTATTGATTTTATTGTCACAAGTTCTTGGTGCCCTTAACAGAGTATGGATCCTTTGGTTCAAATAATTTATGTCAAAAGGAAGGCTTCAGATCAACCAGTTCAAGACCTAAATCACTGATATGTACCTGACCAGCCTTCAGGCTCTATACAAATGATAGCACAGTGCCTGTGGTGGCACACTTTATAGCCAGATTGTCTAGAGGGCAGTGTGTTTTTTTGCCTATTTTGTTTCATGCTTTCTTCCCACTTTCTAGAATGGATTTTTAGGCACTCAGATATTTGTTGAAAACTTTTATTGATACAAAGGGACAATTTTATGGCTACACTAAACATTTGGATATGTGCATTTAATCTTTCCTCACATTATATTTTTTATTTTCTTTGATAAGAATATAAAGATTTCTGAAAAGCAAGTTAGCAAAACACAACTAGAGCCCTAAAGGAATTTATACCCTTTGTGGCAGGGGCTGCAAATTGCCTCCCCAATATCCATTTTTCTCTTCCTTACTAACAGAAATGGCCATGTGTCCAGCTAAACCACTATATTTCCCAGCCTCTTTGCAACTAGATGTGACCATGTGAATCCATTTTTATGGTCAGTGAAGTGTAAGTGAAATTCTAGAAAATCCCTAGGAGGACAGAACATGGATGAAATCTCTTTTGCTCTCCACCCCCTTCTCTACTATCTTCTGCAGCCGTCTTGAACTCATTTAATCAGAATAGTTTATTACAGGCTATTGGAAAATTACAAAATTCCTGTATGAGCCAAGGAACCAAGTTTGGGGGTACTAGCCAAGGATAGTACATCCAAGTGGAGCAATATTTTTGAGCATGTCCCGCCACCATTTCCTTACAGCTTACCACTTGGTACCTGTGATGGCAGAATGTCAGTTCTCCCCAGAGAATTCATGGCTTCCCTACTATGTCTCATGGAAGACTCCATCTTCCTCTACCTGATCACCACATCCTCTTGCTCACTTCTGCCTCCAAGTCTTACAGCAATGTGTGTGCTTGGTAGAACTCGAGTCACCTTAGAAATGATGACTCTGAAGAGGTCTGAAAAATATCATTTTACTTTCCATTTTTCCAGCTTCTGAAGTACAGGAAAACATATGAGAAGGGTCCTGGAGTAGGTGTTGAGAGATCTAGTATGAAATATTTGTCATTCTATCAGCTCAGCTTTGCCTATGGTTCTTTGTGTCTGAGCTGTCACTATTCAGAATTAGCAGGGATGTGCAGCGGTGGGAATACATAGTGAAGTTTCTTTCAGGCACATTATACTGAAGAAGAAATAGAGCCTGGATAAGAGAGGTTATAGAACTGTCTTAGCTAGTTTTCTGTTGCTATAACTGAATAGCCTGAAGCTGTAGCCCTGTGCCATCCGATCCCGTCAGATCTCAGAAGCTAAGCAGGGTCAGGCCTGGTTAGTATCTGGATGGGAGACCACCTGGGAACACCAGAATCTGTAGGCTTAGGAGAAGGACCTGGCAACCCCCTCCCAAAAATCAATCTGCCATTGAAAACCCTATGAACAGCAAAGAAGCACTGACAATAGTATTTCCCCTGTTGTACAGAGGGTCGCTATGAGTTGGATACCAACTCGACAGCACCTAACAACAACAACTTAACTGAATACCACAGACTGGGTAATTTATAAAGAATAGAGGTTTATTTAGTTCACAGTTTGGGAGGCTAGGAAGTCTAAGAAGATGGTACCAGCATGTAGTTTGGAACATCTTGCTGTGTCATAACCTGGCAGAAGGCATCATATCATTCCACCGAGCAAGGGTTCCAGATTGGGCCTCTCTTCCTCTTTTTATAAAGCCATTAATACCATTGTGGGGGCCTTAACCACATCACCTCATCTAATCCTAACTTTTCCCCAAAGCCCTACCTCCAAATATCATGTGAACTTGGGAATTAAGTTTCTATCACATATACTTTTAGGGGACACATTCCAACCATAGCAAGAACTATCAAAAGCATTTGTTGTTGTTGTTGTTGTTGTTGTTAGGTGCCATCAAGTCATAAGCATTTAGAGGGTATCAAAAGAAACACTAAATACCAACTAGTCATAGTCAATTCAGTAACTGTGGAACACTGAAATAGCTTCCTAACAGGCCTCTTTGTTCCTCTAATATGCCAGGGACACTCCACCTTATGCAATGCCCTTCTACTTTGCCTGAAATACACTTCCCTCTGGTGTCTGTGAGGCATTTTTCCTAGCTGCCATTTTTTTCTGTGGTGCCTTAACTGACTACCTATCCCCTTATTGAATCCCCTCCCTACCCACACCAACTTCCTTTCTCTCTTCCTCTCTTTTCTCCTTAGCACTTTTGTTTCCAATATAATGTGGCTTTTACATGATTGCCTTGTTTAGAGACTGCCCCCCCACCCTGCTGAAAATGTAGGCCCAATGCAGATGAAAGGTTCTGTCTCTTTTCTTTACCACTGTCTCTAGAAACCAGACTGGCACATGATAGGTGCTTCCTAAATATTTGTTGAATGGATGGATAAATGAAGGAGCTAGTCAAATTAAAGAGTCATCGGACTGAAGAGAGAAGAACTCTTCCCACAGATGGATCAAATGTAAGTAAGGTTGCTAAGGAGGCATAGAAAACCATTTCCTAACACCCCTTTCCATGCTAGACTCCCTCTGGGCCAGAAATGTGGAGGTTCCCACTGCCATCAGTTTCTCTGGAGAAAGCTTGGGTCTTCCAGTGTTGTGTCTGGAAGGAACCCTGGCCTTTGAGCCAGGAAAACAGGCTTCTTGACTCTGCCCTTTCCATTCGTATCATCCCTGATTTTACTGGTGGGCAAGGCCTTCCGTGAGTTCTTACCTCCTTTCACAGTTTGCTGGAACTGAAGGAATGATTCATTGATAAAACATTAACAGTCGGTGGATGTAAATCCAGGGGGTCAAGAGCTATACTTCAACCTATGGATTTCCTACAGGAAGGCTCACAGTCGATGTTCCTTCACACTACCCCATGGAGCATGGCTGTGTGCCCCAGGCTGTGACCTTGTACCAGCTCACAGTACCACACAGAGACCATAAGGATGTCCGTCACCACCACTTCAGGAGGTCATGTTTCCTCTGCAGCAGCAACCTTGGCATCCAGCCTTCTCTTCCACTCTAAATACACAAGCTTTCCCTGCACATTTCACATGAAGTTCTTGAAGGAATCCAGGGATGTTTTTATTTAACCTGCCTGACATTTGTCTTGGCAAAAGTTCTGAAGGCTAAGGTCTTGAGATCTTTGGGTTTTGTTAAATTATAGATATAATTTTAGTGAGGTTAAATAGCTCAGGCAAAAATTGGAGTACCTTCTCTGCCATTTCTGCCCTTGAAACTGTACCCAACCCTACAAGATAAGACTCTGGGGCTGAGGCTGTCTCCTTCATGAAGCTTTCCCAGGTCATGAGATTGAAAAGAACTTCTCTGTTCCCTGAGGCTGTGTGGCGGCAGAGGAAGCCAGGCTGATAAACAGCTCAAAACTTGTATCTTGCAAGAGGGAAACTTTGGGCTTATTTTCTAATTTTCCTTGGTCTCAGATTTCTCAATTTTAAGTAATAATGGCAATGTATGACAGACTTGAAAAATGCCAAGACAGTGCATTCTAAATGTTCTGGCTTCCCTAGGAGAAATGTATGTGAAATAATGGATATGTTAATTAGATTGACTTAACCATTCCACGGTGTATGCATATATCAAAACATCATGTTGCACACCATCAATATATGAAGTTTTGTCAATTAAAATTTTTTTAAGCTGGGCACAGTGGTGCACACCTGTAACCCCAATACTTAGGAGGCTGAGGCAAGAGGATTGTGAGTTTGAGGCCAGCCAGGGCACCCAGGGAGACTCAATCTCAGAAAACTAAAGAAAAAAAAAAGCAATGATAGTCAAAATAATAGTAGGTAACATTAATTGAGTGGTCACTGCGAAGCACCGTGCAAGAACATGTTATCTACTTTATTCAAGCCTCCCCACAACACTGTAAAATGAACCATTTTACTGTCCTTTTTTCCTATATGAGGAAACTGAAGGTAGAACAGGACGGTAATTTCTATCTCACAAAGTGGTAAAGCTTAAGTTTTAAAAATGCATGCATCATGCCATGCAGCAGGCACTTGATTAAGTTCCTTCTCCCTCATGCTCATTAAAGCCACTCGGATATGTTCTTCTTACGACACTGACTGCCTGTTGCTGCGTGATCTGCGGTGCTGGACAGTCCTGGTGATGTATCATGTGACAGGACATAGGGTTAGGCTTATCTGGGGTGAGCCACACTTGGGGTGTTGTCCTCAGTCATGTTGCTCAATCTTCACATGTTATAAAATGAGGGTCAGCATGTTATTATGAGGGTTCTTTGAACTGATACATGAATATAATACAAACCAATGACTGGCATATAGTAGTGAAGATGATAATGATGATGATGATGATGATAATTTATCATTAATGCTAAATTCTATATCACTTGATTTGTTTGTTTATTTATTTATATATTGCAGCACAGGGAGGTTGAACCCAGGGCCTCACACATGCTGGGCAAGTGCTCTACTCCTGAGCTGCCTCCACAGCTCTACATCACTTTGTAGTTTGAAGTTTCCTGAGGAATAAAAAAGGCCCTTTTCATATTTATAATCCTTTCTGGGGTTTCATCCGAGGCCTTATAGGTTATAAACTTATTTCTAAAAGTGATTCTAAGGGCTGCCTGCATCAGAATGTCTTGACAGCTGTTAATAGGAAAATTCTCAGCACCTTCCCAAACCAAATAGATTATGATCTCTTGGGATGACCCATGATTTTGTGTTTTAACAATCTCTTTGGGGAAGACCATGAGCACTAGGGTTTGAAGATCATTCTATGAGAAGAACCATATATCTATTCATGAAATAAGAAAATGGATAGAGAATCCAAGTGATGGAGAGAAAAAGAATACCAACAGGGCTAATAATTTTAGTTTATAAAAACTTTGGCTTTGCTTTTTGGCATAGAATTTGGGGCTTTGATTGCTTGTTTGGCTTTTTCTTGCCCCAAATATTCTTTCAGTTCATTTCTTAGACTAGTTGGGATAGCTTTCTATTGAGGCACAATCTTCCTTAGGCTTCCCAGTAGCCATTAGACTCCAGGAATTCAGCGGCAGCATAGACTGATGCAGTCCCGGAGTGGTGGCCCAGACAATCACCCTGAAGCTCTCCTGATACAGGTTATGTTGGTGAAGGCTCTAAGGAAACAAAATTGCGAAAATGCATTCATAATAAATTTAATTGTTGTTAGGTGCTGTTGAGTCTGGCCCAACTCATAGTGACCCCATGTACAACTGAACGAAACACTCCCCGACCTGTGCCATGCCTGGCACTATGTCAGTGCTTCTCTGCTGCTCATAGAGTTTTCAATGGCAGCTTCTTTCAGGATTGTATGGGGAGGGGCTGCCAGGTCCTTCTCCCATTTTTGCCGTGCTGGGGATCAAACCCAGGGCCTCAGAGAGCACAGAGCAGCACCCTACCAACTGAGCTAAACCCCAGTCCTAACCTTAATTGGGATGTAAATAATTTTAGTCTCAATATTTTAGCAAAGAACAAAAACCTGAGTCACATGGACCATGTGAATCATATACACAGATACTTTGCATTTGTTTTCACACTTAGTAGTTTCTTTTTAAAGGGCATTTCTTGAAGCATCTTTAAAATAAAAGATTATTTTGTGTAAAGATATGTCATGACACCACTTAAGTGGAATACTAGTCCTTTAAAAATAAAAGGGAGGAAGGACATCATAGAGATGTGGTCAGCTCTGTAATAAATTAAATTCACCTGGCAGAGTTTGTTCCCCAGGTCTGAGGAATGTAAAAGAACACATTTCTAGTGAATGGAAAAAAAAATACAAAGAAAGAGAGGCCAGTTCTGAAACATGAAAGGAGAGGTTATAGTTCCAAAACCCTGACTCCAGCATAAATGGCATGTCCGGCTTAAGAGTCATACTCCCTGGGTAATTTCCATTCCAAATGTGCAACATTTTACAAGCCGAAACAAAGGCGGTCTAGTCCAACAAAGCCCAAGTTAGTTTAATTTCTCCCACAGAGAAAGAAGATAATAACAAACTACACTCAAACACTTTTTTCATTTAAAATTCCTCCACTTCAAATTTCTGGTTGAGTTGGATAGAGGGGGCAGAAAACCCTATGCACTGAAATGGCTTCTTCCTAAAGGTAATAATTGCAACATACTAAAAAGCTCCAAGTCTAAAGTTCTGAGAGTTCACATAGCCTCAGCTGTATCATATTTTTTATCCTTCTAGGCTTTAATTTCTCCATTTGTCAAATTAGAAGAATTGTGCTTATTGAAAAGGGTGGTTATGAGGGTACTAACATGCCTATAGAACTCTAAGTATAGTTTGTTGCATTCTAAAACCCAATAGAAGCTAGTTGTCATTATACACACTTCAACTTGGAAACAAAGATTTCTACCTTTATTGGAATAACCAATGCCTATGTCAATAATGCTTGCAGCTGTAGCACTGTAGCATCTGATCCCATCAGATCTCAGAAGCTAAGCAGGGTTGGGCCTGATGAATACTTGGATGGGAGACCGCCTGGGAACACCAGGTACTATAGGCTTGGGAGAAGGACCTGGCAACCCACTCCCAAAAAACAAATCTGCTATTGAAAACCCTATGACTAGAAAAGAAGCACTGATAAAGTGCTTCTCCTGTTGTACGGTAGGGTCGATATGAGTTGGATACTGGCTCAATGGCACCTAACAACATGTCAATAGTAGTAGTAGTAGTAGTAGTAGTAGTAGTAGTAGTAGTAGTAGTGGTAGTAAATTATGTCACATTTTGTAGCCTGGCAGGGGGAAGAAAAGCAAAAGTAGAAACTGAAGAATGTAGAAGACAAACCAATTATCTGAACAGCAGGGAATGTTTGCTCTCCCCTAGCTGCATCTATCTTAAAGGAGGTAGTACTTTGGTACAACTTGCCTCATGTCATCAAGGAGCTTCTATGCCAACAATACACTACAGTAATGTCATGTATTTCCACAGTAGAGCCAAATGCAAATGCAACACTAGATTTATCTGAGTTCTAGGAAGAATGGCCATCTGCTAACTCCTTTTCCTCTGAGGAATACAAAACACTGAGTGTGAATTTTTATGCCTTTAAAGAATACACTGTGATAATAAGGGAGCAAGTAATATTAATTCTATTTTCTGTTAGGTGGAAGGAGGTCCAAGAAGTTAATAGCACTTTTATGAAGTCACACAATTGAAGCAGAAACTCAGTTCCTTAACATGAAACTTCTAACTTGACCCAGTAAAACTCAGTGCCTTCACATGGGCTGGAGCACATGGTAGCTCTGCTTCTCTTTCCTTTCATTTTCAAGAGTAATAATTCATACATTTAAACTTATTCCATGGTTTTTCCTATTTCTGTCTCTCTGGATGAGGTTCTAAGTGTTTTTCTTTTTGACTTCTAAGTAAATGTGATGCAGGTGTGAGTTTCATGCTGAGCAGATTAGAAGGCAATGCAGTCATGGAGGCTCTGGGGAGCCATGCCATTGGTTTTCCATTACAAGCAGGTGAACCAAGCTGGGATCAAATAGGAGATCGGAGGGAGAAGCACCTGTATTCCAGGAGGCAGCCTCAGAGTTCAAGCAGGATACGTGGGGTAGTTGTAGGAAACTTGAGGATCAGAAAGATAGCTGTCCTGAATGAATCCCCAGTCTGTGGGGAAGGTTCATATACCAGGAATGATGGGTGCTGTATTTGAGACCATGACGAGATGAGAGAATCTTCTAGAAATTGAGAGATTATTAATACCTGGCCCATTATTTAAAACCAAATGGACAAATAATCCAAATACAGAGTTCATGGGAAAATGATGGCCCTATAATACATAGGCAGAAAGTAAATGGAATAAGAAAAATTAGTGTTTTGACTTCAGGTTTCATCAGGTTTCTTTAACTCAGAAATAACAAATACACACTTCTAGAAAAACATACCATAGGGAAATTATCAGAAATGCAGCAAAGACTTGTGTTAGAACATATCCATTACTCTGTTATTCATGTTAGTGAAATCATGGAGCCAGATTTAAGTCAACAATGAGACCACTTTAATTAATACAGCAAAAGTGATGCAATGAAATAATAGACACTATTTAAATAACAATTTTTTAAAGAATGTTTCATACCCTAAAAGCTTTACAGTGTTATATTTTATTTTAGAAAAACAAGACAGAAAACATGTATATCATATATACCTTAAACTGCATTGTTGTTGATAATTATGTAAAAAAAACACAGAACATTAAAAAAACAGCTGGAAGTAAATATTCTATAAAGGATACAATATCTTTAGGAGATAAGTTTGTGATATATTTTTATACTCTTCTTGGTTTATGTTTTGTATGTTGAAAAATGAACATGTATCCTTTCAGTAATCTAAAGAAATATTATTTGAAAAAAAAGATATAATAAATACACACAGAGACGACCAGTATGCTTGGAAACCTTTTTTTCCCTTACTAAAGCCTACTTACTCACACTGAACCTGGACAGAGCAACTCCAGATGAACCTTATACAACACCACTCCTATGGCCACCTTGATTCAAACATACAAGAATCACCAAGACGACACCACTTCAGCTGGCCTCAGGAATGCACATGTCTGAGCCATTTCCCTTTAGCCATGTGGAGAACATCATTCCCATATATCTATAATTGTATGCAGTCCAAGTCTTGTCATTTCCAGTGGGTAAAATAAAGAAAGGGAGCTACGTGATGGCATGCACAGGCTCACATATCAACTCTACACCATCACATCTTACCAGCTTTCTCAAGGCGCAAACCCTCCCACACACTGTTTATTTTTTCCAGTCAAGAATTTGTTCCAAATTTGCTATGTGTAGAAGATATTTGTGTAGCCTTCCTTCCTTCAGCATTTCCGCTAGTCATTCCAATATTGTAAGAAAAGAAAACTGTCCAATTTGCTTTATATATTTTTATTCTCTGGATTGAATTCTATTTATTGTTCATTTGGTTTTTAAAGTTCTCCTTTGGGAAAGTGAGCATTTGCATATGCTACAAGTAGCAATATGAATTGGCCTAACATTTTAGGGGGATAATTATACATACGTACATGTATATATATATATATATATATATATATGTACATGTATATATACATGTACATAACATTTTACTTACTTGAAAGTATGCATACCTTTAACTTCAAACTACCACATCTAGGAGTGTATTCTAAGTAAATAATCAGCAATGATTTATGATTAATAGTTTTATCAGATTATTTACTACTTATAGTTGAGAAAAATTGGAATAACCAATTATTTGTAAACAATAGGTCTTATCAGATGATTTATAAGTGGGAAAATTTGAGAATAAGCTAAATGTTTGAATAAAAGCAGATACATTAAATGAATAATATATTAAAAGTGGTAGACTGTGCAATGGTTAAAATAAGAATATTTAATGGATGAAAATATTTCTGATGTATTTGCAAGTACAAAAAGCACATATAGAACACTTTGACTCCAATTTTGAATGAAGAAAAAATATTTAAAAGGCTAACAGAAAAGACTGTATAACAAAGTGTCAATTATAGTGACACTGGATGACTCTTATCTCTCTATACTTTTCTGTATTACCGTCAAATGTTGTCCATTATCAAATGTTATTACTATGAGAAAAATTATTTCAAAGTTTCTTCACATTTAAATATTACTTTTCTCATGAGAAATTTAGTTTAAATAACCACAGTGAAAGCCGCATCATTGGCATCTTTTAGATAGACAACAATGGGCTGAGAAAAGATGAGGAAAGCAATATTTATTGACTTGGCCAGATGTGTTGCCAAGCTTATCTTATTTAATTCGCAAATGAGCCATGTGAGGTGATGGTGTGCAGCCTCTCTCTCATTTGTCTTTTTATACTGGAGTATAGGTTATCCAGAACATTTTCTCACAAAGTTCTCATTTGAAGTAACTGAAACCATTCTGGGATCTTCAAAGTGATGAGATCAATTGATTGCTGAGGTTGAGATTTTACACTGTTCTGGATGGTGGGATGGCACTGTTTGAAGGTTTCACAAATATCATCACAGTTGAGGAAGAACAAAGACTTTCTGGAGGGAACTAGTCCATTGAACCTGAAATCAATGTCTAAGACAAACATCAATGATTTTCATCCAGCCTAGCCTCAGGAGGTTATAAACAGATACCTCTATGGAGATCTGGAAGGTGTCTGAGGGGAATGTGTGTTCATTTTTATTCCCTTTGAATACCATATTACCAAATTACTTGAGAAAATGTACCAAATTGCAAAACAAACATAACTTTTCCTCAAATGGATCAAATGGTCAGAAAGTTTATGAAGTAGAAAAAGTATTAATTCTATTTTCCCTATGACCAGGAGTTTTAAATTTTAGTCTTTCTGAACACCTCAAATAATTTTGGATTTTAAAATTCTTTGCTCCTTTTCTAAGCCATTACTTATAAGGAGAACATAATTTGATTTTTATAAATTCTTTCCTCCACCAATTAAAATATTCTGATTCTTCCCAGGGGTTGAGGTAAAAATAAGGTTTCACAAAGATGTTTTTCTTCTAGTGACCTCAGAAGTAGCATTTAACATTTAGAGAATTATGTATCTCATCTTCTCCAGAGTTCTGATTAGGAATACATCATTTGTCAGTTCATGGAGATTCGTTCCCCAGACAGTGCAGCTGAATATCCCAATTCCAGTTGGATGGGGGTTTAAAAAACCTTGTACAATTTTAGGGTGAAAAGTAATCCATGCTTCATTTAGGCAAAGCTCTTTGGCCTACACAACTTGTAGAACTAAGTGACCCAGAGAAGGTCTGGAACTTCATTTAAGTGAACATGGAATCTGTCATTATACTTGACACTGCTTGGTGTCCAAACAATGCAAGAAAAGAACACAGTTACAGACCACAGTAGGACAAGATAGATTCCTTCTGTAGATGGCTCTTTACCCAGCACTTTTCTCACTGCCAAGAAGAGTATTATAAATCACTCCTTGATCATTCTTCATATGTTCCCCAGATTGTAGTTCATTTTCCTGAACCTCAACTTATTGCACTTTGCTTGACTGTGAGACCAGAGTATTATATTGAAACCAGGTTCATCTCTTTCACAGCTTTATTATTCACATTTCTCAATCAGCAACCTCTGAGAGCTCCCTGGATCTTGTTGAAGTAGGTTGAGATTCTTTGTTACCTTTGGCTGCCCTATGTACAATGTAGGTGAACCCTCAGGAAGCCCACTCACTTTGCCTTGCCCTGTCTGCTTCACATGCTGCAAAATATTACACATGCAGTGATTCTTAAGACAAGATTTCCGAAGCCTTATGGGACCAGGGATATGTGTTGTCCTGACAATCAAAGAATGCTTTTACCTCCCCCAGTATACACTCTAAAGCAGTGGTCCCCAACCTTTCTGGCACCAGGGACTGGTTTTGTGGAAGGCAATTTTTCCACAAACTGGAAGGGGAGCTCAGGCAGTAATGTGAACAACAGGGAGTGGCTGTAAAAACAGAGGATGTTCACTTGCTGTAGTGCCGCTCACTTCCTGCTGTGGGGCTCAGTTCTCAAGCATACTGGTTTGTGGCCTAAGGTTGGAGAACTTGTGCCCTAAAGGGAAATGAATGTACCTAAGTATACATGGACCATTAGCTTTTCTTCTTTCTTGGAATCTTGATTTTTCTCCTCTACCTTTGACTGAATGTCAGACAATAGGAGCACAGTTCTAAGAAGGGAAGCAGTTTTAGGCTTGAAGAATGTAATGTTGGGGAAAACAGGTAAAATTAGAAGTCTTTTAGGTTTTAAGTGGAGATATTAAAAGAGGCAGGGACAAAGAGATCTTTTTCATAATACTGGTAATAATGGTTATTGGTTATAATCTAATTATTATAATCTAATATCTGATTATTGCCAATATATTGAAAACTCGCTTGCCATTTGGTTGTGTCTACAGAGATTACAGAATATAAAACAGAATTGGGGGGTTGCAAATGGGCCAGACTTTGTAAAAGAATGAAATCCCATTTGAAATTTAAATAGAAGTCATGGAAATTATTTTGAAAAAAGAAAAAAAAGATTTATTAGGGGAAGCAGAAAGAACCCTAACCAAAAAAGAATACGATGTCACATGTATATTTAAGCACAATAACATTAAAGGGAACTTTCTGAATTAATGCCTCTAGGATGTAGTAATACATGTCAACAATAGAATGCAGGGATTGGGTATGAGGGGTGGAAGCATAAAAATAAGTAAATGATTATTTGTTGGACTAGGTTCCAGCATAAGAGTAAGGAGAAGTTACAGTTTTTGCTTAGAGGCCACCATGTTCTCAAAACTTGCTTCCTCTGAAAACCCACATCCATTTGAGAAAAGATTCTAAAGGGCACTACATATTGAAAAAGGAAACAATCAATTTAGAGGATATAACGATAGTCAATATTTATGCATCAAACACTGGTGCACCTGACTTCATAGAACATACATTACTGGAACACATCGGAAAAGACACAATAATAATGGGAGACCTCCATACCCCACTATCTTCAAAGCATCATCAACACAGAAACTATGGACTTAAACAACACCATAGACCAACTGGACCTAACAGATGTCTACAGAATATTCCACCCAATACATGCAGAAAACACATTTTCTCTGTACCACATGGAAATTTTTCAAAAATAGATCACATTCTAGTTCACAAAACTAGTCTCAATTAATGAAGAATTGAAATCATTCTGTGCTCCTTATCAGATCACAGTGGAATAAAACTAGAAATCATTAATGAGGAAAACTATAAGAATGCTACAAATACATGGAGATTAAATAATGCACTTCTGAACAATGGGTCACTGAAGAAATCAGAAAGAAAATTTAAAATTCCTACAATCAAATAATAATGAAAATACAACCTACCAAAACCTTTGGGATACAGCAAAGGCTCTTCTAAGAGGGAAATTCATAGCTATGAGTGCCTACATCCAAAAGTTACAGAAGGCCCAAATAAGTAACACAGTGATACACCTTAAGGCATTAGAAAAACAGCAACAACAACCTCAAAACTAGAACACAAAGAGAAATAATTAAGATCAAGGCAGAAGTCAGTAAATCAGATCCTAAAAGAACAATTCAGAGAACTAATGAATGCAGGAATTTGTTCTTTGAAAAGATAAATAAGACTGACAAGCGTTTGCCAAACTAAAAAGTCAAAAGAGAGAAGACCCAAATTATTAAAATTAGAGATCAAAAAGGTGTCATACCAACAGATACTAATGAATTACAGAGGATCATCAAAGACTACATTGAGAATTTGTACATCCAAAAAAAAAAAAAAAGTACAAAAGAAATGGATAAATTCCTTGCCACTTATGACCTACTAAAATGAAATCCAGAAGATACAAATAAATTGAACAGACCTCAAACAATGAAATTGAGGCAGTAATAAAGAACCTTCCAACAAAGGAAAGCCCAGGTCCTGATGGGTTCACAGCCAATTTTATCAAACATTTAAGGAAGAATTAATATCTATCCTTTTCAAACTATTCCATAAAATAGAAAGGGAAGATGTCATTCCAAAATCATTCTATTAAGCCAGTATCACCCTGATACCAAAACCAAGTAAGAACATGACAAAACAGACAAACAAACAAACAACAACAATAACAAAACTATAAGACCAAATTTCCTGATGAACATTAATGCAAAAATCCTTAATAAAATTATTGCAAACCAAATACATGAATGCATAAAAAAATGGTTATACACTACAGCCAGGTGGGCTTCATTTCTCAGATTCAAAGCTGGCTCAACATATGCAAGTCGATTAATGCAATTCAACATATCAACAGATTCCAGGACAGAAATCACATGATCATCTCAATAAATGCAGAAAAATCCTTTACATCATCCCTTTGTGATAAAAATCCTGAAGAAACTAGAAATACAAGGAACATATCTCAACAAATAAAGGTGATATATGACAAACTTATGTTGTTGTTAGGTGCCATCCAGTCAGTTCTGACTCATAGCAACCCTATGTACAATAGAATGTAACACTACCCAACAAATCTATAGCCAACATTGTGCTAAATGGGGAAAAATTAAAAGCATTCCCTTTAAGGTTAGGAGTAAAATAAGGATGTTTACTCTCTTCTCCTCTTCCAATATTGTGATTAAAGTCCTAGCCAGAGCAATCAGTCAGGAGAAAGAAAGAAATAGAAAGGAGATAAATAGTGAATGAGGAGGTCAAATTATCCCTATTTGAAGATAACATGATCCTATACCTAAAGAACCCTAAAAACTTCATTAGAAAATTCCCAGAGCTAATTAGCTCCTTCAGAAAGTTATCAGAGTACAAAATTAACATGAAAAAATCAGTAGCATTCCTTCATATCAACAGCAAACAAGAAGGGAAAGAAATCAAAACAATCCAATTCACAGTAGCCCATCAAAAATTTCAATATTTTGGAATCAATCTAACCAAATATCCTAAAGACTTCAACAATGCAAACTTCAAAACACCTAAAAAAACAGAAAATACTAGAAGATGGAAAGACCTCCCTCATGGTTCAGAAGAATCAATATTGTGAAAATTGCTATATTTTAAAAAGTAATCTACAGAGTTAATGCAATCCTCATCAAAATTCCAATGATATATTTCACAGAAATAGAAAATATATCCTAAAATTCACATGGAAGCACAAAAGACCTCATATAGCCAAAACAATCCTAAGCAGCAAAAACAGTGCTGGAGGCATCACAATATCTGACTTCAAAATATATTGTAGAGATATAGTAGCAAAAACATGTGGCTGTTGTTGTTGTTAGGTGTCAACAAATGGGGTCCAACTCATACCCCAGGCACAACAGAATGAAACACTACCTGACACTGTACCAGGCACATTATCTTTTCTGTGTGTAAGCTCATTATTGCAGCCACTGACTGCGTCAATCCATCTAGTAGAGGGTTTTCCCTAAGCAATGAGATAGCCAAGCCAAGATAACCCAGGAGTATGAAATTAATCCCTTGTTTGGCCTGTTTGATTGTCCTTTTCCTACTAAGTTACCTACAGTAAGGTGTTTTCTCTTCACTTGCAAAGGCATTTGGTTGTGTGGATCATAATAAATTATGAATAACACTTCAGAAAATCGGAATACCAGAGCACTTAATTGTACTCATGAGGAATCTGTACATGAACCAGGAGGCAGTTGTTCAAATAGAACAAGGAAACACAGCCTGGTTTACAGTTGAGTAAAGTTTGCATCAGGGCTGTATATTTTCACCCTATCTCTTCAATTTATATGCTGAGCAAATAATCCGAGAAGCTGGACGTTATGAGGAAGAATACGCGATCAGGATTGGAGGAAGACTCGTTAACAACCTGCGTTATGCAGATGACACAACTCTGCTTGCTGAAAGTGAAGAGGATTTAAAACATTTACTGATGAAGATCAAAGATCATAGCCTTCAATATGGGTTGTGACTAAACATCAACAAAACAAAAATCCTTATGACTGGGCCAGTATGCAACTTCACAATAAATGGAGAAAAGGTTGAGGTTGTCCAAGATTTTGCTTTGCTTGGCTCTATAGTCAACACCTGTGGAAGCAGCAGTCAAGAAATCAAAAGATGCATTGCTCTAGGAAAAGCTGTGGCAAAGAACAAACTGCCAAAAGAACCAACAGATCTGTCCTAGAAGAAGTGCAAACGGAGTACTCCTTGCAAGCAAGGGTGGCTAGACTACATCTTACATATTTTGGACATGTAGTCAGAAGAGATCAATACCTGGAGAAGGACATCATGTTTGAGAGAGTGGAAGGTTAATGAAAAAAGGGAAAACCCTTCACTAGATGGATCAACACAGTGTCTGCAACAATGGGCTTAAATATAAATAAGATCGTAAGGGGTAACCTATATGAATAATGCTTATCAAATTGCATATATGAAAATTGTCACAATGAAAAGCATGTCAAAATGAATCACATTATGATGTACATTAAAAATTTCTAAAAAAAAAAAAAAAGATCGTGTGCCTGGCACAGAATCAAGAAGTGTTTTGATCTGCTGTACATATGGTCACTATGAGTTGGACTCAACTTGATGGCACCTAATAACAACAACAACAACCTGTTAGCTATATCCTGTACTTAAAGTCTACTAATAATCTGGGACATGCCTTCTGGAATGGAAGTGAGTGTCTACAACTACCAATCTGTAATTTTGTCCATATGAGTGATTCCAATGGATTAGCTGGCTTCTTTTACTATAATTTTTCATTCAGAGATGGCATTGCTGGCATTTACCTCTACCCGTATATACAGGTCATTAATCTGATGAAATTCTATCATGGGATCTCCAGCATCGTTTCTGTCACCAAAACCATATTTTCCAACTACTGAGCCTTCCCCTGTGTTTCTAACTTTTGCATTCTAATTACTAATAATTATCAGTGCATCCTGATTGCATGTTCCATCAATTTCAGTCTGCAGAAGCTGTTAAAAATCTTCCCTTTCTTCATTTGTGGTCTTAGTAATGGGTGCATAAATTTGAATAATAGTCATATTCACTGGCCTTGAAGGTGTATGGATATTATCCTATCACTGACAGCATTGTACTTCAGGAAAGATCATGAGATGTCTTTATTGATGACAAATGCAACCCCATTTCTCTTTAAGTTGTCATTCCCTGCATAGTAGGTCATATAATTATCTGATTCAATGTGGCTCAAACCAATCCATTTTAGATCACTGGTGCCTAGAACATTGATGCTTATGCACTCAATTTCCCTTTTAATGATTTATAATTTGCTAGATTCATACTATGTACATTTCACCTTCCAATTATTAATGGATGTTTATAATTGTTCCTTCTTATTTTGAGTTATGCCATATGAAGAAAGGTTGTTTCCTGGGGCTTTATGGCATTCCTGTCATTAAGCTTGACTCTACTTTGAGTAGGCACCTCTTCCAAAGTGGCCTTTTGAATATCTTCCATCCTGGGGGCATTCATTTTCCAGCACTATATCTGCAGTGTTTCTCTGCTATTCATAAGGCTTTCAATGGTTAATTGTTTTGGGAGTGGGCTGGCATATCCTTCTCTCTAGTCTGTCTTAGTCTAGAAGCTCAGCCAAAACTTTCCACCATAGGTGACCCTGTTAGTATCTGAAATACAGGTGGCATAGCTTTTACCATCAATATGCAGGCCCCCACAGTAAGGTAAACTGACAGACAAGTGAGGGAAAGACTAGCTGAATGGTTTTTTTTACCATAATTTTTATTTCAGAAATGGCATTGCTGGCATTTACCATTTTGCTAAAGATCATTCAAAAGTGACTGCAGCAGTATATTGACAAAGAAATGCTGTAAAATCAAGCCAGATTCAGAAGAGGGTGTGGAACCAGGGACATCATTGCTGAAGTCAAATAGATATTATCTGAAAGCAGAGAATACCAGAAAGCTGTCTATGTTTTATTGACTATACAAAAGCATTTGGCTGTGTGGATCACAACAAATTATGGATAACATTGCGAAGAATTGGAATACCTAAGCTGTTAATTGTACTCATGAGGAATCTGTACATGGACCAGGTGGCAGCTGTTGGAACAGAAAAAGAAAACAAATCTTGGTTTAAAGTCAGAAAAGGTGTGTATCAGGGCTGTATCCTTTTCCTGTACCTCTTCAATCTCTATGCTGAAAAAATAGTCCAAGAAGCCGGACCTTATGAAGAGGAACATGACATCAGGATTGCAGGAATACTCAACAACATGCATCATGCAGCTGACACAATTCTGCTTGCTAAAAGTGAAGAGGACTTAAAATATTTACTGATGAAGATCAAAGAACACAGTCTTCAGTATGGATTGTGCCTCAACATCAATAAAACAAAATCCTTACACTGGGTCAGTATGCAGCTTCATGATAAATGGAGAAAAGATTGAGGTTGTCCAAGATTTTGCTTTGCTTCTTTTTACAATCAACACCCATGGAACCAGCAATCAAGAAATCAAAAGATGCACTGCATTGGGAAAAGCTGCTGCAAAAGACCTCTTTAAAGTGTTGAAAAGTAAAGATGTCACATTGAAGATGAAGGTGTGCCTGGCTCATGCTATGGTATTTTCAGTCACATCATATGCTTGTGAAAGGGAGACATTGAATAAGGGAGACAGGAGAAGAATTGATGTTTTTGAATTATGGCGATAGAGATGAATATTGAATGTACCATGGACTGCCAAAATAATCAACCGATCCATCCTAGAAGAAGTGCAACCAGAGGGCTCTTTGAAAGCAAGGATGGCTAGACTGCATCTGACATATTTTGATTGTCAGGAGGGACCAATCCTTGGAGAAGGATATCATGTTTGGGAGAGTGGCAGGTCAATGAAAAGAGGAAGACCCTCAAGTAGATGGATTGACATAGTGGCTACAACAATGAGCTTAAACATAAAAAAGACTGTGTGCATGGCACAGTGTCAGGGAGTATTTCTTTCTGTTGTACAAAGCATCACTATAAGTCTGACCTGACTTGATGGCACCTAACAACAACTATGTATAGGCAACAGTCTCAATACCATAGCTTCCTACTTAGGACATTACAGCTTTGTCTAGTACCATATTCCTGTACCTAAGAACCACAATGAAAATCAGGGTGAGAATCAGTTTCAATAAATTATTTTCATGATAGTATAATTTATTCACTTTTTACCTTTTAAAATTTGCATATTATACTTGTGCATATTTACAGGGTTCCGTGTGATAATTCAATACATGAATACAATACATAATGATCCAAACAGGGTGATTTGTATTCCATTTCCCTAAACATTTGTCATTTCTTTATGTTGGGAAATTTGAACTCCAGTCTGTAATTCTTTATAAAATATATAATAAATTGCCACAAACTATAGTCTCTCTACTGTGCTGTAGAACACTAGATTATATTCCTTATATCTAGTTTTTTTTAAAAAAATTCTTCCTCACTTTCTTACCATGACTGTAGCAGTTCCTGGAGTGTAGAACACACTCAAACATATTGATGGAATTAAATTCTATTCCACAGTGAATTTTTTTCCTAATATTTCCAGAACTTGTAGTCAGAGTGAGGTAGCACTGTAGAGTACTTTCAAACTTAGTAGGTACTTTATATACATTCATGTCACTGAATCTTCAACAACCCTCAAATCATTATTATTCTGAAGTTACAAATAGAGTAACAGGTGTAAAAGAATTGATATAACATGTCTAAAGTCACAACGCTAGTAAATTGAAATGTAGAGTATGTTTTTCTTATGAGCTATGGTTTATTTTGGCTGAGAGTTAGCTCAGTTGGTAGAGTGCTGCTCGGCAGTCTCTGAGGTCCCTAGTTCAATCCCCAGCACCACAAAAGTGGGAGAAGGATGTGGCAATCCACTCCCAAGGCAATTCTGAAACAGCCATTGAAAACCCTCTGAGGGTCACTATGAGTCTGATAAGCCTCGATGGCACCTAACAATAACGACATGGTTTATTTTACTAGTAGCAGGAATGCCTTATATTTCACCAGCTCTAGCTTTAACTAAATAGGTAATTTTAGTTTGAAAAAAATTATCATTCTTCTGCTTATTGCCTAGGTCTTCACAGGTAGTCAAAGAGAGCACTGAGGTTAAAAAGAGCTGCCATTTACCAGTGACACTATGAGGTTTACATAAAAGTTTCTCTACTAAGAAACATGAATTTAGTTATACACTGAGAGGACCATTTAAGGATGTTTATCTTCAAGAAAATTTAGATTAATGAAAATAATAGTTCACAAGTTGAATACAAATAATACTATCAGAAATCTCAAACATAGTACAAAGGTGTTCTTATTATCCACTCATCTTTGGACTAATTATACAGCATCTATATTACCTCACAAGAGGACAAGTAACTGGCATTCTTTTCTCTCTGTTATTATCTTTTGAACATTACTATTTTGTCTGGAATCAAGTAGATATCACAACCCCCATGACCTAGAAAGCTGAATTGTTCCAAAAGATTCTTAAGTGCCAATTATATGCCAAACATTGTATCTAACAGTAATTTCTGGATTTGATGACATTTTAAATCTTTTTCAGGCAAGAGTCTATTCTTCCCTGTGACTACTATACATGCTATCATATTCTTTCAATAACTATGAACTCATTAAAGATCTTTGGAAGAAAATATAAACCCATGGAAGAGATTTTTTCCTTTCCTTTGACATTTCCTAAAACTACTCTAAAATACTCAGGGCTATACTTCTGCCCCATTAAGGTCTGCCTATAATTATATATTGATAAAAAATCATGAAACCCTTAGAAAGGGGCTTGGAGGTCATCTACCCAACTGTGATTTTCTCCATAACATCCATTTTAACCCTTCCAATAATGAGGATTTCTCTACTACCTGTGCCATTTTGAGAAACCCTTCCTGATATTTATTCAAAATTCATCTTCCAGTGAACTTTTCCTGTAAGTCATAACTCTTTCTTCTGGGGCCATTTGGAATAGTTTCGAAATGACTGTATGTGGTTTGATCCCATTTCCCTGACAATACTGCTTTATGGTATTACCTTCATTTCTGTCTGCTTTTATATCTGTGCCAGCCTTATCACAGGTGCTTTAGAGTAAGCTGTAAATAATTGAGCAGGCTTCCCCTTTGCTCTTCCAGTGTTTCCCACAGAGTCACAGTGCGTGACACATACATGCAGTGCATGAGATTTTTGCCCTTATGCGTGGCTAATGCTGAAAGCTGAGCAGTGATAGCTCCTCTCTCTTTGCCTGTTTCCTTATCCTTAATGCCTTCCTTTCAAAAGCAGCTTGCTGATAAAACAAAGCATCCTCGGACATGAATTGCTCTGTGCATCTCCTTCCAACCTCAGGTAGTTCTGAGATTAGTATTCCACTTTCTACTCCTGCTGGCCACTTGAGTGTGA
The DNA here is from genome assembly GCA_007922755.1 of Pedetes capensis. Taxonomy (NCBI): domain Eukaryota; kingdom Metazoa; phylum Chordata; class Mammalia; order Rodentia; family Pedetidae; genus Pedetes; species Pedetes capensis. The sequence goes on along the minus strand of VMDO01001649.1, from coordinate 161,655 downwards.
ATCAGTTTCATTGTGACCATTGGCAAATTCTGCAAGATATGTGAAGCCCCCAGATCACAGAAAGCAGGATGACTTTAAACAAGATAAACATGATAAATAAGTACATGGGAAACAAGTGGAAGAAATAAAGGCAGAGCAGTTCTGCCTGTGGTGCAAACGGAGAGTAGTGTCAGCAGTTTTGGTATTGTTGCTTGTCTTTTATTAAACAGAATAAAATCTTCATTTTATTTTATTGTGTAACAATGCCTTTTCATTTTGCAATAAATACTTTTAACCACAATGAGCTATCAAAAGTGTGTGGTTAATTGAAAAATGAGTAAATTTTATTTGCTCAAATAAGTTAATGATTAACATGTAACCTGCACAAGATGTTTATTGGTACTTGCCATCCACTGTGGGGTCATAGTGATATCACTGACCACAGGAATAGCAGAAGACACAATCTGTTGGAGAAGCACTAGAAACTATATCACAAGTCACTAACTAGTTTATCAAGACAGTGCTTCATTTGCACTCACAAAAGATACCCTTCATATCATTCCATGAGATGTGCCTTTTCATTTAGATCTAAGGATTACATTAATTTTTTTCCCTTGTTTTTCATTTCAAGATGCCAGTTACAACACTACACTGAAGATAGTTTATATGTTTTTGCAATATTATTGCAACACCCATTTTGGTGAAGTGCAATGTTCTCAACACATTAAGAAGCTAATGGAGGAGCTGGGGATGCAGTTCAGTGGTATAGCACCCACCTAGTGTATGCAAGCCCCTAAATTTGATCACTAGCATTATAAAACTACAAAAAACCAAAAATAGTATGAGACAGAAATGAACTTAGATTTGGATATGGTGCATATACATCTCAAATAAGTTCTGCTACTCTATCAATTGATACAGAAATTATAGATGTCAAGCTGGAAAACTATGTTCATAACCACACAGTAACTAAACCTCAAAATTTTGTGACAAAGCTGATGTTAAATTTTAAGAAATTACTTTGGCATAGTGTTATATTGTTTTCTGTTTGCTATTTGAAATTAGGTTTAAAAAAATGTTTGAACTTTTGTAAAACAATCCAAATATCCTACACAAAAATAAATCTTTTCATAAGTGACTTCTCTAAATTGGTATTGATATTGTTTTCACAATCCTTTGGAGATATTTAAGCAAAATGTTTATTGAATAAAACAGAAAAATGAAGCTTTGTATTTTCTGCATATATTAAATTATATTGAACATGTTTGATATATTTTTATTGTATATATTGAAAACAAGCTTTCAAGGAGAAAGACATGGAAACATCCATACAGAGGCAAGGAAAGAAACTGATTGCGACAGTTTGAATGTGTCTCCTTCAGAATTTAGCTGTAGAAACTTAATGGCCAATGCAATAGCATTAAGAATATCATAGGTGATTAAGTTGTGGGGACTCCTCTTTGCTGAATGAAACTTCGGGCCTTATAAAAGAGGCTTCATGCAGCATATAGCTTGCTTGCCCTTCTGCCTTCCACCATTTGAGGACACAATATTCATTCTCTACAGAGGATGTAACTTTCAAGGTGCCAGACCCTCACCAAGCAACTGGACCTACCAGTGCCTTGGCCTTGGATTTTCCAGCCTCCAGGATTATAAGGGGACGGGGATATGTGCCTTAGCTGGTAGAGTGCTGCTCTGCATTTTCTGAGGACCTGGACTCAAACCCCAGCACCTCAAAAAAACAGGAGAAGGATGTGGCAGTCCACTCCTGAAACAATCCCAAAACAATCAGGCATTGAAAAATCTATGAAGGTTGCAACGAGTTGGACCTAACTGGATGGCACCTAGCACCACCACCAACAACAGGGATTATAAGAAATAAATTTCCATTCTTTACAAATGACTCTGGCTGTGGTGTTTTGTTATAGTAGCACAAACAGGATGAGACACTGAACAAACAAAGTGATGAAAGTTCAAGTAGTACACATAATAAACTTTTAGATCTAGCCCGCAGTAGTAATATTAATGATAATCTTTGAGGTTTAGCTTTGTGCAAGCTACTAGGCAAAATATTTCATACACCTTGTCTTTAACATGTCTAGGTATGAAAGAAATATTACCAGTATCCCTGGATTCTGTTTGCTTACTTGAGTTTAGTTTCATTTGTTTAGATTAAGAAAATGTAGTTGAAAACTGCAAAAGGAGTTAATCAAGATCTCTTAGCAGGAGGCAGAACCAAAGAGCAAATGCAGACTCTATCAGACTTCAGCTTTATACTTGTCAAAGTGACCTTCTAGTGCAGCAGAGCTATTTATTATAGTTATGCAACCTCTTAAAACCTGTGCTTTCCACTAAAACTGTTGCTGAGCTTTATTATTCATAGTTTGCATTATTAAAAGGAACTCAAATGTTATTTTCCAAACACAAAAAATATACTGCCACATTAACCTCTTTTTTCGCCCAAATTAATTATATTGTTCTCTTCTGGAGGCTGGCGTCGAGTGCTACTCCATACTCTTTGAGGACCCAGGTTTGATCCCCAGCACCGCAAAAACAGGAGAAGGATGTGGCAGTCCACTTCCAAAGCAATCTTGAAACAATCAGCTTTTGAAAACCTTGTGAGAGTCACTATGAGTTGGACACAACTGGATGGGTCAGATACAACTCGACAGCACCTGATGATAACAACAACATTCTCCTCTAGTTAAAGTCATGATTTGTCCTTGGGAAGATAGGAAATTCCTGATGACTTTAATACCTTCCTTTTACAGTCAAGAAGCTAAAACCTCAAAGTGCACTTAGTGATGTCCTCAAAGAGACAAAGCACAGGTGAAGCACAGAGAAGCCAGAGTTATCTTCAGAAGTCCTGAGACTCAGATCTCTCTGCCAATGCATTTCTTTCCAAGGAATCCTTTAAACGTCCACATGAGCATTAGCAGTGTTGGGCTTCACTCTCAGCCCCAGAGAACTTGGATGGTGCTTTTGCACAGGTGGTGAGGTCCTGTGGCCTCAGGGTGACCCCTCAGAATATTATAGTGATGAAAAGAAGAGTCACTCCAGCAAGAAAGAAGTGACCTTGGGAGAAGATGAACTGGGGGAAAGAGGCACCATGAAGTGCTTGGGGTTTTATTAAAACCTCTTGTTTCTAAGAATATTTTTACAGGAAGTAAGGATCATATGTCTGAAAGTCTTCTCTTCCCTGACTCACATCCAGGGAAATGAAGGATAAGATCAATGTGGCTCCAGCCACTCACACTCCCAATGGTGCCCCAAAGGCCTTTCCTTGGGTGTTCAGATGTTATCATCTGCTTAAGTGTCTCTGAATGGGGCTGGCTTCTCCCAGAAATCTGTCCGCTGACTGTTTGGATGGGACTGAGAAATCCTTGAAAAACACAGAGAGATCAAAAGTATTTATTAAAGTATTTTCAAAAGAGCTCTGGATTTAATGAGAAGCAAATGAGATTGGGAAAAAAAGGAATCTAGAGACGGATTTTGGTGTGTGAACGTTCTTTTGGCAAAGACCAGAAGGAAGGAGCACACCAATGGGAATAATGCTTATTTGGAAGCGTAGTGTTAACCAGTGTGCATAGGAATTGCTCTGTCCTTGAATCTGGAGGAGTGTGCAGAAGTAAGTAATTACTTAAACAGACATATCCTTTCTAAGAGATCTGATCCAAGGAAAATAACAAATTACAACAATAAAATTAAGAAAAAGAGAAGAAACTTCTGGTCTTCTTTCTTACTTGAAGAGCTTTATCTCTCATAAGGATTTTCAAAATAGAGTACCAGCCTGAGCTAGTCATAAGCACTCTAACAGTTTGATGAAAAAATTCTCTACTCTGGTGCCATGGCTTATCCCTGTAATCCCAGTGACTAAGGAGACTGAGGAAGGAGGATCATGAGTTTGAGGCCAGAGGCAGCGTGCATATCTTAGCAAGACCCTGTCTCAAAATAAAAAATAGTAAAGAAGATGGTAAGGGTGTAGCACAGCGGTTGGAGTGCCCTGGGTTTAATCCTCCAGTACCATAAAAAAAAATTCTCTAGAAATATTATGGATTTTCTTTTCTTATCATCCAACTAACCAACCCATGAAATTAACCTCCATGTACTTTGCATTGAAATAAAACATAGATTAAATGCATGTTATTATGTAGAGCCATAGTCCATGGTGAAGAGGATCCATTCATTTGACAAACTCCTAATCTTTAAATGGATCAGATATAACCAATGCTCAGGCCCACGGAAATACTGAGGCATCAAAATTAATGAAGAAGAGTCTCTTCTATAGAACTCCATGAGACTTATCTCCCTGCATTTTCACTGAAACTTGAAAAGAGGCCAGTTTGTAGCAAGATGTTATCCCTAAAGGATCAAGCAAATGGACAGCAGCAATTTTCTCTTTTAAATTGCAGGTGGATACTTAACAGTGTAGGAAGTCACATCACTAAAATGAAAGAGAGAGGCAGAGGGGAGGATGAAATACATAAGAAAGATTCCAAATCAGCATAACTGTTTCTGTAAAAAGGCAAGTTAGCATAGTTATTTCTATAAAAAGATAGTGTTTGCTTCAAGATCTAGGCATAGGCATTCACTTTCTGAATAGGACTCTAATAGCTCAGGAAATAATAACAAGAATTGACAAATAGGACTGTCTCAGTTAAAAAGCTTTTCTACAGATAAAGTCAACAGAGTAAAGAGACAGCCTACAGAATAGGAGAAAATCTTTGCCAGCTATTCATCTGACAGAGGATTAATACCCAGAATATATAAAGAACTACAAAAATTAAATACTAAAAGGACAAATAAGCCAATCAATAATTAAGAACATGAACTGAACACTTTTCAAATGAAGAAGTACAAATGGCTTATAAATATGTTTGTAAAAGTTCAACATCTTTAGCCATCAGGCAAACACAAATCAAGGCTACACTGAGATTCTGTCTCACCCCAGTCAGAATGGCCACCATCAAGGGGGAGAAAAACAAAACAAAACAAAAAAACCAAAAACAACTGAGGCTGGTGAAGATCGGGGAGAGGCACAGGACAGGGTACCATGAACGCTTATTTGCACCTAGTAGCAATGTTAATTGAGGAGCCACCATGGAAATCAGTATGGAGATTCCTCAAAAAATTGAAAATTGAACTTCCATGTTATCCAGCTATACCACTTCTGGGTATCTACCCAAAAGAATCAAAGTATGCTTACTATAGAGATATCAGCATGCCCATGTTGATCACTACACTATTCACAGTAGGGATTTGACTCGGTAGAGTGCAGCTCTGCACACTCTGAGGCTCTGGGTTTGAGCCCCAGCACTGCAAAGATGGGAGAAGGATGTGGCAATCCACTCCTGAAGCAATCCCCAAATAATCAGCCATTGAAAACCTTATGAGTAGCAGAGAAACACCGACTTAATGCCAGGCATGGCACAGTGTAGGGGAGTGTTTCCTTTTGCTCTTCCTAAGGTCACTATGAGTTGGAGTCGACTGGATGGCAGCTAACAACAACAATTCACAATAGCCAAGTTGTGGAATCAGCGTGAGTGCCTATTGATGGAGGAAAAGTAAAGAAAATGTGGTATATATACACAATGGGGTTTTATATAATTACAAAGAAATTGAAATTATGTCACTTACAGGAAAATAGACAGAACTAGGGGCTGGGGTTTAGCTTAGTTGATAGAAGCTCCACAAAAATGGGAGAAGGATGTGGCAGCCTACTTTCAAAGCAATCTCAATACAATCAGCCATTGAAAACGCTATGAGGGTCACTATGAGTCAGACCTGACTAGACCACACTTAAAGACAACAGACAGAACTAGAGATCATCTTGTTAAGTGAAATAAGTTATTCTCACAAAAATAAGTATCAAATATTTTCTCCCAAAGGTAGAATTTGGGGGAGGGGGTGGAATATATTATTTGTCAATTTTTTTTAGAAGGCACTCTCTGATCTAGTAATTCTATATGTAGATATGTATCCTAAGGAAATTATGCATGTAAAAATAGTCTTAGCTGCAAAGTTGTCCGATGTAAAAACTTTGTTTAAAAAATAAATAAGAAACACTGGAAAACTTTAAAAAGGGAGATTGAGCAAGTAAGGAATGGTGCATTTAATAGCCATTTTATAGTTATTAAATAATATAATTTTAATGAATAGCAATGTGCAAGTGTGTATGTACATATAGGTGTGATTAAAGAGAACATTATAAAATAGAATCACACTATCTAAATTATTGCCCATATTGAAATTTGCCCATATTGAAATTTGAGGGCAACATATTCAAGTATTCATGGAAATTATTTCTAGGTTCTAGAAGTAAGGGATTTAAAAATTACTTTCCTTTATAGTTCTGTTTTCTAAATATTTGTATTTATACTGGACATATCTGATGCCTATCTAATCTTCCCTTCAAGATTAAAACATCACACTCACAGCCTCATTCATCAGCAACTCTTATTTGGGCCTGTGATTAGTCCAGGTGTGGATACTTGACCCAAGGTGACCTCATCCTTGTGCTAGTCAGTAAATCTTGAAATGGCTCCACTTTTCAAAGGTGATAATAAAAGGAAAGGAGGGGAACAGGGAGAGATGGAGGGAAGAAGAGAGAAAAGGAAAGTTGCTTTCATTTTTCGTTATTTTCTAAGGGCAATTAAAGAAAACATAGAAGCCTGCACGGTGGCACACATCTGTAATCGCAGAGACTTGGGAGGCGGAGGTAAGAGGATTGAGAGTTTCAGGCCAAAGGCAGCCTGTGTAACATAGTGAGACCCTGACTCAAAATTTTAAAAAGTCAAAAAATTTAAAAATGGGCTGGGGGGCAGACCAGTGGTAGAGCACCTGCAAAGTATATACAAGGCCCTGGGTTTGACCCCCCAAGTACAGCAATAAATAAGTAAATATTAAAGAGTAGAAAAAAATTAATTTGATGTGTACAGTATAATAATCACCCCTCCTCTTTAAGATGGCTTACATCTTTATTGCCGGCAGCTGTAGCACTGTGGCCTCCAATCCCCTCAGATCTTGGAAGCCAAGCAGGGTTGGGTCTGGTTAGTACTTGGATGGGAGACCGCCTGGGAAGACCAGGTGCTGTAGGCTTGAGAGCAGGACCTGGTAACCCATTCCCAAAAAACAATCAGCCATTCAAAATCCTATGAATAGCAGAGATGCACTAAAATACTGTTTTGCCTGTTGTGTGTAGGGTTGCTATGAATCGGACACCAACTCGACAGCACCTAACAACAACAACCACCTTGTAATTGCAAACAACTATAAGATCACAAGAACACCAAAAAGCCTTATCTATTACCAGGAAAAATGATAAATTTTTATTTTCAAATAAAGCTGTAGCAAGATAATAACTTTTTATGCTCTCTCCATTATAAAAACATAGCTAGATACTATGTTGTTGAGCAACATGTACCTTTCTTAGATAAACTGAAGGTGTCTAGTCTGCTTCTCTATTTTTAAAATTTTAGGCAAATGACAATATTGTTCGACTTGAAGCTTGGATAAGATTTTGCTGGTACATGTGATTCCCTCTTGACACTTAGCAGCTTTGGGGCTACTCATCTTACCTTAGTTATTAGTTTAACAGTTTTCTTTATTTATTAGTCCATATTCATCCAAACAGTTTTTGTGAGAGTGGGATTCTAGTAATGTTATTGGTTTCTACCCTACTGTATTTTGGAAACTCTGGGAATGCATCTGGTATCTACAAGCAGGGAGTAATAATTTGGAAGAAATAATTATTGAGGGCTAATGGGTGGATTTAATATCAGTTTAATGTGTTTTTCATGTCTCTGATATGCTATCAATTTGTTCCAGCCTCTGGGAGGCCATGATAGTTAAGAGTGATTTCCATCCTTGGGGATACTTTTTATGTTGAACTGCAAGTCATCAAATTACGATCCTCCCTGAGAGAAATGAAATTTTATGAGTGCCTCACTCTCTAAAAACAGGCAGGACTACCCCAGATTATGTGAAGTTCTAGAAAAGTAGACTTCATGGGGCCACTTTTTAATGTAAACAATTTGAGTCAACCCAAGTCACGGATTCAGCCCCATTCTGGAGGCTCAGTCTCATGCAGTCCTGCAAAAGAAATTCCACACCAGCCATTGAGAGTTTTGGCTTGCCAGGTCACCCTACCCCCCACCTGGGACCCTGGGATAACCCTAGTGCTCCTTTGATCATCTGGTCTACCCGACATGTGGAGCAGAGTTTTGACAGAGACTCATAAGGGTACCTGCCTGCGCATGGGAAGCCTTGATTGGAGGACATTGTGGGCCCTACCTTGATTCAGACACTAGAAAGAGACTAGAAAATTTTGAGGAAGAGCCTCCAAGGCCTAGGGCCCCATTAGGTGTGGCACTTGGTGCAGAAGTCCTTGCTTACTCAGGTCTGATGGAGGTACTAAAGGTAGTTATCTCTTTCTCTTCCATTTTGCAAATGCTCACCCCTCTGACTCACTTTGTCACACATTAAAAAATACCCATAATGTCAAAGTCACTAAATCTAATAAGTACTGATTTTGGTAATGGAAAATTCCACCTCCCTTCCTAGAGCCAGAAATACCATCATTGAGTTCCCCAGACAGCTTATCATTAGTGACTGAAGTCTGAACACACATTTAAATTTACATTCCAAGGCTCCAGACAGATTAAAGAGATAGGAGCTCTTGCTAATGGTATTCAAAACCAGCTTACTCTAATATTTTCCCTTGACTGCTTGACCTTGTAGGTCATGACACTGATGAGCCAATGAATTTCTTCTTCTAGACCAAGAGGCTTCGACCAAACCAGTATCACAGGGCTTTTCCTACCTGAGCAGCACATAAACTTTTAGCTAAGTGGTAAAGACCCAAGGAAGGATTTAGAATTATTTATACAGCTGGAGTCTCAGAAGACCAAAGTGGAACTTGGAACATGTATGGAGTCTCATGCACCCTTTGTCCCAAACACAGAGACACAAGTCTGAGTACTGTGGGAAGAGGAGACACCAAGAAAAACAGAAGGAGGCCTTATCCTGAGACACTCAGTGGCAGAGTAACTTTAAAACACAGGAGATGATATTTAATATGTTGTTGCTGTATGTTGTCAAGTCGGGTGTGACTCATAGCAACCCTTGTAGGGTTTTCAATGGCTGATTGTTTCGAGATTGCTTTGGGAGTGGGCTGCCAGGTCCTTCTCCCATTTTTGCAGTGCTGGGGATCGAACCCAGGGCCTGAGAGAGTGCAGAGCAGCACTCTAGCAACTGAGCTAACAGAGAGCTAGAGAGCTGCTTTTCTGCTTGTTGTGTAGAGTAGACATGGCTTTTTCACAGAGGGGAACCGTGTCCTGCAGCTCCCTTTTGTGACTTATCACCTTTGGGGAAACAGGAGATTGTGCCCTCAGCACAGGTACCCATATCTTCATAGGGAAGACTGGTAGGGACAACAGTGGCCAGGTCTTCAAGGAGTTTTGAGGATTAAATGAATTCCAACTATTCATGAAGAACACAGCAGGCACAGCATGGTTATTGGGGCTGAATGACATTGATCCTTTCATTCATACGCTCTTTAATTTTATATTTAATATAGGTAGATTGAGCTTTTTCCTTCATTTCCCAGAAAAAAAAAATTAGAAAAATTAAAAGAATTAGGATTTAGCCATAGGTGTAAATTCAATTCTGGGCTTTTTTTTTTTTTTTTTTTTTTTTTTTTTTTTTTTTTTTTTTTTTTTTTTTTTTTTTTTTTTTTTTTTTTTTTTTTTTTTTTACTGGGTCAAGTGTCTTTGACCAAACCATTTCATCCTTTGGAGAGCTGGTTCCTCATCTGTAATGTGTAGAAAATATTGACTCATAGAGGTAATACTAAGATTGAATATGCCCTAAAAGTTAGCTACAAATTTTTCCATGTTACCAGTCACCTGGTCTCTATTATCCAAGGGAAGGCATTCGGTCATTATCCTGTTCTTTGAAGAGGACCTGCAAGACTACACTATCCTGGTTCTTCAGAAACATAGGTTTCTTTGCTGGATCCTTCCCCTGGTTGCCCGCTATAGCCGTGAGTAATTAGGTGCAAATGCCTGTTCTCCACCAACAGTTGTTGGAGGCAGAAAACGCATTTCTCCAGTGTTTAAAAGCTGCAAGACACTAATGCGTGTCTGTGTGCCAGCAGTTTAGAAATGAAAGTTTTCACATTCCTTGTGCCTGGTTTCATAGTTTACCCCTCCCCGTTGGTGTTAAGGTTTTATAAATAATCAAGACAGGATTGATTTGTTCCATTTCAGCAAACTGTAAAAGAAAACAGTCAAGAAATCACTCCCATCATCATTTTCCCCCAATCACATTACTCTTTAAAATTGGGCGTAAGCCTGTGTAACTTTTCCCAATTAAGTGAAAGATGATTTCACTTCAGTAATCTTCAGGGAAGTTATTTCTGGTTTTGTGCAAACATGCCAAAATAATGCAGTGGGCTTCATTAAGCATCCAGTTTGATTCCTGTCTGGCTGAAGGGAGACTCAAAACGCAGGAAGACCTGACTGCCAGTATTATTCCGATTTATGATGTTTAATCAGACCTACACAGTTTTGGCCTAGAGAAATGGAAGGAACGTGGAAGGAAGAATCAGAACACCCTGGGGATTTAAGGGTCTCTGGTACTGTCTTTTTAAACCTTTTCAGCAGAATCCTGGCGATTCCAGACAATGGCTGCCTTTTGGATATGGATAGGGAAACAGGCACGATTCTTCAGCCAGAGCACATCCATTTTTGTAGGATCAACATATTGGTTTTCTGTACATGACCAGTCTCATTGATCAATGTAGTCTAAAAACCCTTCTGTTTGAGTTTTCTCTATAATTTTCCAATTGATTTGCCCTTGCACTATGTCTGAACAGCTCTAGTGATGGGTTTCCCAAGGCAGCCATCTCTGGGTAGAGATTCCCTAAATTCTTTTTTAGTTCTATTCATCTGTACCCATGTATGACTATAAACATATAAAACAACGATGTGAAGACAAAGATTAAAAGCAGTTGTCTAACGTGGTTCATCAATCCATAGTATCCCGTGTTTTAACTATTCTGTGTAGCATGTAACCATTTTTCAAATCTCTTGTAAGGAATTTCTAAACATGTGAAACTACCCCCCCTCTCCTTGATGCAGAGTGTTGCCTTTTCTCTTCAAGAGGGAAAAGATTCACATCAGGATTGATTTAATTTTTTTCCCCTTTTTAAATCATAAACAGTCCTGGTACAAGAAACAGTAGCTGTTATTGATTAAATGTTCATTTTCCTTGCCTGGGCTGATGATTGATATTTGGAGGGCAGGAGGGTGTTTGATTTGGGCTGGGGAATTGGAAGTGGGGCTGTTTTGTCACATTACCTGTTCTTTATAAGAATGTGAGTATCAGGGGAAATTTGGATCTGGGGAAAGAGCTTTTTTCTTGGTAGATTTTAGTAGACGTTGGTCCAGTTTTTTTGTTTTGTCTGTTGCTAGGCAGATTCATTGGCTTTAAGTACCTGTAGTGTATGTAAGCTTGTAAGAAGTCCTCCAAATGGGCTTTTAATGGTCTATTGAATAAAGCAGCTACTAGTTCAGGAAATGCATGCATTTTATAGGTGCATATTTTCAAAGCTTCTGTTTGTAAGCACCAGTTGAGAGGTGCCTTTGTATATATTCTTCACAGACCCAGTGCAGCAATAAAGACTGCTGTTAGAAGCATTAAAAAGCAAAGAATAAATTTCCTTGTCCCATGTAGGCTTCTAAGGTCAAAAAAAATCTTTCCTTTAGGAAAGTTATCTGAGCCACCAGCAAATTATAAGTTCACAAGTGTGGCAACCAGATTCATTGAATACATTTGTCAGTGATGTTTATAATCAAGGCACAGGAACTTAATGAAGGTAAGATATGATTAGTAGTTACAACAGAACGCTTAATCTTCAATTTTCTCAGTTTTTTTTTGTGTTGTGAACATTATCTCCCTATTAGTTTTAACTGGAGCAAACATGTACACTAGAGATTCTTGAATTTGTCAGTTAGTAGAACATCTGGAAGTAATAGCAATCTTTACACAACACCATTTAATATTGACATATTAAATTTAAAATAACAAAATACATAATATGACACCAGGTTTTATTAGATACCAATAAAGGCAATAAGTAGCACCACCAAACATTTAAGAAAAATGTGGTGGGGAACTTTAGAATTGAAAGACACTACATTAAATTTATTTTTCAGAAAAATTGGAAAGACTGCTAATATTCACACAAAATGGGATAACACACTGTGTAAAATTGTGGAGAAATAGGGTCCCATAGAAACATAGTTTAAAAAGCAGCATCATAAAAAGAGACACATGGAAATTCTGAGTGAGGTTCTAGAGAGTTTATATATCATAAATCTAATGTTTTCAAAGTTGACAATGCCATATGTAATCCTTCAATAAATAAGAATAATCAGATAAATAAATGCTGAAGTGTTGACTACATACAATGTAAAACTTCAGCGTGTTGCATAAAACATCATAAGCAAAATTAAAGATAAAAAGATGAACTGAAAATGAATTTGCAACATGTAATATATCACTGTATTTAAGATAACAAGCATTTCTTCAAATCAATAAGTGAAAGACTAATACTAAGGTAGAATATCATGGGCAAAAGAAGATGATAAGCAATTTTTAAAAGAAGAAATGTATATGTAGTCAGGGTGCATAAAGAACTTATTCAACATTATTGCTAAACAAAAAAATTCATATAAAAACAACAAGATGGCATTTATTTCTATCAATCTGTGGGTTTAGGGAAATAGACACAGTCATACACTGATATTATTATCATTATTATTTGCACAACTTTCAGAAAAATAATTCTGGAACATCTGTCAGAAGCTTTAAAATTTTTTATACCTTCAATGTAAAAAATAGTTTAATTTTCAGACATATGCTATTCTCTCTCATTTCTCTCTCATGCAAAAGATTTCATTGATATTCATTTTATCACTATTTACATTTGAAAACAATCTCATTGTCCAATCCTAAATGGAAAGTTAAGTAAATTATAATATAGAATGCAATATCACACTGTAAGATGCTTAGTTATTGGTATCAATTGATATTCATAATAAAAATTAAAAAAGCAAATTTCAAAGACATGCTATGCTATAAATCTATTTATGTTAAATTGCAACTGCAAAGAAAAATGGCTAGAAGTTCATATGCTAAGTGTTCATTTCTGTTCTAGATGAGTGGAGTTGCATGTGTTTATTTTGCTTATTTTTAGTCTAAATATTTTTTCTGTGATGTCAGATTGCAAAAACATTATTTTTATGTTACATCCTACAGAAGCTATCTAAGGAGACAAAATGATATATTTAGCCTAAAACATATTATTATCTCAACAATCTTTTTTTGTCTAAACACAACTTCTCTTCCAGATTCTTCCTCTCTAGAATGCTTTTCACCTATTTTATTCATGGGTCACTTATACCAGTGATGAATTTCTTCTTCCTCTGAGGAATCATATGGTCTTTTTCTATTCAATAAACTCTCCCAATCACTAGTAATAAAATCAAACCACTCTAAATTAAGGTCTTAGAGAGGGAAAGGCCAGGTCAATGAATAGCTTTGTATGAGTTGAATGAATCCATGAAGAAATGTCAGATGTGGCTTTCATCTCACTTTCAGCCTCCAATTTAATGCTTATGGGTAAAAAAAGAAAAGAAAAAAGGAAAAAGAAAAATGGAGCAAAACTTCAAAATGTCAGTATCCATAACAAGGAGAAAGATACTCATTGATTCCATTTTTCAAGCATCTGTCCAAAGGTTAAGATGGACAAAGTCTGATTAAAATAAACTTTGAAGAAAAAGAGCAGGAACAAAAGATAGGTTGTGGAATTGGCAAAACCTTGGGTGCCCATTGCTCAGCCCTGTGGATGCATGCTGTAGGGTAACTACTACCAAAGTGAAATTAAACACATCTTATATCTGACAATTAACAAATACTGGTTTCCTTCACACCAGGAAAAAAAAAATGAGGCAGAGGAGGAGAGAGCAGGAAGTTTCCCACTCTTCCTACTCTATGTTCAGAATTTGAGGCCAAGCCCTAGCTGTGTTGTTGTTAGTGATGTTGAGTCGGGTTGGACTCATAGCGACCCTCATAGAGTTCTCAATGGCTGATTGGGGATTGCTTCAGGTGTGGATTACCATGTCCTTCTCCTGTTTTTGCAGTGCTGGTGATCGAACCTGTGTCCTCAGAGAGTGTGGAGCAGCACTCTACCAACTGAGCTAAACCCCAGCACCCCTAGCAGTGTGGTAGTGGGGGAAAAAGGTGTAGGGTGAGGATAGTGAGGGGGGAATGTATAAATATTTGAGAGAAGAGAATATTTTCAACAATTTTAACATCCATCTGAGAGTAAGGATGAACAAATCCATGACCATAAAGTACAGTAGCAAGTAAGATACTATTGTTGAAGCTGTGTTTTATTTGAAGTCAAAATAGCAAGGAAGCTTTGGGACCTGGAGTCCATAGATTATTATTTTTTCCTGGCACTAAGGGGCTGGACCCAGGGCCTTGCACACGTGTTTTGCATATACACGACCACTGAACTGAACCCACAGCCCCTTTTTATAAAGTTTCTTTTTATCTTGAGACAGGGTCTGACTAAATAATGCAGGCTGCCTCTGGCCTCAAACCTGTGATCTTCCTGCCTCTGCTTCCCAAGTTGCTGGTATTCCAGGTGTGTGCCACCATGTCCAGCAGGCAGATCACTATTTCTAAGAATCATCAGGCTCTCCCCTTGTTTTGCCTCTTGAATCTTTATGTCTCTTAATGTCTACTCCAGTTTTACTCTTTGCTAAATGGGTAAGCAACACTTACCTCTTTTTATCTAGCAGAATGCTACACCAACAAAATACAATGGCCTTTCAAAATGCTTTGAGCTCTAGAAAAGGGACAACTTCAACCCAAAGTGTTGTAGGTGTTGTCATTTTGTGTGTGGCTGTTGTAGGTATCATCATTTTGTGTGTGTGTTTTATCTTGGAATTCCAAATCTGAAAGAAAATTCCACCTCACTTCCAGTTTAAGTGGGAAAAGCTTTGGGGGAGATTTGAAATTTTAAAATCCCTTGAAGCATGGTGAATGGGTAGGAAGTTTCATTTAAAAAAAATCACAGTTTGCGATGCAGTAGTGTGATGGAGGCTGGGGCTGAGGGCTGGGAAAATGGGAATAGGCATGTGGCATGTACCTCTTTCTGAATGTGGTTTGAGAAAGTTGGTGTGAATTAGGCATATCACAAATGTGAAATACATCCACCATAAGACCTGCTATTGTGGGTTTGATTTGGAAATACTGAAGTGTTTCTTTTAGGATCAAAGCCTTGGCAGGGTTAGGTGGGCACAGAGACAGACTCCAGTCTGACTAGAAGCAAAAACTCCAGATTTTCTTAGGAGACATGTAGTCTGAGAAAATGCTCTTAGTTGCTTAGAATATGTGCATTCACATTTATTTTGGAGTACTTTCTGAAATATCTTAAGTGAAAATGTCTCTACTTCAGAGGATGGCAATAGTGGTAACTTAATTTTCTGTCTCTGTTTTTGTATAAAGTCTCTCTCTCTTTCTCTCTCTTTCTGTCTCTCTCTCTCTTTCACACACACACATACTCTCTTTCTCTTTCACACACACATACACATTCTCTCTCACACACACTCTCTCACACACACTCTCTTTTACACACTTACAAGCAGTATTTTCTCTGATTCTTTATTGTCACTGCTTTTTCTTTTCTTTTTTTTCTTTTAACTCCAGCAGTGCTGAGGACAGACCCCAGGACCTGACAGGCAGGTCACTTGCCCACTGGGCTGTGTTCCCAGCCCTTTTCCTTGCCTTACCATGTGCTCGGTGAACCAGAGAATCCTGAGACCCTTTCACGCTACCTTTGCTGAACCTGCTGGGAGAACCCAGGGGCTCTCAGCATCTTTCTTCTTTCATGAGTTTGGTTAGCTTTATTTAAAGCCAAAATGGCAAGGGAAGTGTGAATGTTCCAAGTCTTTAGAGAAGGAAAAGGGGACCTGAACAATCATTTTCCTTTTCTGCATCCTGTATCTCTGAGTGAAGACAGCATTGCCTTGTTCTGAGCGTTCAGGCCAAATGTTCATGGCATCTTACATCTGCCCAGGAAGTTAATTTTAGAATAAAGCCAAAGCAGATAACTAGCAAAGGCCCCTGTGATGGAAATTGAAGATGTCAGGGACCAAAGCCATAAGAAATAAGAGTTCCCTTTAGATGACACTCTGGCATGAAATCTCCTACCCTACCTGGTGCAATGCTGGGGTTTAGCTCAGTTGGTAGAGTGCTGCTCTGCAGTTTCTGAGGTCCCCCCGCATTCGATCCCCAGCACCAAAAATGGGATAAAGATGTGGCAATCCCTTCCCAAGGCAATCGTGAAACAATTAGCCATTGAAAATCCCATGAGGGTCACTATGATTCAGATAGGATTTGATGACATCTACCCGACCCAGTGCAATAGAGGATAAATTTCTTGGTTATGCATTGTTGTTGTTGTTGTCAGGTGCCGACAAGTCGTTATCTGACTCATAGCGACCCTCATAGGGTTTTCAATGGCTGACTGTTTTGGGATTGCCTTGGGAGTGGATTGCCAGGTCCTTCTCCCAAGGTCATGCATTAGATATTATTTATATTTGTATTCCCACTGCCTGGTAGAGACCTCCATATAGTAGGTGCTCAACAAATATTCATTTAGTGAATGCATGAACTGAATAAAGCAGGCTTGGGTTTGGGGTAAGGGGAATTAACATTTTTGGAAGGTGTCTGCTAAGTAAGGATGACAGGTACAACACAATGCATTTTATATGAGCTATCTCACTCCTTCCATGAACCCCACAAGATAGGTAATCAGAATTTCTCATAAGACAGGTATGTGGAGTTTTAGGTCACGTGAGGACTGGTATACGAGTTAAGGTCCATCTTCCCCAAACCATATACTCCTTCCATGCCATGATGATTGAGATTCCCAAGGATTACAGATTCTCAGCTGTATTCAGCTGATTCATGAACAGTGCCATGATTTCAAGGTGTGAATCTGGGAAACCCCTTTTATTGTGTCATTTTTAAGGAAAGGATACCACCCTTGGCTGATGGACCAAATCCATTCTAATGCATTTCCTCCTTTCTGAGGGAATCCCTGGGGCTCAGAATCAAGGCGGTGTAATGTAAAGATTACTCCATTGAGTCTTTGGGAGTACTTCCAGCATTTTCTTTAACAGGGTTGAACACTGTATGAATCAGGATGCCTCTCTGAGCTTCCATTTGTTCAACTGTTCAATAAAAATATGTAGCATTGCCTGTACTTTCCTTACAGAGAATGGTCTTTGAAGGACCCAGCTTAGCCACAGAAAAGCCATTTTATAGATCAGGCTAAGAAAATATTTCCACTGCCTCAAAGAGACCCCACCCCTCCCAACTTGGGAGGTCCCGAGCTATCTTAAACTGCCGCTTCCTGTTATCTGCTAACACCAACGTCTCAGAATGCTGAAACCCTCCCCCTTCCCGCTTGCGCCTTGCTATTTGATTTAACCAATCAGTTTAAAAGTCAACCAATGTGACCAATCAAAGTTATACCAGTCAGCTAACCCACCATTTTGCTTCTGTAAGGGTATAAAAAGCCCTCGCTTCTGCATTTCGGGGTCTCTCTCACTCTCTCGTTCGATGGAGCTGAGTAGACCCCGACGCGTCAGACAATAAAATCCTTTGTGCTTGCAGCGGCTCAGGTCTCCGTCTCTCATTGGGAACACTTTGGATAGACACGGTGTCCCTCTGGGAAGCCGAGTCTTACAGTATTTGTGTGCAACTTGGTGATTCAGATAGGATGAGACTAAGGGAATAAAGAGCAAGATACTGCTCTTGGATTTTTCTTTCTTCCTTTCTTCTCCTTCTTCTCTTTCTTCTCCTCTACTTTCTTTTCTCACTCTCTCTTTCTGCTTTATGAGAATCTATTTGTTAGAACTATAAATTTTCAGATTCAATACTTGTGATGTACTTTTCCCTCTTAAGCAGAAGAAAATAATAAGTGTTAGACAAGCGAAGGACTTTTTTTCCCAGTACTGAGGGGATTGAACCCAGGAACTTACCCATGATAGGCAATTGTTCTACTATTTAACTGCATCCACAGCCCCTTTCTTATTTTTTACTTTGAGACAGGGTCCCACTAAGTTGTGCATATTGCCTCTAGCCTCAAATTCATGATCCTCCTGCATTAATCTCCCAAGTTACTTGGGTTTACAGGCATGAGCCACAGTATCTGGCTCTCGTAGTTTTTGAATGATACCAGTGAAATGGGAGATTTCCTCTCTTACTAACCAATTCAACATCCTTTACCAATGTTACAAACACAGCCCATGTAAAAATGTGTGAGTAATTTATTAACACAAATAGGAACGTCCTAACGAGTAAATGTGGCTATATGGAAACTTCTTTAGAAATCAACACCTACTTTAATTTCTCTCTACATTCATATTATTATCTACTGTTTTCCACATGTTTATTAACCAGCCTGAGCCACACAATAACCCCATGAGGTAAATGATATTATTACCATTTTACTCATCATCGTACATGAGTGACAAAGACAAAAGAATTCTGTATTTTTGACTCTTTGGCTTTCTACCTTTAGGAATGAACCAGAAAAGCTATGTGTGCTCCCAAAGACTAGCAGTCAAGGATTCTGGATTCAAAGCTCATATGACTTGGCCAACAGGAGATGGATGACAGAGTTTTCTAATAACTGTAATTTTAAGAGACAAATCATGAAGCCATGACTATTACATGGAGAACATGTGGCTTTCATCTCAAGAGTCCACACAAGTGTTGGAAAACAAAAACTCCCTTGATTTTTGGAAGCTATGGTGGCCTTTACTCTCAGCTACTCAGGAGGATCATGAGTTGGAGATCAGAGAGAGCTTGCACAACTTTGCAAGACTTTGTCTCAAAATAAGTTTTTTTAGAAGCGGTGATGGGAGTGTAGCTCTGAAGTAGAGCACTTGCCTAGCATGCAGTAGGCTGTGGGTTAACTGCTCCCCAAGAACAGCAAGAAAGAAAATGAAAGAGAGAGAAAGAAAGAAGAAAGAAAGGAAAGAAAGAAAGATGAAAGAAAGAAAGAAAGAAAGAAAGAAAGAAAGATAAATAGATGAAAGAAAAAAAGAAAAGAAGAAAAAGGAGAGAAGGAAGGAAGGAAGTAAAAAAGAAGAGAAGAGTGAATGATCTAGGAGAGTCTTAGGCAGTTCAAAATGTTTGGAGATTCAGAGTATCTTTTCATCTTTGGTCCACATTGATTTAATTGACATGTTCATTTTGCAAACACACTTGTGCTCTTGAAGGTGGGTGGCTGTACTACTTCTATATCATTCTTGAGTTCCCAAGATTTTGCTGAAACTGGATGCTTGTATATATTTCAATCCCCTTCCTTAAGTATATTAAGCAACCAGTATCTTTTAAATTATTGGCACCTCCCCAGACCACTGGAAAGGAAAAGGCCACTGAACAGGAGCAGGAAATCCTGCTGCTTCTCCCAGTTCCTTAGACCTACACTCTTCCATTTCCATCCTGAGAGAATCTCCCTAAATCTCTCCATTATCTGGCCACTGCCATCTCCTCCCAGAACTCACTTTCTACTGCTTTGAGCTAATCTACCATTATACCCCTCAATGACATCAACACCCACCACCCCTAGATTAGCAAAAGTGTTTTTCTTTTGAGCATCTGCAGTTTCAATTGGCCTTGTTGAGATTCTAAAGCCCTGAGTCAATGAAACAAAAAATCTCAGCTACCTTGGAGCTGAAAGAGTAAATTACTTATAACTGAAAAAAAAAAAAAAAATGGTGAAGTTAGCATGAAGATTCACTCTGCTCTACTGCCATCCCAGTGGTTAATGCCTTCCTTTTTTCTCTTTCTATTTTTATTTTATATTGTTAACCTTGTAGTACATTATGTCACAGGAAATATTGCAGAAAAAGGCTAGGAAGCAGATGAGTTACAGAAGAAACCTGGGAATTGTTGAGGAATAATAAACAAAGATGGTCTCCTAAAAGCTGACCACTGAAGGACACAGCAGTGGCACTGTACATGCAGCTGTGTGACGGCTCTTTGTATGGGCTAATGTTGACAACTTGATTTTAAAAGACCCTTTCCCTAAAAACCATAGACTTAATATGGGATGGGAGGGGCCATAAGAGAAAAAACTTCCAGTACCACACATGGGACAATATGGAAAAATATAAACTGCGACCAGTGAGCCTCTGCTGAGTAGGCCAGGCACCTGCAATCAAGTGTGTCAATCTTATGCTAACACGGGGGATGAATAGGAAAGAAATCCTTTGCTTATTCACAGAGTAGTCTTATGATACCTGATCTAGCAGAAAGAGAAATTGGTGGTACAATTGAGTAGCTGATTATTTTTGTTTCTGTCTCTGTGTTTTTTTCTGACAATAGCCACAATTCTCTAAATGGAACCAGAGGATTAGAAATCTTGTATGTAAATATGAATTTATACCGATTCTTCCATTTCACAGATTTATTATGCATTTTCCCAGCTGTAGGGCTTACATAGATAAAAGACAGTGTCTCCGCCCTTAAAATCTAGTAGATTTCAGGTTCTTTCATGATGTTCAGATAATTTGATCCCTTGAGTCAAGACTGTAAGACTCGGCTTCCCGGAGGGACACTGTGTCTATCCAAAGTGTTCCCAATGAGAGACGGAGACCTGAGCCGCTGCAAGCGCAAAGGATTTTATTGTCCGACGCGTCAGGGTCTACTCAGCTCCATCGAACGAGAGAGCGAGAGAGACCCTGAAATGCAGAAGCGAGGGCTTTTTATACCCTTACAGAAGCAAAATGGTGGGTTAGCTGACTGGTATAACTTTGATTGGTCACATTGGTTGGCTTTTAAACTGATTGGTTAAATCAAATAGCAAGGCGCAAGCGGGAAGGGGGAGGGTTTCAGCATTCTGAGACGCTGGTGTTAGCAGATAACAGGAAGCGGCAGTTTAAGATAGCTCGGGACCTCCCAAGTTGGGAGGGGTGGGGTCTCTTTGAGGCAGTGGAAATATTTTCTTAGCCTGATCTATAAAATGGCTTTTCTGTGGCTAAGCTGGGTCCTTCAATACTAACTCTGAAAGGTGTGTGGAAATGTGAAGGCTAACCTTTATGATTTTAACTGTCATGGATTCCATAGCTTGCCTTTGTTGGGATATTGTCAAAATATTTTGATTGATGAAAATAAAAAAAATTAGCAACTCTCACTTCAAGACTTGCCTACCCTAAAATATTTTCCAACAACATGGAATAATACAGCCAAATCACGTGATTTTTCTGTCAGCAGGTCCAATTTCTCCCATCCATTCTGTACACATTTCCTCTTCCCTTGATTTTCACCAGTGTCAAAGCCAACAGGTGCAACCTCCCTTAAATCATCTTCTACTCGGTATTTTGATTCTAACCACAGAATACCTGACCTCCCAATCCTCCCATTTTCCTCCCAGGGATGTCTGTGGTTTAAGCCATTCCATTCAGTTCTAACCTCTTAAAACAGAGCCAGTGATTTAGGCATAGAGAGCTTTCACAATCAGATGCAAACCTCCTGTCCTCAGAGTGACCAACGGACAAACAGCCAGTCCAAACATACTGGGAGGAGTGTTAGTGGAAGCATGGTTAATTGTGTGTTGGTTCCTATGGGTAGAGTTCATGTTTCCATGTGTTATTTGCATAATATCCAAGAAGTATTATAGGAGAGGCTTAGTATAAGTGATAGAGGAGAGAGAAGTGCCGCAGACCAGCTGCAGCTTAGATAGAATCCAGGGTTCCCTGAAGGCGGATGAGGAGTCAGCGGTGGGTAACAAACACAGTAGCTGTGATCTTGTTCCGTTTATTTCCAGATTATCCAGCCCTTTTATACAGAATTACCATTCATTAAATCTTATGAAAGGTCAGAAAAAGACAAGGAAGTTGGTTGCATTGATGGAATCAGCTGATCAATTGTCACATGAGTGTCAGGGGGTAATCAAAGAGGAAGAGGAACTCAGAGACAAAGTGTGATTATTTTAAAGAAATAAACCAAGACTACCGAGCATCTGCATTTCCTGTAACAATTGACTAGTCTTAATCTTTATGCAGGAATTTAGGGCAGTTAACTGCTAACTGTGTGTCACCCCATGGAGTCTGTTGTTATGAAGAATGGGTGCTTTCACTTACTGTAGAGCTGTCTGTACAAAGGCTTTTGTTTAAGGAGTTTATGCTGTTGGAAGTCATTCAGGGATTTCCGTTCAAGAAAGCCTGAGGCTTGTCAACTCCCAATCTGAATAGCATAGCCCACAGAGCCAGAAGATTATTTTTCATTAATATTTCTAGAAATCTACAATAGTGACCAATTAAAATTTAAGAAAAGATGGGGTTCCAAGTCCTTTTCCATGAAGAGACCTTTTTGGAGGTACTATTCCCCTCTCGGCAGACTTTCCCTCCAAGGCTAGGAGTACTCCTCCCCTTTCAGTGGATTTTCCTTCCAATGCCTTTATTAAAGATACTCTTCCTCATGTGGGGACTCTGTCTCCCCATCATGAGTGGATCTGGACCCAACAGAGAAGCAGAGCCTGGTTGGCTTAGGTGAATGTGTCAGAAGGTGACTTGTGGACATTAAAGCGGATAATGTCAGTACAGACTCTTCTTGATTATATTCTTGAAGTCCTATTTTCCTATCCTCAACATTAATAGCAAATTACTCACAACAGAGCTTTACTGGAGCCATTTGGGTTTCTATTTGTCCATAGATATTTATTGAGCACCCTCCCTGTGCCAGGCAAGAAATGAACAAGAAAGATAAGGCTTCTGCCTTCAACATGGTCTGAATCCAGTTGGTGGAAACAGAAAGCTGAAAAAGTTACTTTGGGTCATAATAAATGTTGTGAAGAAAAACAAAGGAATTCAACTGGAAGAGATGCTAGAGAGTGGCTGGGATGCTAGAAGGTCACTTATTGAATATTTATGAGAGGTCTTCCATAGTGCACGGAAATGTAGCTATGACTTTAAAGATGTGGTGGAGCCAGCCATAACATAGGGGGACTGGGGGTGAGGTCATCAAAGAAAGAATTTGAAGGGAGGCAGGGCACTACATGATACACTGAAGACAAGGTCTGAAGGATATGAAGGTCCAAAGGGAGGTCCTGTGGCTGGAGCATCACAAAGACAGGAGAGAACAGAACCAGATGTAATTGGTTACTCAGTAGAAGGCGGAAGTTAGCAGTAGGTGTTCTGGCCATGGTGCAGAGGTAAGATTTTATTCTAAATGCAATAAGAAGCTTTTGAATAATGTGGACACAAAAGTCACATTATCCTGCATTCACTACAATTTAGTAGTGTTTGACAAATTGATAACTACATTAGTGATTTAAAAAGTCCTAATCTTTGGCCAGTACTGAATTCCTCCTTTCTGTTTTCCTTTGCCCAATTCTCACACATATTGAGTAGTGCTCTTTCGAGCTTTTATTCTGCTTGTGTTCTATATTAATTTCTGCCCAATTAGCCACTAAGCATGTTAGCTTTGGGTAGAATCATGTTCTTCCCATATATCCTATCTAGAATTATATTGAGTGTTTATTGTCCAAAATGCCACTACAGTACTAAAAATCTGTATAATTGTATCATAAACTATAAGTATAAGGATGACAAACCATTCCCTAATGGCTTTTTCTATCAGGCCCTTTCTGGTAAATATAGAGCCTTCTCTCACTGGGCATACCCAACTTCATAATCTCTCATAATTTACCATTCTAGTTTACATTATATGCAAGAAAATAGACATTAAAGCAAGTGAATGGCTTTTGGAGATTGGGTTTACCTTTGACAGTTACCCATGACAGAAATCTGTGACGGTTGTCTTGCTAAGAAATGTGTATGTGATATTCCTCTTGTTCGGTTCTAAATAAATAGCTTGATAAGAAAGAAATAAATTGGAATTCCAACACAAACCTTCCAGCTAATAAGAAATGGTATGTTAAGTAAGGCAAAGGGTCTATAGCTAAATAGTGAGTAAATCAGAGACTCAAGCCAGGAACTAGTTTTCCCAAAAATATGCATTGAGTAGTTTCCACCACACAGTTTCTCAGGAGTAATCTGACATTTCCTAAGCATCTGGATTCATGAATATTCTTGTTCATAGAATGTTGAATACTTTAGTGAATGATGATATCTGGAGCTCCTAGATTAAATGATGCTTCTAGTTTTAGGAGAAATGAAATAGGTTGCTGCTAAGAATACTATTTTTTATATTGTTGTTGTTGTTAGGTGCCATTGAGTTGGGTCCAACTCATAGTGACCCTATGTACAACAGAATGAAACACTCCCTGATTCTGCCAGGCACACAATCTTTTAAATGTTTAAGCTCCTTGTTACAACTACTGTGGAAACCATCTAGTTGAGGGTCTTCCTTTTTTTGTTGACTCACCACTCTCCCAAACATCATGTCCTTCTCTAGGGATCGGTCCCTCTTGACAATAGGTCCAAAATACATCAGATGCAGTCTAGCCATCCTTGCTTCCAAGGAATGCTCTGGTTTTATTTCTTCTAGGATGGATCTATTGGTTATTTTGGCAGTCCACAGTATAGTCAATATTTGTCTCCAGCACCATAATTCAAAAGCATCAGTTCTTCTCCTGTCTCCCTTATTCAGTTTCTTCCTTTCACAAGCATATGATGTGACTGAAAATACGATTGCATGAATCAGGGACACCTTTATCTTCAATGTGACATCTTTACTTTTCAACACTTTAAAGAGGTCTTTTGCAACAGCTTTTCCCAATGCAATGCATCTTTTGATTTCCTGAGTACTGCTTCCCTGGGTGTTGATTATAGAATCAAGTAAAGCAAAATCTTGGACAACATCAGTCTTTTCTCTATTTATCATGGAGTTGTATACTGACCTAGCTGTAAGGATTTTTGTTTTGTTGATGTTGAGTCATAATCCATACTGAAAGCTGCATTCTTTGATCTTCATCAGTAAATGTTTCAAATCCTCTTCATTTTCAGCAAGCAGAGTTGTGTCATCTGCATAACACAGGCTGTTAATAAGTCTTTGTCCAATCCTAATGCTGTGTTCTTCATTAAGTCCAGCTTGTCATATTATTTTCTCAGCATAGAGATTGAAGAAGCATGGTGAAAGGATACAGCCCTGATGCACACCTTTCTTTAAACCCAGCAGTGTTTCCTTATTCTGTTTCAATGTCTTGCCTCTTGGTCCATGAACAGATTCCTCATGAGTACAAGTAAGTACTCTGGTATTACCATTGTTTGCAAAGTCATCCATAGTTTATTGTGGTCCACACAGTCAAATCCCTTTGTATAGTCAATAAAACATAGATAGATGCCTTTTTGATATTCTCCGCTTTTGACTACTATCTATCTGACATCAGCAATGATGTCCCTGGTTCCATGCCCTCTTCTGAATCCCGCTTGATTTTCTGCCAACTATCTATCTATATATGGCTGCAGTAACTTTTGAATGACCTTTAGCAAAATTTTACTTGCATATGATATTAAATGATATTGTTCAATAATTTCCACATTCGACTGGATCCTCTTTCTTATGAATAGGCACAAATATGGATCTCTGGAATTCCAGTCAGTTGGCCAGGTAGCTGTTTTCCAAATCTCATGGCATAAACATCTCCAGTGCTGCATCTGTTTGTTGGAACATCTCTATTGGTATTCTATCAATTTCTGGAGCCTTGTGTTTTGCCAATTTCTTCAAGGCAGCTTCCATTTTGCCCTTTAGTACCATTTATTCTTGATCATAAGCAACCTCTTGAAATGGTTGATCATCCAATAATTCTTTTTTGTTATAATGACTCTGTATATCCCTTCCATCTTCTTTTGATGTTTCCCGCATTGTTTAATATTTTCCCTGGAGAATCCTTCACTATTGCCACTTGAGGCTTGAATTTTTTCTTCAAATTGTTAAGCTTGAGAAAAACAACATGTTCTTCCCTTTTGGTTTTCTATCCCTAGCTCTTTGCACATGTCATTATAATATTTGATTTTGTCTTCTCAAGCTGCCCTTTGAAAATTTCTGTTTAATTCTTTAACTTCATCATGCCTTCCTTTTACTTTAGCTGCTTGATGTTCAAGGGCAAGTTTCAGAGTTTCTTTTGACTTGTAATTTAGTGTTTTCTTTTTTTCCTGTCTTTTTAATAGCATTTTGCTTTCCTCATAAGTGATGTCTTTGATGTCATGCCACAACTCATCTGTTTAATCATTAGCGTCTAACACGCAAACCTGTTCTTGAGGTCATTTCTGAACTCAGGTGGGATATATTCAAGATCATACCTTGGTTGCCATACATTTGTTCTAATTTTCTTGTTTCACTTTGAACCTGCATATGAGTGGTTGATGGTCTGATCCACAATCAACACCTGGTCTTGTTCTAACTTTTGATATTTAGCTTTTCCATCATCTCTTTCCAAAAACGTAATCAATTTGCCTCCTATATGCTCCATATGGTGAATTCCATGTGTATTGTTGCCCTTTATGTTGGTGAAAAAATGCATTTTCAATGTAATGGTCATTGATCTGACAAAATTCTATCATGTGATCTCCAGCATCATTTCTGTAAGCAAGGCCATATTTTCCAACTACTGAACTTTCTTCTTTGTTCCCAACTTTTGCATTCCAGTCACCAGTAATTGTCAGTACATTATGATTGCATGGTCCATTAATTGCAGACTACAAAAGCTGGTAAAAATCTTCCCTTTCTTCATTGGTGGCCTTAATAGTGGGTGCATTGTATGACAGTCATATTCACTGGCCTTCCTTGTAGGTATATGGATAATAATCCATCACTGACAGTATTGTACTTCAGGACAGATCTTGAGGTGTCTTTTTTGATGATGAATGCAACTCCATTTCTCTTTAAGTTGTCATTCCTGGCATAGTAAACCATATGATTATCTGATTCAAAATGGCCCATGCCAGTCCATTTTACCTCACTAATGCCTAGAATGTTAATTTCTAATTGTCCTAGATTCCTACTATGTACATTCAGTGTTCCAATTATTAATGGATGTTTACAGTTGTTCCTTCTCATTTTGAGTCAGACCACACCAGCAAATGGAGGTCCCTGGGGCTTTACTCCATTCCCACCAGTAAGGTAGACTCTATTTTGAGGGGGAAACTCTTCCTCAGTCATCTTTTGAGTGCCTTCCAACTTGGGGGTGGTGGTGTCTCATTTTCTTGCACTGTATCTGACAATGTTTCTCTGCTATTCATAAGGTTTTCAGTGGCTAATTTTTTGGGAAGTGGATTAGCCATATACTTCTCCCTAGTCTGTCTTAGACTGGAAGCTCAACTGAAACCTGTCTACCATTGTTGACCCTGCTGGTATCTGAAATTTCAGTCCATACCTTTTAGCATCACAACAACATGCAAGCCCCCACAGAACAGCAAACTGACAGACAGGTGGGGGATCTTTTATATTGGTGTTATTTATTAAGTAGAAAAGTTCATACTCTATCAGTCCAATCTTTTTCTATATACTAATCTTGTTCAATATATTGTACTAAATTCTAATGAAATATTGTGAGGCTCCATATTTGCAAACTTGTACCTGATATTCACTAGTTTTAATGAAGTTTTTTTTAAAGCTTAAGCACCATGTAAAATATTGATTCTACTTGTGTCTCTTAGAAATTATTAATTCTATTTGATAAGCTACAAGAGGATACTTTAATAAAAGTCAGAAACCCTAGAACTTAAGTGTTAAGTTGACCCTAAGGAAATTTCTGGAAACGTACAGAGGTCATAGTGAACTCAAAGATCTCAGCTCAAGATTGTTTAGCTGAGGACCCTCAGGGGTTATTAATATGTGTGAAAATCTTTTATACATCTTGTCTTCCCATTTCTAAGGCACAACAGTATAGTTATTTATGGTAGATAAAGCATATTTGTATTTCCTAACCCTTGTTTCTCATTCTGAGCTATATATTCATGCTAGGTTGTTGGTGTTATAAGAAACCCCTAGATTTTGACATTCCATGCTTTGCAGTGTGAGCTATTATATATTTCCCCAATATTTGTATCTTATTGCTCCTTTGGGAAGGTAAATTCTCTGCGTCAATGCTTCGTTTCTTCACTAGCGCCTTCCCTCCCCTATCCTGAATGCATGAGCCATGTCAGTTCAGGTCTTAATGATCACAGTCCCCACTATGCATGAGTCTTTTCTCTAAAAACATCAAATCATGCAGAACTGATAGCTTCTCACAGAAAGTCCATTACCTTGTTACTTCTGGCAGCCTCACGTGTTTTTCTTTGGCTGGCCAGGCTAGTGGCATTTCCAGCAGCATGGATAACTGGCGATCCTGCTTAGTTCTTTCTCTTAGGTCTGTCAAAGTCTGACACAGGTAAGCTGGATGTGACTGTGTAAATACACCAGGGCTCTCAGTGTGCCCTCAAAATTGTCCCACCATGTCAGAAATTGTCCCTAGAACGTCAGTGACTGGCTAGAGCTTGGTGGGCCCTACATAGTGCTTCACCACAAGATTAGATTTTTGCAAGCAGAACATTGTCCTAAAGGTTTACGTTTCTATTAGGAATGAAGCTTCCAATGGCTTCAGGTCCAAGTCCACTGCCATGAAGTTCCCTTTGCTATTTAGGATTAGACAGTGCCCCAGGGACCCTTGCTGGAACTATAGGCCCATCTCTTTCTGGTTGTGTTTTTGCCTCTTTCACTCTTAAACCCCAAGTGTGTTACACTGATCTATATACTGCTTTCCCTTCCAGAACAATTTTGAATATACTTGCAAATAAGGATCCAAGTTGTTGCCCCCTTTCACTCTGAAACCCCAAGTATGTCACATTGATCCATACACTTGCAAATAAGGATCCAAGTGACTTTTTCACTTCCACTGCATGGTATTAGTGAGAGGACAGTGACTCCTAAGCTGCCAGAGACCTTCCTTACCCTTCTATGGGACTGGCACAGAGTAGTCATTGACTTTCCTATATTCTCCAGAGGCTGTTTGACCAAGCACAGGAAATTCAGAAATTTGCCATCTGAAATATCCTTACCATTATGCGTTGTACTTTCTCTAATGTCTATCATGCTAATAGCCCTTTTAAAATATAGTTTGCTTTCCTCTTACTCTCTTAAAGTAGCAATGACTATAGTTTTTCTCAGCATTGTGCCTCTTGCACACAACAGACTTTCAATAAGTATTTACTGAGTTGAATTTAAAACCAATTTCATAAACTGATGAACTCCAATTTGAGTTTTTAACATAGCATAGTCAATTGATGGCCTTTCTAAAGCTTCTAGTTTGTACATTTTAAGCTTAAAACTTTTACAAAACAGGAGGCTGAATAATTCCTTCCTTAGCCTTTTAATTGCAAGATAAAAATATACATTGCCTTGTCTGTATCTGCATATAGATTTATGTTCCACTCTTTGGGATAAGTTTACCTTCTACGAGATCACCTAGGCTAGTGGAAGAAAAGCCTCCATCCATCCTCACGAAAAACAAAACTTCTAGACTCAGTGGAACACAAGATGTCTCCCTTGCATGGCATGTAATACAACTGGAATAGAATTCTCTGTTGGGTTTTTATTGAAAAATGCCCTGGTCTCCTCATTCTCTGAAGCACTGGGTAGCTGCCAATTCCTTCAGACTCTGGGCATCTGGTAAAGCTCTGGCTTGATTGCATTGGTCAGGTTGGATAGAAATAGACCAAGGTATCGCTCTTCACAGCATGGTTTCTCCATTACTGCCTTGAAACTTATCCACTCTGTAAGTTCATTCACCTTGAAAATTACACTGTAGTTTTCCATCACTCACATTACCTTAGGTAGGCAGTTCTTTAAAGCTACTTGGATTTTGTATATAATATTTACTAAATTAAATTACTCCAATGGACCTAGAGATCCACAAATACATTGTAAATATATTGATAATCACTAATCTTACTGAATTTTTTCCTGGGGTTAGGGAGGTGGAAAGATATCAAAGATTGCCTTCTAGGAGTTTCCAGACTACAAAAATACAGATCTTGTCAGTATTCCATGGTATTCAACAAATAGGATTCGGTCTGACTTTTCCCTAAGATCATAAACAGAACAAGGGTGTCCATTTTCACTATTTCTATTTAAAAATGTGGGCTGGGGTTTACCTCAGTTGGTAGAGCGCTGCACTGCAGTCTCTGAGGTCCTGAGTTCAATTCCCAGCACCGCAAAAATGGGAGAAGGACCTGGTAATCCACTCCCAAGGAATTTATCCAATCCAAATCCCGAAATCCCAAATCCAATCCAATCCTGAAATCCCAAATCCAATCCAATCCTGAAACAGTCAGCCATTGAAAACCCTATGAGGGTTGCTATGAGTCAGACAGTGACTCGGCAGCACCTAACAACAATAACAATTTAAAAATGTACTGTAGATTTTACTTTATTTAATTATTAATTTTTTGTAGTATTGGGGAATTAAACCCAGAGCCTCTCATATACTTTGCAAGCATTCTACCACTGAGCTTCACCCCCAGCTCATTTTCATTTTTTATCTTGAGATGTTGTTGTTGTTAGGTGCCATCAAGTTGGTGTCCAACTCATAGCAACCCTAGTACAACAGGTGAAACACTATTGTTGTGCTTCTCTGTTGTTCATAGGGTTTTTAATGGCAGATTGTTTCTTGGGAGTGGGTCGCCAGGTCCTTCTCCCATCTTGAGATAGTGTCTTGCTAAATTATGCAGGCTGCCTCTTGCCTTAAACTCATGATCCTCCTACCTCTGCCTCCTGAGTCACTGGGATTATAGGCATGTTTCACAGACCTGGCTGTAAAACTCCACTGTAGATTTTACATCAGGATTTCTCAACATTAGCACAATGGCATTATGGAGTCTGATAACTTTTTTCTTTGGGCTGAGTTGTGCACTGTAGGATGTTTAGGAGCATTCCTGGCCTCTATCTGGTAGACTTCAGGAGCATGTCCCTCCTTGTGTCAACCAAAAAAAATTTTCAAATGTTGCTAAATGTTTCTTGAGGGAAGACAAAATGCCCCTGGTTGAGAATCAGTCTGCTCTGGATTGGCAGGAGTGGGGGTGGAGAAGAAAATGGAGAGAGGAGAGAGCGAGAGAGCGAGAGAGCGAGAGAGAAGATATGAATCAGAAAGGAAGAAGTAAAGTTTTCTTCACTTGTAGTACTTTATTGCCAATGAATGAAAATGAGTTTAGTAAAGTTGCAGGATACAGAGGCAAATTGTGGTAAAATTACCACTAGACAAGCATTAAAAAGACTTAAATACTTAAGTATAATTTTAACAAAATCTGCACAAGTCCTGTACATTGAAAACTTCAACATATGGTGAAGAGAAATATGAAAATCCTGAATAAGTAAAGAGATACACCACTTTAATAGAACAGAAAACTTAATATTGTTAAGATATCATTTCTAGGCTAGATGTGGTGGTGCACTCCTGGAATCCCAGCACTTGGGAGGCTGAGGCAGGAGGATTGCAAGTTTGAGGCTAGCCTGAGTTATATAGCAAAACCCTCTCTCAAAAAAATAAAACGTTCTTCTTAAAGTAACCTATATATTTAATGCAAAACTAATAAAAATATCAGCAGAACTTTTTGCAGAAATTAAAAAGCTAATCCTAAAATTATATGAAAAGGGTTTAAAATAGCAATACACACATATATGAGTTGTAAACAAAAAACAGTCAATGCTTAAAGAAAAAAATTTATTATAGTAAAAGTCGCATTGCCATTAACGCTTCTCAAAATATTCCCCATGGCTTCAAACACACTTAACCCATCTTCCTTGCCACTTTCTGAAGCAGTTCTGGAGGTCTTTGTTAGTGATAATTTTCTTAATTTAAACATCCATTGCATTTTGATCATCTATTGCATATATACATAAATACAAATATCAAGCGACAAGATTTGCACTACCTGTTTTCATGACTTTAAATAAAGCCACACAAATATTCACAAGATCATGTGGTGTTCTCAAAAGAGTTGATATATAGATCCTTGAAGCAGAATTGAGAGTTAAGAAATAAATCAATGCACATGAGGTCAAGGATTAAATTTTTTTTGACAAAGCTACCAAGGTATTTCAGTGGGAAGTGGATCCTTTAATCAACAAATGGTGTTGGAACAACAAATATCTACCTGTAAAAAATAGGTCTTGACCCTTACTTTCACCATATAGAAACATTAAAAACTTTTACTCTTTTTTTAAAATTTTATTTATTTATTTATTTTTTATTATTAGAAAATTTTAATGTACATCATAATGTTATTCATTTTGACATGCTTTTCATTGTGACAATTTTCATATATGCAATTTGATAAACATTATTCATATAGGTTACCCCTTACCCTCCCCTATGTTTCCCCCCTCCCCCCTTCCGATGTAAGTTTCCCATCCAAGTCTTCTCTGTCTTTTACTATGTAGTAATTTTCTATATGTCCTGGGGTTCCATTTCTGTTTAAGATAAAAACTTTTCCTGTAGTGGTCTTTGTTTTTATCTTGTTAGAACAATTACATGCGATTTCTAGTTCATTTATATTGACCTGATTCTTATCTTCCCTCCCCCCAAAAAACTTTTACTCTTTGAAAAACACACTAGGGAATAAAAAAGCAAGTCACAGACTGGAAGAAAATATTTTCATGAGAATACAAAATACAGGACTTGTACCAAATACATAAAAGAACACTTATATCTCAATAAAAATGACAAGATTTTTAAGCAAAACATTTGAATAGATACCTCACCAAAATAGATATGCAGATAGAAATATTTTAAAATGCTAAAAATTAGTAGTTATTACATAAATGCAAATACACAGTTTCAAGTTTTGGAGCAATTGGAGCTGATATGCATTGCTGGTGGGAATGTAACATTGTACAGTCATTTCTGCTTGTTTAACCAAATAAATAACTTATATAGTTAAACATACACATACTTACCCAACATCCCAGCAAGTCTACTGTTTGCTTTTACTCAAGAGAAATAAAAACATAAGTCCACTCAAAGACATGTAGTCAACTGTTTATAGCAGCTTTATTTATAATAGCCCCAAACTGGAAACAATCCAAATTTCCATCAACTAAAAGTATTTTTAATCAGACCTAATTTTAAAGGAAAAAAAATATGTTCCAACCTAATTGGAAAGTCTAAAATCATGGGTTTTCCCTGACTATATAGTCACAGCCAAATGTTCTCTTAGTCAGTTTAAAAGCTTTGCATTTAGAAGATATCATCTAGGGATGTAAGTCTCACTCTTATAAAGGGAAGATACTTCATTGCATGTGGCACAATATGAAAGACAATTTTAAGTTAATGTCTTCCTAATAAATGGATTCTCCATTTAGTTTTTACAACCAGTCTTTCCTTTGTCTTTCTCACATGTCTTGATAGGAAGGAATCTTTTCTAGTTGAAATCCTGGCTTACTTGACAAAGTTTGTATCACCAAAAGCCCTTGTCAGAGCTGGCTTCCTTGTTTGTGCAAAGCCAAATAGAAAAAAAAACATGAGAACCAATTAAAGAGGGTTTTTTCCCTGGATGTGTGTTAACAGGAAAACCCAGTATCTGAAGTGGGAAAATCTTTGTCTTCTATCAAACACACACACAGACATACTCCTTAATACAAAGTTGTCTCATGAAGGAAAAACTTTCTTAGCTGATCCCATGACAGGAAGTAGTTTGGCACA
The DNA here is from genome assembly GCA_007922755.1 of Pedetes capensis. Taxonomy (NCBI): domain Eukaryota; kingdom Metazoa; phylum Chordata; class Mammalia; order Rodentia; family Pedetidae; genus Pedetes; species Pedetes capensis. The sequence continues at coordinate 127,940 of VMDO01001649.1, read as the reverse complement.
GACTTAATAAAACCTTCATATAAAACTGGCAGAACAGCTGCCAGAGTTTTTATATAGGATATAACTTTAGGAGTTATCCTGATCCTAGAAGAGCTGACCAGTTTTCCAGAAAAAGTAGTAAATGGTAGGGAAAGAGGAGGTTAAATTGGGAATGCTGAGGGGGAATCCAGTGCTTATAAATGAGCCTTCAGATTTTACTTTAGGTATCTTGACATAGATTCCCTCAAGAGTGGTCTATTCAGTGTCATAGAGGATTTTTGAGATATCCAGAACTTACACAATTTTCTGAAGTAGGTATATTCGGGCTACAAGAGAGTGAAAACCAGTAACAGATGAAAAACCATTGGTCATTTTAACTTTATAATGTGTATGAACTAAGTCTAACAAAAACACGGATAATTCAAATCGATCGATAAGCAACATTTTTAATTGTATTTAATAAATTTTTATCATTCTCAATCTAGTCTTTTAGAAGAAATGTCAAATATTTTCTCTCTTAAGTTGAAATGTGTCCAACAGAAGGGAGGAGAAAATAATACGTTTCTTGGAAAATCTAACACTTGGAAACTTACTTTTGAACAGTTGAGATTTGGATCAATTTCCACATTCTCAAATGGAAGAAAAATATGAACTAAACCACTTGGGTAATTAAACTTACTTTTTTGTAAACAACATCATACAATCCTTTAAATTTGCCTTGTGTCCTTTATTCATTCCAAAGAGAGATAAATGAAGTCTTCTTTGGAAAAGTTTCTTGCACTGCACACAATCTTTGTTCTCATCCTTCTTTGAAAAAGGAAAAGCTCTGTCACCTGAAGAAATCCTTGTCATAACCTCACTACAAAGGAAGAGTGTTTTCCTAATAGCCTGCTCACCATCTGTTATATGCTGCAGCCAATACTCCTGCCATTTAGTGTCCTTCTGAGATGAGAAGGTGCTCAGGAGAAGGCATTCAGGAAATCAGACTTTGTGCACTGCTGTATCAGATAGCAGAGGCCTGAGTACATCACAGAGTGTTGAGGAAACAAAGCAAGGCATAAACCAGATCAAAGAAGAGAATTGGTTCTTTTATTACCTAGTGAAAAAATGAGAGAAGGATCTGGCAGCCCACTCTTGAAACAATCTGCCATTGAAAACCCTATGAATTGCAGAGAACCACTGACAATAGTGCTGGGCCTGGCACAGTGTCTGCGTGTGTTCATCTGCTGTATATAGGGTGGCTATGAGCCAGACCCAACTCAATGGCACAACAAGGGAAAAATGTCTAATTAAAATTAAACAAAGAGAGTAGTTCCCAAATCATGTATACATTGTGCTTAATCACCAGAAAGATGTAATCGCCCCTAAGTTCTAATAAACAATGATTGATAGCTGAGGTATATGCTTGTTCATAAGCAGAAGTGAATTTGTACTTTTAGTGAAGCAGAAGTGAAAAAAATAGCTTATTCTTGTTTCTACAATGCTTCCCAAATAACATCATTACTGTGCTACTCAGTATGTATATTTTAGTTTCTAGCAAAAGCCTAATTTTTGGATTTCCTTTACTTCCTTGGGTCCACAAAATTTGCTAACTAGACTTTGGACCATATGCATTTTTATTGCAGTAAAATATCCATGGCATAAAATTTTCTTTTTAACCATTTTTAAGTGTACATTCCAGTGACATTAAATAGGTTCATATTGTTGTATAACTTATCACCACCACCCATCTCCAGAACTTTTCATCTTGCATAACTGAAACTCTGTATACATTAAACAATAACTCTACATTCCCACTTCCTTCAGATTCTGGCAACAGCCATTCTGCTCTCTGTCTAGGTACTAAAAATGTTTTCATTGTTTGTCTTTTGCATTTTATATCAGCTGGATTCTCTGCTTTTCACTGCTATATCTCCATCTCCTGGAATAGTGTCAGGAACATAGTATTTGCTTAACATATAAATAAATAAACAAGTGGGATGTGTCTGAATTTTGACATATTTTCATACAGATTTCATGTGAAGAACAAAAAATATTCCTGATGGATTACTCACTATATTCTACCATGCTGGAACAAAGGATTAGAAAATGAACAAACTAGGTCACTTCATGGAAGATTGGCCAACAGGGTAAACAAAAAGTAATTATCGTTACAAAAAAGGAAAACCTGGCTGACTATACCTGAAGGTAGCATACTCTTAAGGAATATTTGCTTGGAAACATATGTGAACGAAATTTTGAACAGAGGGTGTAGTAACATTCAAAGTAAAGTTGAATCCAAATATAAACAAGTCTTTCTATCTAAGAACACAATACCAGAAAGTCAGGAATTACATAAGGTTAAGGAAAAGAAAATTGTAGCAAAAAAAAAAATATATATATATATATATATATATATATATATACACATATATATGTACAGTTGTTATTGTTAGGTGCCATCGAGTCGGTGTCTGACTCATATCGACCCTGTGTACAACAGGGGAAACACTAATGTCAGTGCTTCTCTGCTGTTCATAGGATTTTCAATGGCGATTGATTTTTTGGGAGGGGGTTGCCAGGTCCATCTCTCAAGCCTATAGTAACTGGTGTTCCCAGGCAGTCTCCCATCCAAGTACTAACCAGGCCTGACCCTGCTTAGCTTCCGAGATCTGACAGGATCTGATGCCATAGGGCTATGGATATATATATATATATATATATATATATATATATATTACTCATGCTAAAATTCCATTCCACCAAACTGAAACTTAAGTTGTTTGCCTGTGAGATTGTTTGCCTGTAGGATTTATTCTTCTAAGAATTCAGAAGAGTGATATAGCTGGGTTGTATGGTACTTTTATTCTCAGTTTTTATATTGATTTCCAGAGTGGCTAAACTAACTTACAGTCCCACTGGCAGCATAAAGGAGTTCCTTTTTTCTCCACCTCCTCCCCAGTATTTGTTATTATTTGTTTTGTTTATCTTGTTTATCTTACTGGAGTGAGATGGAAGCTCAGTGGTTTTTTTGATTTGCATTTCCCTAATGGCTACAACGGGCTGGGATTTAGCTCAGTTGGTAGAGAACTGCGCTGCAGTCTCTGAGGTCCTGAGTTCGATTCCCAGCACCCCAAAGATGGGAGAAGGACCTGGCAATCCACTCCCAAGGCAATCCTGAAATAGTCAGCCATTGAAAACCCTATGAGGGTCACTATGAGTCGGATACCGACTCAATGGCACCTAACAACAACAACAACAATGGCTACAACAACAACAACAATGGCTAGGGATACTGAGCACTTTTTCATTTGTTTATTGGCTGTTTGTATTTCTTTTCTTTAGAATTCTATGTTCAGTTCCATTGCCTACTTATTTATTGAGTCATTTGTTATTTTGGTGTTTGATTTTTTAAGTTCTTTGTATATTCTAGAGATTAGCCCTCTGTCAGATGTATAGGATGCAAAAACTTTCTCCCATTCTGGGGCTCTCCCTTTACTCTATTAATTGTCTCTTTTGCTGTACAGAAGCTTTTAGTTTCACATCATCTCATTTGTGGATTTTCTGTGCAGTTTCCCTGGCAATTGGAATCTTATTGAAGAAATATTTTCCTGTGTCTAGGTGTTAGAGTGTGTTTCTTGTCTTTTCTTCTGGTAGTTTTAAGGTTTCCAGTTTTATGTTGAGGCCTCTGATCCATTTTGAGCTGGCTCTCATACAGATTGGGAGATATGGGTCTATTTTCATTCATCTACTAATGGATGTCCAATTTTCCCAGCACCATTTGTTGAAAAGGCTCTCTTTTCTCCAAAGAACATCCTTAGCTCCTTTGTCAAAGACCAGGTAGCTGTAGTTACATGGGCATATCTCTGGGTCTTCAATTCTGTTCCATTGATCTTCAAGCCTATTTTTGTCCCAGTACCAAGCTGTTTTTGCCATTATGGCCCCATAGTCTAGTTCAGATACCCAAAGGAAGAGAAATCATCATACCACAGGGACACCTGTACTTCCATATTTAATACAGCACTCTTCAAAAATGCAAGGGTATGGAATCAACCTAGATTGCCATCAACAGAGGAGTGGATTGAAAAATTGTGGTATATATACACAATGGAATATTACTTAGCAATAAAAAAAGAATGAAATGATGTCATTTGCAGCAAAATGAATGGAATTAGAGAACATCATCTTAAACAAATTAACCCAGGCTCCAAAACAGAAATACCATATGCTTTCACTCATATGTGGGAGCTATATCAAACTTAAAGGAAGAAAAAAACTATACATACATAGATATTTAAAAATGAACTAGCATACTTATATAAGCATACTTATATAAGAAAGGAAAATATAAGTAGATTAGAAAGAAAGTGGGAGGGAATCAACAGGTGGAAGAGGAGGTTGGGGAAGGAAGGAAAGGAAGGGGAAATAACGTAAAAGGGTATTTTGCAGACTGGAGGCTGACCAGCTTGTGAATTGTTAATAAAGGACAATCAGATATTTGAAACTTAATTTGTTCAAATTCTGTTCTTTGGCACTAACTTTCAGATTTTATTCAATTGATTGGCCCAACACAATCTTAAAATTTAATTGATGCCACCCTTGATCTAATTCTGTAATCTAGTCAAACCAACTGCCATAACTCAATCACATTCTTCATTTAATGTGGGTCCCCGTCCTCTTGTATCTTGATAAGATCTAAACTCTCTTAAACTCACTGAAGAATAAAAGAATAAATAAAATAAAGAATAAATAAAAGTAGCAGATAGACTTAAAAATCCCCCAAACCTTATTTTAAAAGTTTGTTTTAATTTTTTTATTTTTGAAGATGATAACCTCTCCTTGCCTCTTCAGATACCAGTGTGATAAAACTTTACTAAGCTAAAAAGTTGCTGCACTGTTTGAAACTTCTAATGGGGGAAAAAGCTAGAAGGACAATAGGCAGTTTACCCTGTTCTAATTTTGATTTTATTTGAAAGGCAAGGATGCAAAAGCAGACTCAAAATCAACCTGTATGGGGAAATAGTGGAGCCTGTCTCACTAATCATGATAAGAAACCTTGTCCAGCCCATAAAAAATCAAAGTCATGGATTCCGCGTGACTCCTTCAGGTATTAAAATGATAGCTACATTTATAAGATCCTTTTGATGGAATTTTTCTTCGTGTCTAGAAAGCAATCATTTGCCAAAAATAATTTGATTTCAAAATCCAGATCAGATTTCACCAGTGAAATCCACAGACAGGTAAAGGTAGTTGTAAGCTGTATGGGGTCCTGGAATGATTCTGATTCTAACTTTTTGTGGTCCTGGGGACTTTGAGAAACTCCTCTTCCTTGTTTGGGTCAATCAACACAGGAATGGAGAGAAACATATTTGAGGTTGCTACTTTTCACATGAACTGAAATATCTTCTAACATTAGCTTAGAGTGTAGAAGTGTTTGAGTGATATTAACCCTGCCCTACGTAAAAACAAAAACCTGTGATGACCAAAGTTAGGCCAGTCATCCAGGGCTTCTGCAAATATTTATCAGAGTAGAAAATGGCAGTGCTTCTTTGCTCTGATTATAATAATGGAGGAATTAATCCTGGCTGAAAATAACAGACTCCAAAACAGACCATATCTGGCAAAATTTCTGTGTTCTAAGAGGTTTCATGAAGCCACAGTAGTCATTTCCAGTAGCCTATTGAGGGTATTCCAGAGGAGTTCTGGGAGTGGACAATCAATGCCAGCTTGACACTGGGAGCTTCTCCAATGAAAGGAAGCAAGCATGCTGTCTCGGATCATCTTTCTGTGTCTCGATATGTATTAGCCTGTTTCTGTTGTTGTTGTAGGTGCTGTCATGTCAGTGTCTGACTCATAGAGACCCTATGTGAAACAGGTGAAATACTATTGTCAGAGCTTCTCTGCTATTCATAGGGTCTTCAATGGCTGATTGTTTTTTGGGAGTGGGTTGGCGGGTCCTTCTCCCAAGCCTACAGCACCTGGTCTCCCATCCAGGCAGTCTCCCATCCAAGTAATAACCAGGACCAATCCTGCTTAGCTTCTGAGATCTGACAGGATCAGATGACACAGTGATATGGCTGCAGGCTGTACTAGCCTAGGAGAGAATAATGCTCATGGGTCAAGAACCTCTCAATAAGGTGATTTGCTCTGGGTTTTTGTTTGGCTGGGATTTTTGCTCTTTGTTTTGTTTTGCAACTTGGTATGTGCATGTGAACACATATGCACAGCACCCCAAAGAGCTTCTCCTTATCTCCTTGTTACATTAAGCTAAGGGTTTATGAGAAGAGGGTACTATGAACATCAGTGCCACAGGTATCTGTTTCTTTAGACCCTATAATTTGTTCAACACATAGTAAGAAGCTGGTTAGCAAGTGATGAGGTGCTTGGAGAAGGCCATAGAGGTTTGGACTATTTCCAAACATTCCAGCAGATGGTACAGATGAGAGTTATCCAGTCTAAATAACAATTTCAGAAGCTGGGCGTTCTAGCACACATCTGTACTCCCAAGGATGCAGGAGGCTGAGGCAGGAGGATTATAAATTCGAGGCCAGAGGCAGCCTGTGTAACTTAGCAAGACCCTGTCTCAAAAAAATTTTAAAAAAGATAAAGAGTGCAGATTAGCAATAGAACATTTGCCAAGTATGTGTGAGGCCCTGGGTTTAACCCATTAGTACCACAGGGGGAAAAGAAAAATCACTCTTGCCTAAAATCACTTGAGGAGGAGACCATTTACCAAACACCTTGCTTTTGCACCCAGCATCTATTCAACCTACTTTGTTCACAGTATTCTGCCATCCAATGAGTAGTTAGCTAAGCCTTGTTAGGGAAAGAGACATGGGAGAGGAAAATACATTCTTTTTTCTGCTGGATGTAAACCTCACACCAACTGGGCCTTGGTCTTCAAACAATCATCTTGCCATCTCGTAGACGGGAGCCACTGCTCAAGAGTCAGAGGCAGAGCTGAAGGGTGAGAAGGACTGGGTTATAATGGCAGCTGCTGAGGCTCTGGACAGGGCTGCATCTGAAACTGGTTCTACACCAACACTTTTCAGTTAGGAGAGCCAATAAATCCACCCTTCATCCCCCACAGGCTTTTTTTTTTTTTTTTTTTTTTTGTCTTGAGCCAAATTTAGTTAGGGTTTCCATTATTGCACAAGAAGCAGCTGATACAGATGGTGAATAAATCTACAAGATCTATTCCAAAATTATAGTTTCCAATGTTTTGAGTTAATTACATTATAAACTGGATGCAGTATGTTTCACAAGTAAAACTGAAATCTCAAATAAAAATAATATAGCACATTAGGTAAGTTTAGGATATATTGTTAAAAACTATAGAATATTCCACTATTCAAACTACATTGTAAGACAGATGAGTGAGTGAATGGATGGATGGATGGAAAAAGAGAGAGATAGAGGTTTACTGGGAGGTCTTGGGTGACACCAGCATTATAGAGACATTTGCAGCCTTTGGAGAGATGGTTTTATGAAGTGTGAACTTTCCCTCCCTTGCACAAAACATGAAGAACTGTCTCAAAACCATTGGAACTAAGGTTATTATAAATGCCTCCAGTCCCATTATTTCTAAATCACATTTTTCCTCTTTATGATTAAAGCAAAATACCACTACAATATAATATCCTAATAAAAGTTATTAAGTATCCCATAGATTGCTTATAGTGCAATGAAATTTAAAACCACACAGAGAAAATCTGTAGTGGGTGGTAATCTTTCAGAAATGGTGTTGAAATCTGATTCATGATTAAAGCAGGGTGTGGTTAAAAGGAACAAAGATGAAAAATTCTCTCTTGGCAAGTTATTAGAGATGTGGGGTTAAACAGTTGAAACATCCACAAATGTCTGTTGCCAGAAGAGAAAAATAAAAACTTTAGCAGTATCTTTACATTGGGTAGTATGTTAAGTGTTTCAGGCCTGATGTCAACCCCCAGTTCCCGGCCTTTTCTTATTTCTTTGGTTGCAGTATTTGAACACAGGGCCTCGCACACACTTTGCAAGTTGCTCTCTGGGATTTACCCCTGGCCCACTTTTTATTTATTTATTTATTTATTTATTTATTTATTTATTATTTACTTACTTATTTTGAGACAGGGTCTCAGTAAGTTACACAGACTCACTCTGGCATCAAACTTGCAATCTTCCTGCCTCAGCCTCCTAAATTGCTGAAATTAGGGGTGTGTACCACCCCACCTGTCTAGACTTCACATTATCATGAATGTGTTACAGATGAGGAAGTTAGAATCGAGAGGTTAAGTTTGTCCAAAGCTTCACAAATAACTAGGTGAAGGCTATTTGCACACAGATACGTCAAATCACTAGGCTTTATGCTTTTACCAACTAAACGACAGGTCATCTCTGTCACCACCTCTAATCTAGAGCAGATTTTACAAGCATATCTCTGCTCCTTTTCTCACACAAAATCTTTTCACCCCAGTGACTCTCATATCAAAATCTCCTTTGTGGAAAATCAACAACATGCATCATATATTGACTCGCCACCATAGAAAAGTGCTTTATTTTTCCTAGAAATTTCCTTCTTCTTTGTCTCTCACTCTGGACTATCATAGGAGAATATTTTCTTCTCACCTATCTTTTAATTAAAGGAAAAATAATAATACATCATTTAACTTGTTAAGGGGTAAGAATCTCAATGCTCTTTTTAACTCTATGGAAGAGGCTGTTTTTTGTTTTGTTTTGTGTTTTGTTTGTTTTGCTTTTTTGTTTAGGTGAAGTTCTTCAAAACCTATAAAATCTAAAGGAGGTAGAAATAGGATCTGTTTTGGGTTAGCATGCATCTTTAGATGTTTTTTGAAAATCACTGGTGTTTGGGTAAAGTAGCTGGAGACCACCACTATTTAAGGGTTTGGGTGTGTAGAAGACATTCACTCTTAAAGATTTTCTGGGATGCATTAAGTGCTTATCCCTGGTTGACCAATGGCAATGTTCATGTCTGTGTGAGTCTCATACCAGATATTTGGAAATTTATTTTTATCTGTAACAGGAACACATTCTTAGCCTAGACAAATGCTGGTTAATATGGAAGTGCCTAGAGAGAGGTGAGCATCTTAACCCATTGGAGTCAATTTAATTAAGATTTCATACTTGTTATAGAAGACTGACTTTTTCTATTTGCCAATTTTTTCAAGTATCTTAAATGCTTGTTTTTTCTTTCTTTCTATTTTTTTTTTTTTTTTTTGAGACAAGTTCTCACTATCTAGACCAGACAGGCTGTGAACTCACAGTCCTGTCTCAGCCACCCAAGGGGTGGGATTACAGATATGTGCCACCATGTCTGGCTAAATATTATATTTTTATACCTTATAAACTTTTTATATTTTAAGCTTGAGAGGAAGGATTACATTTTTAAGAATTAAGAAGTTCAGCAAGATACATGTTAACTTTGAAAATATTAGAGACTTATTATGGAGAACTGGCTGGGATTTAGCTCAGTGGGTAGAGCATTGCACTGCAGTCTCTGAGGACCCAAGTTCAATTCCCAGCACCACAAAAATGGGAGAAGGGCCTGGCAATCCACTCCCAAGGCAATCCCGAAACAGTCAGCCATTGAAAACCCTATGAGGGTGGCTATGAGTCGGATACTGACTCGACGGCACCTAACAACAACAACAACAATTATGGAGAACAGTATAGAGACTGCTGTTGTTGTTAGGTGCCATTGAGAAAGGTCTGACTCATAGCAACCCTACGTACAATAGAACGAAACACTCCCCAACACTATGACATGCCCGGCACTGTTGCCAAGGCTTTTCTGCTATTCATAGGGTTTTCAATGGCAGATTGTTTTGGGAGTAGATTTCTATGTCTTTCTCCCTAGTGTGCAGACCTGGAATTCCCAGACAGTCTCTTATCCAAGGACTAATGAGGCCAACCCTGCTTAGCTTCTGAGATTAGGTGGGATAAGATGCTAGGGTGCTATGGCTGCAGACCAGAGGCTCCTCAGAAACTAAAAATAGGATAAACATATGATTCAGCTACCTCACATTTGGGTATACATCCAAAGGCACTGAAAATCGATATGTCAAGGAGATATTCACACTCCCAAGTTCATTGCAGGATTGTTTACAATACCCAAGATGGAAGCCCCCAAGGTATCACTGGATGAATGGATAAATAAAATGTGGTCTACATACACATCAAATATTATTTATTCAGTTTTGAAAAAGAAAGGAAATGCTGTTATTTGTGACAACATAGATAAACCTGGAGAACATTATGCTAAGCAAAATAAACCAGACACAGAAAGCCAAAAAGTACATGGTTTCACTTATATGTAGAATCTTAAAATGCTGAACTCGTAGAGATTGTTACCAGAGGCTGAGGAAGGGTGTGAATGGGGAAGGAGAGATGTTTATCAGAATACACAATTTGGTTAGATAAAGTTTAGTGACCTATTTCACAGAATGGTGACTAAAATAAACAATAATGCATTGCATATCTCGAAATTGCGGAAAGAATGAATATTAAGGCTGGGTCCCATGGCTTACACCTGTAATCCCAGTGACTCAGGAGGCTGAAGAGGAGGATCATTGAGGCCAGAGGCAGTCTGTGTGACTTAACAAAAACCCTGTCTCAAAATAAAAAATAAAAAATGGGGCTATGGTGCAGCTTGGTGGGAAAGCACTTGCCTAGAATGCATAAAACCTTGGGCTCAACCTCCCAGTATGGAAAATAAAGAATAGATTTTAAATATTTTCACTACAAAAAATGCTAAATATGAGTGATGGTGGATTTGTGAGTTTGATTTAATCATTTCACAGTGTACACATATATCAAGCCATCATGTCTCACCCCATATATACATACAATTATTATTTTCCAATTTAAAATAAAAATTTATAAGGACAAAAAAGAAAAAAAAAGGACAAGTTTTCCATTACTGACCACTCAGGTATCACACAAGAGATACTTATCTTTCTACACTTAGGCCTTCTTGGGGTAGGCCAAAAAGTATTTTCCCAGAATTCATACATGCTTTGAGCATAAGACTTTTGTGAACAAAAGTCTCTCTCGAGCATCTAAATATCTTGGAAGGAAAATAAGAGTCAGTTTTAAAAACTTGTAAATGAAGATAGCTAGAAGGCACTTTAAGGGTCACTCTTCTATTGAAGAAGATAAAATCCAGTTTTGCTATGGCCAGCAGAAGCCTCCTCTCACAGAGAAGAAAGAGGCCCCTGCACACAGTCCTCAGGTCAGCCAGGTGTCCTGAACAGAGAATATGGGGTTGGAAGTTATCTTCTGATGATGTCCTACCAGGCTAATAGCATGCAGTCTCTGTCTCTGAGAATATGTACGTAACTTGAGAACATTCATTCTAACTGTGAGAGCTGTGATATGGGAGGCAAGGGTACCTAATTTATCATTCACCTGTGGTCATGTTATTTAAAGCAGTAATGACTCAGATAGGTGTCACCATGCCCTGCATCAAGGCAATAGGAATCTGGCAGGATTGCCACAGACTCCTCCTAGAAGAGCAATGGGAATCCCACCATTATTGTTAGTGCTGGACTCCAGGTTGTCTCTATCCCCGGTAGTCAGTCTCATGTTCCTGGCAACATTTAAACTTTTTCAAAAGGTGTTAGATTTATTGAGGGAAATAGGTGATAAGAATATAGTTAATATGAGATTCACACTTTGACACACCTGATACAAATTTAAGTCTCCAGGGGAGAAGTATAGCTGGAAGTTTGTGGCATTGAGGAGTCAAATACAACCTGTAAATATTTTAAGTGCAGATGAAACAAAAGGCAAAGGGCTTGTCATTCTATTTCTCTTAGAAGTTTAAAACAGGAAAAGGTGGGAAGAGGGAAATGTGATGTACCGTTAAGGCAGCCAGGAAATGGTGAGCTTTCTGGTGGTAGATTATTCTGTTCTAAGCAGCCTTCTCAGATACTGAGAACAACGGTATCTGACCCACAGTATCTCTCAAATGATTGCCCTTCTACCTGAAGTCAGTCATCAGACATGCAGTTAACAAATAGAAATTCAGTATTGTTTGTTGGTGGATCACTAATTACATTATAAAGAGGATTTGCAGATGAAAAGTCAACATAAGTCATTAATTGAGGTTCCCTTTAGGAGAAGGAATGATTTAAAAAATAGAGATATTAGAAGACTCATTAGATGATCTGAAACATATTATACACATGCTAGGCTGTGCTTTTAGCAAGAAAAGAAAAGAACAAGAGAAGAATCTGCTCTAGGGTTTGTTTCTTTGCATTCTAGAATTTTTCAGGAGGTCCATCTTTTCCAGACTTGGTGTAAATCAGCATCAAATTGAAGGGCTAAAGTACTCCACTTTGGTGTGGACAGTCCTTAAAAGCTTGGAGAAAGAGTCTAACCACAGGAGTCTGCAATGTGCAGAGACAGTTATCTGGACAGAATTCTTTATAAAATATATACTTTGCTATGCAGAGTTTCTGTTAGTCACAGGGCTATCTGGAATAAAGGAGAAGTAGCTGGGGCTTCCAATTCAAAGTTAAAACAAGATCTCTTTCAAATTCTAAAAATATTTGGCTAAACAAATTCCTTGTGTTCTGTGTTTTGAGATTTGTGCCCTCCAGAGCATCAACTTTGATTAAATACCCATTGAGGACAATGCACAAGAGAGCTCCAGGTTCTAGGGGGAGTTACAAAGAAGACTTTGATCTGGTCCCTGCCTGCTGAGAGGTTATGACCCAATGGAAAAAAGACTACTACATAATTACTTACAAGAAATGCCTGACTAGTGCAAGCTTTTGGCCAAATTGCTAAAAGAATTAATTAATTAGTGAAATTAAAAAAAAAATTTACAAAGCTGTTTGACCAGCATGCTTGTTGGCAGTCTTTCCTTCCAAGGATTCTTCCTTTTCTGCTTTGTGCCTTGCACAAAATCTCTGTGACATACTCAGGAGCCTTGCATTACAGGATACTACTTGGAGAACATACCTAGCTACCCACAGCCAAAAGCTCATGGGATCCTTGTTTTGTATTTATAATTTTCATTCTCCCACTTGTCTGTCAGTTTGTCATGCCGTGGAGGCTTGCGTGTTGTTGTGATGCTGAAAGCTATGCCACCAGTATCTCAGATACCAGCAGGGTCACTCATGGTGGACAGGTTTCAGCTGAGCTTTCAGACTAACACAGAGTAAGAAGAAGGACCCAGCAGCCCACTCCCAAAACAATTAGCCAATGAAAACCCTATGAATAGCAGAAAAGCTCTGTCAAATATAGCCCCCCAGGCTGGAAGGCATTCAAGAAATCACTGGGGAAGAGTTACCTCCTCAAAGGAGAGTCGACCTTAATGATGAGAATGGAGTGAAGCCCATAGGACTTCCTTTTAGTGACGTGGCATGGCTCAAAATGAGAAGAAACAGAGTGGCTGCAACATGGGCTCAAACAGAAAAAGATCATGTGCATGGCACAGCATTGTGTAGTGTTTCATTCTGTTGTAATTAGGGTCACCACGAGTTGGATCCCACTTGACAACACCTAACAACAACAAAGGAAGTCATCACTGTGTCACCATTATGAGGATTTTCTATCTGAAGAAAATTGAATGAAGTTGCTATTAACTTCTTACTGAACCTAGAAACAAGTACAATAATGCTGTTGGTGTTGCTTTCTAATTATTTGCAGATGACTCCAGCCGTGTCAATGTGCACATAGAATGGCAGATTTTCAGCACTAGTTTTTTGTTTGTTTTTGCTGTTTTTTAAAAAATACCCAATTTTTAAAAATTGTTACCTTAGTCAAGTTAATTAGGACTCAGGAGATTAAGGACAGCAGTAACTGTGCAAAAAAGCAAACCATGATTCACACATTGTGTTAGAATCTTAAGTTTAGGTGGGACAAAGTAATCATCTGAACCATCCCCTTTCCTTAAAGTAGACCCATTCTTACACCATTGAGACTTATCTCCTGCCTATGTATGTACATATCTGTATATATTTTATATGTATGTTTCTATGTACACATCTCAAGCTCTGACACATTTTATACTGGTGTCCACATAAATTAGTTTATGAAAATTTCCAGCACCATCTGAAATCAGAAAACTTTATGTTATAACTCCTCATTCAGAGTGATAATGTATATTAGATTGTTAAAGATTTTGATGAATCCTATAATAAAAAAAAACCCTATGTGTCATTCAGTATTTCTAAAATTTTTGGCAGGATTTTTACTTATAACACCTATTAACATCTCAGGGGACATGAATGGTGTGTGGAAGATGATTTAAGAAATGCCATTTTTTCTTATATTGTATCAAATTTTATTTACTTGCATACATACTGTATTAGTTACTTTTGTGTCACTGTGACCACAATATCTGACAGAAACTATTTAAGGGAGGAAAGATTAATTTTGGCCTATGGTTTCAGAAGGTTTTAGTTCATCATGGTGGGGAAGGCATAGTGGAACAGCTTAGTCCATGGTAGCAAGAGCACATTCCAGGGCTGTTCACATCATGGCAGACAGGAAGCAGAGAGTGAGACAGGAAGTAGGGGCCAGGTATCACTTTCAAAGGGCCACTCCCAGTGACCTACTTCTGCTAGGCAGATCCCACTTCCTAACAGTTCCACAGGCTTCCAAAATAGGACCACAATCTAGGGACCAATCTAGTATTCAAAGATGAGCCTATGGGAGACATTTTATATTTAAACCACAACACACATCTCTTCTTTCCAGAATAGAAGTGTCTTCAAACCTAGGACCTAGTTCTAGTTTCTTTGATGTCTCCATGAAATTATGCTTCCTCCCTAAAACATCAGGTACAAACAAAGTTATCTATCTATAGTCCTAGACACATAGATACATTATAATTCTGAATCTGAGAGATTTCATTTGTAATTCTATAGGAATTACTGGCTCATAGAAAAAAGTTTAGCTATCATTTTTGAATTAAAATTGAAAATAATTAAGAGCTTCCAAACATGATATTAATAAATGTCAAGGTGGTTTAAGGAAAAAAAACATGGAATAGTAAAGTTACATTCTTGGGTATATGTTATTGTTTTTAGGTGCCGTCAAGTTGGTATCCAACTCATGGTGATCCTGCATACAGCAGGTGAAACACTATTGTCAGTGTTTCTCTGCTGTTCATAGGGTTTTCAATGGCAGATTGATTTTTGGGAGTGGGTTGCCTGGTCCGTCTCCCAAGCCTACAGTGTCTGGTGTTCCCAGGCGGTCTCCCATCCAAGTAGTAACCAGGCCCAACACTGCTTAGCTTCTGAGATCTGACAGGATCAGATGCCACAGGGCTATGGCTGCAAGCTCTTGGGTATATAGCATGTGGTTATTCATAATGTGCTTAAATCAATGTATTGTAGAAAATCATCTGTTGATCATGTGCACCAGAATCCCTTGAGGGAGTTTGTTAGAATACAGGGTCATGGCCTGATTGCAGATCCATTGAATTATCTGGAACTTGGATCCCAGGGTTTCTACAAATATGTTTTTAAAAAGCTCCTAAGTGATTCTATGCCTACCAGAGTGCTCCTTGGAAGCAAGAATGGCCAAACTGCATCTTACATATTTCGGACATGTAGTCAGGAGAGATCGATCCCTGGAGAAGGACATCATGTTTGGAAGAGTGGCAGGTCAACGGAAAAGAGGAAAACCCTCCACCAGATGGATTGACACAGTGTCTGCAACAATGGGCTTAAACATAAATAAGATCGTTTGCCTGGCACAGAATCAGCAAGTGTTTCGATCTGCTGTACGTAGGGTCACTATGAGTCGGACTCAACTCGACGGCACCTAACACTACAACAACAACAACATGCCTATCAAAGTTTGACAACAATTGTTCTAAATGTATAATTTGGCATGTTCAAAGCAAATATTTCTCCATTTAGATTTCAAGAAAATAGTTGCCTTAGGAGATAACATTTATTTCAATGATGTTGCTGCTTTTTAGTCTAAGCTTTTTGGGGGTAGTACCCCTTTTGTGTTTCCATAAGAGCCTCTAACACATTCTTTGGTATCTACTGTGGTGCAAATCTGCACTTTAGAATGGATTTAAATGTTAGCAACTGTCACAACCATTTAGAAGCATGCTTGGTGAGCGAGGTAAATGGCCAAGCAGGATAATGTGGTTTGGGGTCCTATGAAACAAATTAAACTAGTTTTCTTGGGTGGCTCTCAAAGAATACTAAGATGAGTAAGTTTAACAAAACATACGCACATTTTCACAAGCATGGTATTTATTCATAATAAAAATTGTTAAAATATTACATTTGGCTCATGAAAGCAAATATTTCAAGTGTTCTGCTTCTAACATTCCTGAAAATATATTTATGCATTGCCCTTTTACCAGAAACATGTACACATGGACATTAATTCAACATGATGTCTCAAATTTCATTCATGTTGATGACTTTTTAGCACAGATGTATTCAGATCATGTTTGAAGCCTATGAAATCAAGAGAGCTAGAAGCCAGGCTGGAAGAGGCCCATGAGGTCTGCGTTCTTAAATTTCGAATAACACTTTCACTTGATTATTGTTGCTTGATCAGATGTAAATCCATTGTTTTAAGTGTCTACTTTTTTGTATTAATTTCTGTTTTGGCTCTAGGTTCTATCCTGGGTTATTGGCGTCTGGTGCCTTCAGCTTTTGGAATTCTGATGCCTCCAACAAGCAGCTATTTGAGCAGTTTACCACAGATGAACATTTTCCTGGCACCAAGAACAGAGCAGCAATGGCTAGTCATCAGCAAATTATCATATGACTTGTTAGATTTATGGATTAAGAGCCCACTGCTACTTTCAAGGCCAGCCTGTGCTACCTAGTGAGACTCTCTCTCAGAAACAAAAAAAGCTTAGCAATGAAATAGGAAGATTCTTTAATCAATAATTTAATTGGTTCCATCATACACCCTCAGAATGGACAAATGCCAAATTCCTAGTTTTTGGACAAACTCTAATGTGTTTTTAATTCTAAATAAATATTAAAAGCATAGATGACTATTTTAGGCTTGGCTTCCTGATTAGAGTTCATTCATACATAAAAATGTCATTAAATTGTGAGATTGGCTGGGATTAGAGTTAAGTGCTTTCTCATCAAGGAAAACACAATCAAAGAATTAAACTGAAGTCTTACATATTTAAATAAGTGTTTGCAACAGCTAAGGAGTTCTCAGTCTTTTTCACAGCTAGTAAAAATAACCAAGAGTGCAGAATGTTAACACAAACATCCCATATTCTTAGCCAGACTTACTTTATAAAATTTGAATTTGAAGGTCAAATATAGTTAAGCAAATTTCTCATTTTTATTTTGTCTTTTCTTTTTTCTGTTTTTTGTTTCTTCTTTCCCTCCCTTCCTTCCTTCCTTCCTTCCTTCCTTCCTTCCTTCTTTCCTCCCCCCCCTCCCTCCCTCCCTCCCTCCCTTCCTTCCCTCCATTTTTCAATTGTGCCCCTCTGTACTTGGCTCTTGCTAGAGCAGAGAAAAGAACTGCCAAAATATGAGATAGGTGGCTCTCAGGGGTACTTCTTGTCAAGTAGGAAGTGCCAGAGATGTTGTAAAATGTCCAATACAAATTTTATTTTGCAGACTCTAGAGGTTTGCATCTGGATAAGCATCTGCCTTTTCTGGGTGCTGGGCCAAACTGAAACATTCAGTTTATCCATTGCTAATAAACATGTCAGCAGTTTCTTTGCTCTCACATCTGTTGTGAGAAATGTTATCTTCCCTGAAGTATATTTATTTTGTCTTTAATACCAGCTTTCAGGGATCTCAAAATAAAGATATGCCTTCACTTAACAAATCCAATCACATATGCTGGAAAGTGCCTCCAAAGAGTGATGAGGTAAATTGAAGACATACACTGTATCTTGGGTCCTAAAAAGGAAATCAATGTAAGGAATAACAATAACTCTCAGGAAGGTGATGCCAATGGAAACAACTGGTCCCTTAATCAAGTTCATCTCCAAATCTATTCAAGACACTCTATGCATTGCAGGAATTCAACAAAAATGTTTTAAAAAATCTTTTATCCATTGTTTTATTATTAAGGTTGTCTTCAGTCAAGCTGATAACTTCTTTTTCCAAGGAAACAACCTCCAGGCATTGCTTTTTGTTCTCTGTTCTCCAGAATACCTATCCTACCCAATTTGCTGGTGCTGGGGTTATAAGAAGATCAAATAAGGTGTTGTCTAGTAAGATACTCTAAAAAGAAAACTATACGCCATATAAATGGTAAATGACTGCCAGTATTCCTTCCACTTCTATTCTTTCTATGTATTTTATAGTCAGGAATATTTATTTCAAAAATTCATTCCATCCTTGCAATTCTATTTCCTTGTTTTGTTTCACAAATATTTCACCCTCTCAAAATATTTAATTGATGGGAAATGTCATTTGTCTCACACAGATGAGGAAGTGCATATTCTGGAATTCACCATCATGGAGTTCAAAGAAGCAGTCAAGAATAGCCTGATATCAAAGTGTGTGGTGATTGTGATTAGGATTGTTCAAAGATGTGCATGTGTCTTTTTCAGACTCTTTCTCTTAAAATCACATGCCATCTTCTGAACTGTAAAGCCTTTTTCTGCCCATTTGGTCCATAGCAAATCGAGGAGGGACTGGGGTAAAATTTCCTATTCCTGCCACCCTGTCCATTTAGTCCCCAAAGATAAGCCCACAAACTCTGTTCTCATACGTGAAGTTCTTTGCTAAATGCTTGGGACAATATCAGAAATGTAAGGCATTTCTATAAACGAATGAGAAAAGAAAAATCTAATGTTTTAAATAAGTGAGATGCCTGAACAGACATTTTCACATATCAGAAGAAGAAACAAGAATGGCCTGTAGGCATACTAAGTGCTCAATTTCATCAGTAACTGTGGAAATTCATAATGACAACATTAATCAGATCACATTTCATATAGACACACAAATTAATAAAATAATACTAATAAAGTACTATGTTGATAAGGATATGGAGCAGTGAATCTAAATTGATACAACTATTTTAGGAAATAATTTGACATTACCCAGTAATATTGAAAACACTCAGAGTCTATAAGCTCACAGAAAACTATATACATATGATACTGTATTTGTAAACCTCAACAGAAAAATAAACATCTTTGGGGGTTGTAGTTGTTATCTTTTCATTGTCACAACAAAATATCCTGATAAGTAACTTATATTAGAAAAGGTTTGTTTAGATAACAGTTGTGGAGTCCAAGATTATGGGCTCATTACTTTGGGCTTCTGGTGGAAGTGCTGAGTAGCAATGGAGGGAAGTACATAGTGTACCAAACTGCTTACATCATGAGTCACAAAACAGAGAAAGAGGAGGAAATAGGGTCCCATAATCTCCTCCCAGGGCATGCCCCTTACTGATCTTAGGACCTACTCCTAGGCCCCCGCTGCTAACCATCCTACCCCTCTCAATATCACCACTGTGGAGGCCAATCCTTTAGTACCTGGACTTTGGGAGCCACTTATCCAAACCATAGTAGAGGTGTAGACATAAGTGGTAAAATTGTAGAGAAAAGCAATAGGATAATAAATATTTGGAAGGAATACAGATCCAATCAGATACAACCAGGAGGAGGCTACAATAGCTTGAACAATACAGACAACATTCTATTTCTTAAATGTAATGGTGTACACACAAGTGTTCATCTTGTTATTACTCTTTACAACTGCATATATACATTCAAGAGTTATAAGAGTGAGCTGTATGCGATAGTGCCTGCCTGCAATCTTAGCAATTTGGGAGGCTGAGGCAGGAGGATTGCAAGTTTGAGACCAGAGGCAGCCTATGCATCTTAGCAAGACCCTGTCTCAAAAAAAAAAAAAAAAAAAAAAAAAAAAAAAAAAAAAAAAAAAAAAAAAAAAAAAAAAAAAAAAAAAAAAAAAAAAAAAAAAAAAAAAAAAAAAAAAAAATATATATATATATATATATATAGCAAAGGGGCTGGAGGGGCAGCTAAGTGGTAGTGCACTTGCTTAGCAAGTACAGTGCCCTGGGTTCAACCCCCAATTCTGCAAATAAAAAGAGTTGTAGGAATAAGGTTTATTGGCATATATAATTTTGCATGCATTTATCTCAAATGTAATCAACATAGAAAATAAGAAAGAAGGAAAATGTCAAGAACTTAGGATGTAGAAAGATGTTAAGCTTAGGGGAACTTAGCAGGTTGCTCTGCACTAGGACTTGGATAAACAAAAAACAGTCCAACTGGAGACTGGCAGGAGTAACAAGGGACAATGAATGTCATGACTATTTGGGCTTCTTGAAGAGCAATTTTTCTTGGAAGCAAAAAAGGTATTGGATAGGGCACTAAAGCAGTCATATCTAAAGAGAGAGTTGGACTTGACTGGAAGTAGCAAGAATAGGGAAAACAAAACAATAGTAAGGGTGAAGTTAATGAAGCCTAATTCCAGGAATATGGACATCATCAGAAGGAATTTGGGAACTCTTCCCTGTGGAAAAGCTACAGCAGAATTCTGTTGCCCTTTAAGAATAAACCACAAATATTTATATTCACGAAGGACTAAATTTTATGTTTAGGTGAACCTGGGGTGTGTAAAGCATGTTCTCAAGATGATCTTTTATAGAAATGAAGTGAATGGACTAAAGATTGATATGTAAATGCCAGTAGAGGGGCACCTGTTTGATGACTTAAATTACAATCAGAGTATCTACCTTCAATGCTTATTTTCCAATGCTTACTGAAAGTGGATGTGAAGCTTGGCTCAGATACTGAATAGGCGTACTACCTTGGGAAAGGCATAGCAGCTCTATCCACTGTAAATTTCTCACCTGCAAAATAGAGCTGGGTCTTTGCTTTCTTCAATATTTTTTAGTTCTGACATGCCACAATGCTGAGATTCATAAATTCAATGACTCCATTCTAACTTTGATTTCCCTGTTTGGAAAAGCTAAAAGAGAAAAAGGTTCACAAAAACTTTTACTTTTCACATTTTTCCATGTCTCAGTTTGGCTTAGAGGGGCTCCCTCTTTCCAGGAGAGACATGTGCTGGCACCCTACAGGGCAGCCATAGCTTTGAAGTTCTGTGCACTTCCACACTAGCATTGGACATTGGATACTTTATTCCTAAAATACTTTCATGGGACTGGCTCACCACTAGCTGGAATGGCCCTTCATCTAGAAAGTGCCTCTCAAAGTTAAGAGCAAGAGGTCTCTTTGGTTTCAGAAAAGAATGCTTCAAGATGAGAGTGAGTATAACATTTTTTCATTTACCACATGGGTTTTTGTTTTTATGGCCTTCAAAAAATGAAACAATTTTTATCTTAAAAGCAAATATTTCTACTGCTCTTAATAATGCTAGCACTTGAAAACCAATATGTATTGGCAAATAACGTGGGAAATAGACATGCAGAACATTTAATTATGATTGAATACATAAAGCATTTTTCTTTGTTTTTATGTGACAGCTGGATGAGTTTCAACTTCCTGCTCACTGCACAGGCTCTAAACTTCCAATTCTGAGGGTTTTTTCCTTTTCTTCCCCCTGTTTCTCCTCCCCTTCTTGCCTCTTCCTTTCTCTTTGAGAAAAACACAAATGTTTTTGATTACATAATAGCTGCAAACTTTATATCTCCCATTTCAGTTGTTACACATCATAAACAGAGGAGCGAACTTCAGACTCCATTAAGACAAAGGTGGGTCTGGTGCATTGGGAAGCCTTTCATGCTGATATGGTGAAAAAAAAATGCTCTGTAGAAAAAGAGAATGTACTGAGCGTGGCTAGAGACCATGCTCTCTCTACTCCAACTACATAACAAGGCAGCTAAAGAGTGAGAAGACCTGAGTTCTGGTCAAGGAAAAATGAGGCCCATGCTCCAGAACCAACATAGTCCCTGCATTTTTACTTAACCCAGTGGCAGTTTTAACATGTTGTTTTTGTTAAGTGCTGTCAAGTCAAGTCTGGATCACAGCGACTCTTATAGGGTTTTTAATGACGGATTGTTTTGAGATTGCTTCAGGAGTGGATTGCCATGTCCTTCTCCTATTCTCATAGGGCTAAAGATTGAACTGAGGGCCTCAGAGAGTGCAGAGTAGTGCTCTACCAATTGAGCTAAACCCTAGCCCAGTTTTAACATAGAAATAAACACTTCCATGTTAAGAAAGGATAGCCAGAGTGTATATAAAAACATCATGCTGAGCACATTGATTCTAATTCTCTCTTCTCCAATCTGGAATTTTCTCTGAAAAATAAAGTTCTGTTTTTGTCATTGTTCTCAGGTCAACAATCTGGAAGCAGAGAGAATAAGGCTGCACTTTTCATTTAGCCATCAACAAAGATTTATTGAACACTTATTACGTGATGGGCATTTTTCTGTATTCTTGGACCATCGCAATGAATAAAACCAGCAAATGTTTCTATTGGAAGGGAGAATGGGAATTTTTTGTAAAGCAGCATAGCTAAGTGTACTAGAGGGTCTTTTAGGTGAAAAGTATTGTGAAACAATAGGAAAAAGAACTATGTGGGAATACTGGCTAGTGTGGGGATCTGTGATTTTAAATAGGGTGGCCAGTGGAGGCTGTTTTTAAAAAAGTGATACATGATCAGAGAGTGTTTTGAGTCCTGGAAGAAGGGATGCTAGTGCTTTCTATATGCAGGAAAAAAAACTGTACTGGATAATCTAATTTTGCCTGTTTCCTTGGTAAATATTTTATGCTATCTGGTATAACATGTATCCAAACAATTGACTTTATACTTTCTGAGTACATTAAATGCAATGCAATACAGTCATGTTTTTATTGAACCTTTACTATGTATCAGGCACAGTTTTAGGTGCTGGGGGCACTTCATTCAGAAGGAAGGTGGGACCTTTGTACTCTTGGAGCCTCCATTCTTGATGGGAGAAGCAAATACATGAAGGAATAAAATGATCTTAGATAGTGGTAAGGGTTATGAAGCAAGAAATAGGTTAAAAACAGATAGACCCTCTGACTTAAATCTCAGATCTAGATAAGGTTATGGAGGACAGATGAAGTGTTTTCTCGGCATACAGAATAGGAAATAGGAAATCTCTTGGCCTTGAACAGGAACAGAAAGAAAGCCAGCATAGGATAGAGCAAGAAGAGTGGCAAGAGACAGCACCAGAAAAGCAGACACTGTTATGAATTGAATTTTGTCTTCCAAATAAGACATTGAAGCCCTAATGACAGTGCCAGTGTCTGGAACTTCGTTTGGAAATAGAGTCTTTACAGATGATGAAGTTAGCATGATGTCAGAATGAGCTCCTATCCAATATGACTGGGCTCCTTATACAAAAGGAAAATTTGGACACCGAGGGTTGTACCCATGCACACACACACATGCACATGCATGCACACAGAAAGAATGTCATGTGAAGGTGAAGGTAGATTTTGGGATAATGTATTTACAAGCCAAGCAATGCCAAAGATAACAATCAAACCACCAGAGACTAGGGGAGAAGCATGACACAAATCCTCCATCACAGCCCTCAGAAGGAATCAACCCTGCTTACACTTTGATTAGGACACATTGGTATCCAGAACTGCTGGAAAATAGGTCATTGAGTCTTTAAGTCACTCCCACTTCTGGTGCTTTTTTACAGCAATCCTAGGAAACTAATGAAGGCATGAACAAACCCCTTAAACATTTATTTTTAGTCTATGTGAAATTAGAATATACTGGGAGATTTTAAGCTGATAACACCTTTAAGATGACCATACTGATGTTGCCTTGTGGTCATGAGAATACCACCAAAAACTGCTTCATAATTTTCCCATAGGAAAGATCAATAGGCTTTTTCTCTTCCTACCCATTTGAGAGCCTGCAGCTGTACCACTGTGGCATCAGATCCATCAGATCTCAGGAGCCAAGTAGGTTTGGGCCTGGTTAGTACTTAGATGGGAGACTGCCTGGGAACACCAGGCTATAGGCTTGGGAGAAGGACCCAGGAACCCACTCTCAAAAAATAATCAACTATTGAAAACCCTATGAATAGCAGAGAAGCACTATCAGTAATGCTTTGCCTGTTGTACATAGAGTCGCTATAAGTTGGACACCAAGTCTATGGCACCTAACAACAACAACAACCCATTTGAGAGTAATCATCATATATAGAATAGTAGTCTTGCTTTTTTTTAGCTGAACATTTAGCATTCTTGATATTTGAATAGAAGTTCTACAAAACATAGAAATTGAATTTTTGTATGCTCAAGCCAATGATGTGGTATATAATTTAACCCTTTTTATGATCTAGACATATCCATTTCAGTTCACAAAAATATTTATTGTTTTGAGTGTGAAGGGATGAAAGAGGCATTAGAAGTATAAAAATAAACAAGTCTGTATTCTCGATCAACTATGAACTTATATTATGATGGAGAAGACAGATACATAAAGAAATATATCTGTATGTGTGAGTAATAAGTAGAGATATGTATAGGGATCTATAGGAAATGAAAGATGCAGTGGTATTTGGGGGGTAGAGGTGATGCCTGAGCCAACTAGAGAACATGAATAACAATTGGCCAACGAACACAGGAGGAACACATACTCCTGGATGAAAGAGAGCCTCACAAAGCCATATGGTGTTCAGTTAGAAACAAGAATGTTGGTGGATATCAGGGGGCAGGAAGAGGGGCCTTGCCACAGGGGCCCTCATAATGCCAGCCAAAGCCCTTTGACCTCTTGGTAGGCAGTGGAGATCCAATAGATAGATGTGTAAGTAAGAGATGAGATGCACATTTCTGTGCACAAATCAGTTAGAGTTCTTTGGTTGCAAACAACTGAATTGACCCCAAATAAAATGGAATTTTTTTGAAAGACTTTAGAAATTTATAGAATTGCAGGGTAAACTGAAGCAACAGGCCTTGGAGAAGAAAATCCAAGAGCAGCTTCAAGACAGAAGTGGCAAGATGGTAGCAGACATCTTCCTCAGGGATGAACTTCTTATAACTAGACCTGGGAAAAAAGTTATTTTTTCAAAATAACATGTATAAAGTATATGTGTACAAAAATGCCAAATAATATTGCAAAAAATGGCTTCTTTCTGCTTTCCATGCTAAAGAACTACTTTTGATCATTTTGGTTGCTTTGCTTCCTAAATTTTGTCTCCTTAATGTTTTAAAAAAATTCTGATGCTGCTAATCAAAAATAAACAAACAAATAAACAAAATCCCGTAGTCTGAATGTAGAGAATGAATTGGAGAAGATGGTGGAAATAAAGTAGGGAGATTAGTTGGGAGGCTAATACATTACTACAGAAATGACTGTGCCTTGTTTCTATGGATTTGAGTATCTTACGCATGTGTATTATTTGCCAAGAGTGTGCACTACTTATTCTGAATGTAAGCATAACATGGTTATGATGGGACAAAGTGTTTACTTACCATAAATCATAGAAATTAGGTCTGTTTCAAACATAAATGTAATACAGGCAAAGCATGACTATGTTTTAGAATTGAAAGAAGTCCCTTGTACAGGAAAAGATGTTTGGAATGTATGGGTTTGCTTACATTTCTAACTTGTTTACCAGCAGAAATGTAGGCTTAGTCAAAGCTTTCATTTATTGACTGAGTAAACTTCATAAGAAAAATGAAAACAAGTCTTTAATTCATATATTCAAATGCTTATAAACACATTGATGACATACAAATACATGTGTACATGCCTCTGTATTACATATTCAAGTATGACAAACATATTATTTTTATACTCTTACTTCTTTGCCTGGATTCATTCCTGAATTTTGGATCCCCAAACAATGTTAACAGTTTAGGTCATAGAAGTCAGTACCAATTTTGATGACCATTGAAATGAATGAATTACATGCTGCAAAAGAGGTTTCCTAATAACAAAGGTGAAGAAACAAAACAAACCAAAACTATGGTCCTAATTTAGCTACTTCTTTAATCTCTTCTGATAGACTTATCTCTTGTAAATTCTAGATCACTTAAAACTTTATAAAGTTTTTGAACAAAATATAGATGATGCACAATTTTACAGGACAAAACATCAGGCTTCTTCAATGAAAAATTGGCAAGAAAAAATAAAAAGAGAATAAAGAAAGACCCCAAATTTAAAAGATGTGAAATATGATCTCTAGATTCAATGTGTGAACCTTGTTTGGTTCATGGTTTAGAGAAATCCATTGTAAGAAAAGAGGGAAGAGAAGAAATGAGAAGAGGAAAGAAAAGAAAGGAAGGGAAGGGAAGGGAAGAGAAGAGAAAGAAGAGAAGAGAAAAAGATAATGAAATAATCAGGAAAATCTAAACATTGACTAGAGGTTTGATTATATTAAGGAGTTAATTTTTTTCTTCCTGGATGTGAAAATAATATTTCTCTTATGAATTTTTAAATGATCCTTATCTTTCGGAGATGCTTACTGAAACATTTTTATGCAATGATATGACATCTTAGTTTTGCCTTGCAGCAATTGAATGTCAGAAGTAGAGGTGTAGATGAAAAAAAGTGGCTTGAGTTGAAGATGATCAAAGCTGGGGAAGCTGGGGAAGGAGGGTGATACAGTAACAGCCTCCCTACTATTACATATGTTAAAAATTTTCCATACTAAAAGGTAAAAACATCTTTTCACATGCAATATATCTGAATATAGTTCAGTCTTTAGAAGGTAATTTAAAATGTTAAATATATAACCCCAGTTGCTTTAGGACATTGTAACAAATATATATTCAGCTAAAGTAGTTCATTCAGAATAAAGATGGTCAGGCTCTGGGGTACATGTCTGTCATGCCAGCTACTCAGGAGGCTGAGAGAGGAGGATTACAGGTTCGAGGCCAAACGCAGCCTGCGAAACTTAGCAAGATCCTGTCTCAAAAATAAAATTTAACAAAGGGGGGGGTGAGGTGTTAACACAGTCATGGAGTGCTTGCCTAGCATGTGCAAGGGCCTGAGTTCAAGCATCAGTACTGCCAAAAAAAAGAAAACCAAAATTATATTATTCTTTATTTAATACTTTATGCCCTGTTAATCCCAACATATGTATTTTTTTCAATATATAAATTAGTGATGGATGTGTGTTACAATTTTAATGCTATTTAAATTATAATTTGTATCAGATGGCTATTGCTCTCCACTAGCCTCCTTATGGATGAAATCCCTTTTAAGCATCTGCTTCCATAATAGGGAGATTCCTTCCACATTAAAGATATGTTATGGCAAAGAGTTTTCTTCCACATAATTTTATCTAGAGTTCTAAAACTACTTCATCTCTGTTCACACTGGCACTCACAGACTCACCTCACATTTTCACATTGTTGTAATAAGTAATAATTCTTGAATCATTTATACCACCCAGACTTAGCAGTAAATTCAACATTATTATTGTGTCCAGTCTTTTCTTTCAACATCAGTGTAGTTTTTGTTTTTGTTTTTGTTTTTGTTTTGCTTTGTCCATGATTGTCATAGTGTTGAGAGAGAGATGCTCCTATGTCTGGTCTTCAATTCAGGTCACTAGAAGTTCCTCCATATCTGAGACAGGCCCCTCTCAAACTTTTGTTACTCTTGTTTTCTTCAATGAAATAGATCCTTCAGCAGCTTCCATCACTTTGTTCTTCTTCCTTAAGATCACAGCTCTGAGGCAATGAGATTTTTCTGATGGTGATCAATAACCATCACTGATTTTTCTACCTTTGTAGGACTTAATTACTTTGAATTTCATTTCCAGATCAATCACTCACTGTAGCATCTTACTGGCAATATTAGCAGTGAATTTTGCTTGGAACTCATAATGGACAAAACAATATAAGATTAAATCAAGCACAAGAGAAAATTGTGGAATCAAGAAACAAGATAAACATGAACTATGTGAGGTTCTTGCCAGCTCCATCATTTGCACAATCTACCATTGACTGAAATTTTTTGCAGCATAGGAGTGTTCTTTATTTATATTTACATTTATGGAGCACCTAATATATGCCAGGTATGTTTCTAAAAGCTAGAGGGATAGCAGACAATAAAACAATAAGAAACAGACAAAAACTCCTGTCCTCAGTGCATTTGCATTCTAGTGAGGTTAGCTAAAAATTGATGAGTAAACAAGTAGAATATATAATAGGTTGGACAATGGTGAGTGCTAAAGAGAAAAATGGGCTGGGATTTAGCTCAGTTGGTAGAGCGTGCGCTGCAATCTCTGAAGTCCCGAGTTCAATTCCCAGCACCACAAAAATGGGAGAAGGACCTGGCAATCCACTCCCAAGGCAATCCTGAAACAATCTGCCATTGAAAACCCTATGAGGGTCGCTATGAGTTGGACACGACTCGACGGCACCTAACAACAACAACAACAAAGAGAAAAATATAAAAACAGGGGATAATAATTTCTGGGGATGAAGAGGGGCTGCAATTTTAGATAAGACAACTTTTCTTGGCTGTCTTATCTAAAGACTTTAATTGAGAACTTCATTTGTGTCAAGCCAGAATTAAGGGAGAAAGTGAGCCATGAATGTGGGGGAAAAGAATCCTGACAGAACACAGGCATTCTCTTTCTCTGCTTTCTGGCCATGATGATGTGAACTGCTTTACTTCACCATACTCTCCCTGCCATGATGGACTGAAACCTCTGAAACTGTGAGTCAAAATAAATCTTTACTCCCTTAAGTTGTTTAGCCCAGGTATTTTGTTACAGTGGCAAAAATTCTGACTAACACAGAAAATTGGTACCAGAGAAGTGAGGTAACTGCAGTGACTAAACCTGATCATGTGGTTCTTACACTTTTAGAACTGATTTGCAGGAGGAATTTGGAAAAAATTGTAGATGCAGGCTAGAGAAGTCCCAGAATTCTATAAGCAGAATTTAATGGGTGATTCTGGTGGGAGCCCAGATGGCCAAAATGCCTATAGGAATGTAAACAGTAAAGACTACACTTATGAGGTTTCAGATGGGAGTTGGAACTATAGACCATTCTTATTACATTCTAGTTAAGTACTTGCCTATGTTTTGTCTATGTCCTGAGACTTTGCTGGAAGCAAATTTAAAGTTGACAGATTAATTTGGCATAGTAGATTACAAGGCATCCCATCATTTAGGCTGCAGCATGAGCTTTATTGGATGTTTTTAGCCCAGACTTATGATGAGAATTGTGAGCAAAAAGGCAGAGTGGAAAGACTTGAAAAACTTGCAGTTTTCCCAGAAAAGAAGTACATGGAAAGTAAACATGACTGATAAAGAGATTAGGATGATTAAAAAAAAGAAGCTAAGTACCTTGCATAGTGACAATATGCAGGACACCTTGCTAGCATCTCAGGAATTCACCAAATCCTACTCATTCCAGGATCAATGATATAAAGATTTTAACTCTTTTGAAAGACTTTAGTTTGAGAAGAGAACCCCTAGTCTCTCTGGTCACATAGGACCACCTGAAGAAGTATATATCCTCTGCATTCAGCCCTTCAGGCACTCAGAGACTGCTTCAACCATTGTCCAAGGAGGAATAGTTACTCTTCAAGTTGGCAGCAGACATTGGCATCATCCACCTGAGGCTGCCTTTGCAAGTATGTAGAAGTCAAGAGTAACAGGATCATGATGGCTTCCATCCAGGTTTCAAATGTAGGCCTAAGAATCCAGGAAACATATGAAAGGGGCAGTATCCCTGAAGGCAGCCCTTGAAAGGGCAATGCTTGTAGCTGTGCAGGTAAAGCCTAAGACACAATGGAGACTCCAGGATGTTAGAGGTGCTGGGAATATGGAACATCTACTAAGAAAATCTGCAGGCAGAAAGCAGAGCCAGACAAAAACAGACGCCATGTAGCCTGCAAAAGGCAAAACCATAGGGATAAGGCTGCCAAAACCCACTAGAGCACAGATATCATGACATCATGTGCCCCAGAGGCCAGACATGGAGCTACAAGATGTAATGTTTGCCCTGCTGGATTTTGGTGCTGGTCTGGGCTCATCTCTCCTTTCTATGCACCCATTCCTCCCTTTTGGAATGGCTGTGTTTACTCTATGACTTTGTATCTGAAGAGTCTGTAACTTGATTTTTTTAAATAAGGGTGTACAGGTAAGAGTTTGCCTCAAATATCAGAGGAGACTTTGAACTCAGACTTTTAAAAAATGTTGGAACTATTAAGACTACAGGGAGACTTTGGGAGATGGACTGAATGCATTTTGCATCATGAATAGGATATGAGCCTTTTGAGGGCCAAGGGTGAAATTTTATGATTTAAGCAGAGCTGCCTGGGTGTCAAGTTGACAAGGGGTGAACTTGTGATGGTTAACCTAGACCATCAACTTGATTGGAATGGGAGATGCTAGGAGATTAGTAAGACATACCAGTGAGTGTATCTGTGAGGGCATTTTCAGAGATAATTATCTAAGGGGGAAGACCTACCCAAATGTGGTTGGCACAGCCCAATAGGCTGGGTACCTGGCTAGAATAAAATGGGAAAAAAGAGAGAGCCGTATAGCACCGGCATTCTGTCTTTGCATCCTAGCTATGGTGATGTGAGCTGCTCTGCTCCTCCACTCCTTCCCCACTACAGTGGACTGGAACCTCTGCAACTGTGAGCCAAAATAAATCTTTCCTTTCCTAAAAATAAGAGAATTCTGACAGAGGTTACAGCAAGTACAAAGGCTCGAGGTACAAGAACACCTTGAAAATTGATTTGAGGAACACGAGAGACTTGTGTGCTGGAGCAACAGGAAAGAAAGAATGCAATAGTATGAGTTTACAAAAGTTTGGAAAAGCCAGATCCCACAGAAGTTGTAAGGACTTGAGTTTTTATTCTAAATAACATGGGGGATTTCTATAGGATTTTGAGCAGAGGAGTGCTATCATCTGACTTACATTTTCACAATGTTGCCTGAATTATTATGGTGAGAATAGACTGAAGAGAGGCAAACATGGACAGGTTAGATTGTTAGTACAAAATTCCACATAGAGAAATGATAACAGGTCAGATAAGAGTAACAGTCATGAGAAAGTGTCACATTCTGGATGTATTTTGAAGACAAGGCAAAGAATTTGCTGTTAGTTTAGAGTTGAGTTTTTGGTCTGAGTAGTCTAAAGAATGAAATTTGCATTCACTGAAATGGGGAAGACTGGAAAACATATGCTTAGTAGTGGAAGGGCCCATACCAATAACTCATTTTAGACATCTTAAGTTTGAGAAGTCTAACCTGAAACAATCTGCCATCAAAAACCCCATGAATAGCAGAGAAGCACTGACAATAGTGCCGGGCATGGTACAGTGTTCAGTGTTTTATCTGTTGTACATAGGGTTGCTATGAGTTGGATTTGATTCAATAGCACCTAACAATAACAACAACAGCAACAACATAGATGTCCAAGTGAAGGTACAAATAATTGAGAATATTGATCTGGAGCTCAGGGGAAAAGTTAGATAAGATGGGATGAGGAGGAGGGTCAATGATGAGGGGTGAAAGGGGAGAGGTCAATCTCAATGTAAGCAGCACAACTTCATGAGTGTGTTGGAAAAATAGGTGAAGACAACCCAAGTAAGTATCAGAGTTTAACTACAGACTAGCCATAAGGCTCCATAAACTTTGTGAGTCAATGAAAGTATTGCTAGAAGTGATGTAAAGGATGTATAATGGAAAAAGCCATTGATGTATTACTCTATACCCCATCATTATTTACTAATAAAGGGAAAAAAGTAGTTAGATATACTAATCTGTGAGTCATTAGCACACATAGAATTTAAAGACCTTTGTTGCACTACATTGTCTAATGTCTGAGAGGAGATAGAAATGAGAAAAAGATACAGTCACTAAGCCCTTAGGGAACCCCAATATTTAGAGATTGGGGTGATGAGAGGAAATCAACAAAAAACAAGAAGTCTCAGACAGAAAAACCAGTATGTCCAAAATAATTTGAGAGCAGATTGACTTTATAACATGGTTTCAGGTAGGGAATAAAGATAAAATTGCCAGATTTTGGAGGTTCACTTTGAGAGGCATCTACTTACTAAATGAAACAGAAAGCAGATCAATGAATAAGAATATAAATATGAAATGAGACCAGTCAGTACATTTGCATGTTTTTCTCTAGCCACATTCAGCCATAACAGTTACGGTTAATTTCCTAAGTTAAATCTAGGTAAGTATGACAAAGTAATTAATGGACAGGCAATCGAGGACATTTGATGAGGGAATGATAAGTATTTGGCTAGGGAACTGAAGCAGGTTAAAGATGAAAGTGAAGACAGAGGAAGGGCAGGGGAAAGTGAAAAAAGTGCCTGGATCAATAAGTATTAAATTGCTGTTCTTTAATCCAGAAATGTCTCTAAGGAATATTGAGTTAATAGAGTTATTAAAATGTTTTGAAGTATGTGAGTAATTTGTTATAAAAATGGTAAGGCATATATAGAATTCTTCACTTACGTTGGACAGCATAGGTACTCTTGGGGCGGGATCGGACTTGATTCTGTGAGGCATTTAGGGAGAGATGAGAGAATGAGTCAGGTGGGGGCAAGGTAGTGTGATACTATATTATATATATATGTGTGTGTGTGTATGCATATATACACACATATATAGTATCACACTATATATGTATGTATACACATATATACACACACATATATATATACACATATATAGTATCACACTATCTTGCCCCCACCTGACTCGTTCTCTCATCTCCCTCTCTCTCTCTCTCTCTCCATATATATATATATATATATATATATATATATATATATATACATATATATATACATATACACACATATATACATACACTCATATGCATACATACATACATACATACATACATATGTATGGAGTCAGTATATGCCTGAGTATATGTGTCATTTCTCCAATATTATGTGTGGTAGGCCGAACCTTGGCCCCTCAACATGTCCACATCCTAGTTCCTGGAGTCTGTAATATTACCTTGTGTGGCAAAAAAGACTTTGCAGATATGATAAATTAAATATATGGAGATGGAAAGATTATCCTGGATTACCATAGTGGACCCAGTATAATCACAGGGCCCTTTATAGGACTGAGGCAGGAGATGAGGAAGACAGAGGTGTTGTTATAAGAGTAAAGAGAAAGAGATTTGAAGATAACTGTGCTGCTGACTTTGAAGACAAAAGAAGGTGGCTGAACCCAAGGACATAAATGGCCTCCAGAACTGAGAAAAGGCAAGGAAATATTCTCCCCTAAAGCCTCCAGAAAACCAATTCTGTCTCCTTGACATTCACTCAATTAAAACTGATTTCAAACACCTGGCCTCCAGAACTGTAAGATAATAAATCTGGATTGTGTTTGTGGTCTTTTTTTTTTTTTACAGTGGCAATGGGAAACTAATATGTCATGTTTGCAACAAATATTTTAAAAAGCATTAATGAAAATTCAATGAAAATAAAGATAAATATATATGACTTTGTTGCCAATGCATTATGAATACTAGTCGGTTTTGGTAATGCAGTAATTTGGTTGAGGATGGTTTTAAGGGGAAAGGCACATTGGACAGGAAATAAAAATATTGTTCATATTTTAGGATATGGGAATCATAATTCAGTAAATGGCAAAAGTTGTCAGCAAACCCCCAAATGAAAGACTTCCTGCCTTTTACCACAATCTTCTTGTGGAGTCAGGTGATTCTCCTTCACAGTGCACTTTGGACTAACAACAATTTCCCGTTATCCCTCACTCATTCTGTTATTCTCTAATAGCCATCATAAAACTGTTTAGTTGGCATGGACAGGTCCTTTTAAAAAATTTCAAATCTTTGTAGCCTGCAGCCATGGCCCTGTGGCATCTGATCCCATCAGATCTCCGAAGCTAAGCAGGGTCAGGCCTGGTTAGTACTTGGATGGGAAACTGCCTGGGAACATCAGGTGCTGCAGGCTTGGGAGAAGGACCCAGCAGCCCATTCCCAAAAATCAACCCACCATGGAAAACCCTATGAACAACAGAGAAGCACTGACAATAGTGTTTTACCTGTTGTACATAGGGTCGCTATGAGTCGGATACCTACTCGATGGCACCTAACAACAACAGCAACAACATCTTTGTAAGTAGGTAGCATTTTTATTACTTAGCCTCCTAACACATACTGCCTTCCAGTGCCCTGAAATTCAGTTCTCAGCTGGTCTGTGCCATTTTGATTCTACCTCTCTCTATTGGATGCCAGATAGATCTTTGAGTTGATGGCAGAAGTATGGCAGAAGAAATAGCCAACCAACCCAAGCTGAGGCAAGTGATCAAATGAAGGAGCAGATGTTCTGCTCTAAAACATCAAGGCCTTCAGCCCCAAATGAAAGGATGTGGTTAAAAGTTGCTATTGCTCAAAATGACCGATCTGGTTTCAGAAGCTTTGCTCATGTAATAACTTTGCCATGCTGGATGATAGAAAATTTAAAGTATATGTGTGTATAAAGTTCCCTTTAAATTTAAACTTAAATATACAAGCACACATATCTTGGAACAAGAGTACAAAAATGTCAAATGCGAATGAAAAGTGTGGACCCTAGAAAACACATTGGAAAATTTTGTCCACAGGAATAGCTTACCTAAAGTACAACTAGTATAATAAGACTCCTTAGGTAACAGCCTTAAAAATGAAAAAGCCCCTAAGGTGTGTACCTAAAGGTGACAAATTTCTTCACCAAGGCTATTTCTACAGGGAAGTATAGTCATTCTAGTGACATAAGAGCAATGGAAATCACCTACTATATGAATGTCCCAGTAGATCTAACACTGAGAAGTGAGTTGGAGTGGTAAAGAAACATTGAGAGCCTCCGCTTACTATAAGAAACATTTGTCTAGAGTGTGGACTGTCCATCTACTGAAGGACTTAGCTTCAATCCAGTAGCCTTTAAAATGGACATTATCTTCAGAAAGACTTGAAGCCCTCTATGGAATCAGAAAAATTATAAGAATCATCTGTAAGTGGGGATTTTATTCAACACAGGGGAGATATTGGGGAAATAGAAATTATTCCCTAAAATAGTAGAGGCAAGAAATGTTTAATATCCTGGCTTATTTATATCTTTGAGGAGTTTAGGGAGAACACAAACCTTTGCAAAGG
The DNA here is from genome assembly GCA_007922755.1 of Pedetes capensis. NCBI lineage: Eukaryota > Metazoa > Chordata > Mammalia > Rodentia > Pedetidae > Pedetes > Pedetes capensis. Next base: position 92,980 of record VMDO01001649.1, on the reverse strand, counting down.
TGTCCTTTTATCTGTGGAATCTGCCTTCTGGGATACCCAGCTCTGGACAAATATTCTCAGTGCTGGACAAATATTCTCTAGTGACTACTCATCTCTTATGCATCTAAGGAAGATAGTTTTTGTTGTTTGTTTGGTTTTTTTCCCCTTGGATATTATACTTATTTATTTATTTATGCTGCTTTTCAGTCTAAAAGGATTTTAGGCAGCACATAGATATAACTCCTGAATAAATTAGTGCTGGTAAGGAAGAAATAAGAGGAAGTATTAGAAGTAATCATCCATCACTTTCCTATAATGAATTCAAAAAAGAGTTCATAGGGCTGAACCCCCAAATATTTTATGGTCGTATGAATCCAAAATGCAATGAGAAGGAATGATATTTTTCTAGGGTGGTCCTAAGGAAGATCATGAAAGAGAAAAGCCTTATTTTTATAAGGGTAGAAATATTTTATGAGGTAGAATGGTGGCCAGCAGAAAGCCCGCCAGCCCCTTTCAGGTTTAATTTACCCATTTTATTTCTGACATTGGGACTCCATCTGATGGGCCAAGCTCCACATGAAAGAAAGGAAATGAAAGGGAGCATTGCTTTTTGGTTTTATTTTGCTATAGTGAGATCCTAAATGGGTAGCAGAAACTTGAGGAGATGATCTAGGGAAGGAAAAGAGAAAAGTTTCTATCAAGAGAATTGGGTGTCCAAGGCACATCATGAAATGTGATGGAAACTCTTGTTATACCAATTTAAATCCAGGTCACTTCCCAAATATCAGATTGTGTATATTCCGTAGAAACTACAACTAAAGAACTGGTGGCTTGACTCTTTGTGGGAAAGAGAATGTCTGTTCAATTTTTCCTAGCACCTCTTTAAAGAAGTTTCCCTCCTCTATTCAATCTGTTGTTGGGAACACAGATGGTGAATAAGAATCACTTGCCCAATTGCCCTAGTGAGCCTCTGTATTTGAAGGATGATATCACATCTGCTATATGCAATAAAAAAAGTTTACAGTCATTACGGATTACTCGTACTCTCTCAATATCTCCTATTTTGCTTTTAAATATCACCTATCTTAAGATTTTGGCTGGGATTTAGATCAGTTGGTAGCATGCTGCTTTTCAGTCTCTGAGGTCCTGGGTTTGAATCCCAGCACTGCAAAAATGGGAGAAGGATGTGACAATCCACTCCCGAGTCAATCCCGAAACAATCAGCCATTGAAAACCCTATAAGGGTCTCTATGAGTCAGCCAGGACTCACAGCACCTAACAACAACATCTCAAGATTCGGGCTGGAGTTTAGCTCAGTTGTTAGAGTGCTGCTCTGAACTCTTTGAGGCCCTGGATTTGATCCCCAGCACTACAAAAATGGGGGAAGGCTGTGGGATTCCACTCCCAAAGCAATTCTGAAACAATGAGCCATTGAAAACCCTATGAATATGTATATAGGATTGCTATGAGTTGGACTTGACTTGATGGCACAACTAACAGCACCACCATCTCAAGATTTTGCCTTCCTACCTAGATGGAATGATGGAGATAGTATTTACCCCTCCCCCCTTATGGAACAACTAAAACAACTAGGAAAAGTATATGAAACAATGATTTTTTTAAATGAATGGATATTAGGCAGCAGAGAAACAGAAAATGAATATGGTGAGCCCTATACTTACCTCCGATTTTTGACTTTTAAAAGGTACCCACAGCACAGCAAATAAAGAAATCCAAGTCCAGGAAACATCCTGAGTTGAAGAAAGAGTACTCAGAGTCCAAGGAGACTGAGGCAGCAGGAGTTCACAAGACAGAAAACTAGAGAATGCATAGCTACGCTCCAGAGACTTCCAAAATGTCTCCCTTGAGCATTCAACAGAGACTTATAATTAATACATGCATGCAAAGAAACCATCAAGGAAATATTTAGTAGTAATAGTACCTGGTAATCACATTGTGCCAATAAGATTATCTTATCACTCCCAGAAAACTTCATAACTCACAATAAATTAGGAAGAGTGCTTGGTAAGGTCTTGCCTTGGTAATGTGGAAATGTAGAATAATTAGTACTAGATCAATAATATTCTGTTCCCATCTAACAAATTTTAAAAGTTATACTCAAAAACATCAAACCGTTTCTAAATAACTTAGCTGTATCCCAGAAGAAAGATCAAGAATATTTATAGGAACATAAAAATATCCAGTACCCACAAAAGTACAATTCACAATGTCTGGCACCCTATCAAAAATTACAAAGCATGCAAACAGGCAGGAAAATGCAATCCATAATGAGGAGAGAAGGCAATCTATTGAAATAAACACAGAACTGACACAGATGTTTAAATTAGCAGACAAGGATATAAAAACAGTTATTGTAACTGTATTCCATATGTTCGAAAAGTTATGTAGAAACATAAAGGAAAAATTTTAGAACCAAATCAAACTTGTAGTGATGAAAACAAAAGTGTCTGAGATAAAAATATATCGGATGGGATTAACAACAGATAGGACCTTGCAAAAGGAAAGATAAGTGAATTTGAAAATAAAACTGCCCAAGACAGAAAACACAAGGAGAAATAATTAAAAGGTTAAATAAAACATCATTAGTGAATGTAGAGCCACTTCAATCAACCAAATGTAGATGTATCTGAAAACAGAAAAGGATCACAGAAAACAACATTGGAAGAAATAATGGTCATACTAGAAACTGATGAAAATGTAAACCGAAAGATCCAAAAAAGTAAAACTAATTTCAGATAAAAAAAATATGACATGCCTCCACCAAGGCAAATCATAAACTTTGTGAAGATTTTTAGCTGTAAATTCAATGTATTTGTATCTAATGAAGAATAGAGCTATTCCTATAATCCATTTCTTCTTGAACAAGTTTTGGTAGTTTGTGCCTTTCAAAGAATTCATCTGTTTCATTTAACTTATTATTAAAGGAAGAAATAATGCCAATTCTACTCAAATTCTTCCAGAAAATTGAAGAAAAAAATGCCTCCCAACTTGTACATGGTTCTACAATAGAGTCCACAAAGATCCACACTTATATAGACAGCTGATTTTCTTCAAAGACACCAAAGAAATTCTGTATAGAAAGGATAATATTCTAATGTTCATGGTATACAACTACATGTTCAAATACGAAGTAAGCAGTGAGTTTTTACAATAGGCATAAACTCAAAGAATCACAGGCCTAGAAGAAATTCTAAAACTATAGAAATTCTTAAAGAAAAGAAATTGGATAAACACTCTGTTACCTTGGGTTAGGCAAAGATTTATTAGAATACCAAAAGCATGATACGTAAAATAAATCTCAAAATTGACAAACTGTATTTCATTAGAATGAAATATTTCTGCTTTTTAAAAGATACTATTAAGAACATGAAAAGACAAGCCACAGACTGGGAAAATATTTGAAAATCATAAATCTCATAAGGACTTTATATCCAGAATCTATGAAGAACACTTGAAACTCAAGAATAAGAAAATAAAAAGTCCACTAGAAAATGAGAAAAGGTTTGAGCAGACTCTTTCCCAAAGGCATTTGTATGTCAAATAAGAACATGGTAAGATGCTCAGTATCATTAGTCACTAAGGAAATGCAAATGAAAACCATATCACTACACCTGCTATCATGACGAATTAATTTTTGTCTTACTAACTATAACAAAGATTGGTAAGGATGAGGAGGAGCTGAAACTGATGGCAGAAATGCAAAATAGTGCAAGGATTTTTGGAATACAGTTGGGTAGTTTCTTAAAACGTTAAACATACACCTACCATATTTTCCAGGCATTCTCCTCCTCCACTGAAATGAAAGCATAGATCCACACAGACAGCTGTACATAAATATTCAAAACGGCCTTATTTGTAATATCCAAAACCAGGAAACAATCTAAAGTCCATCAACCTAATAATGTCCATCAATAGGTGAATGAACAAACAGCCTGTGTTTTAGTCTTACAAGGGAATATTACTCAGAATAAAAGGAATGATTTTTGATAAATTCAACATCTATCTCAGAGTAGGTGTACTGAATGAGTATCCAAATAATAAGAGTAACGTGCACTGCATAATGCTATTTATATAAAACTCTACAAAATATAAATTATAGTAATGGAAAAAGATCAGTGGGTATAAAGGAAAGGAGAGTGGAGGGGAGACTACAGAGGGGCAAGAGGACCTGTGTGGGTGACTGACATGCTCATTCTTCATTATATTGATGGTTTCACACATACATGCATGGGTTAAACTGTGTCAAATTGTGCACTAAAATACATGCAGTCTTATGTGTGTCAATTATACTTTGGTAAAACTATTAATAAATCATCTACTACCTTCAGTTCTGCTTACCTTCATTTTTCACAACCTGAAGTTGATTCTTAATTAAATCTTTTTTATTCCCTAATTTCTCTTATGAATCTGCCTTCTGTTTAAAATTCCAAAAATAAATGACCCCAACTCAAAAGATCTTAGAGATGTTATCAGAAACTACCTACAAGACTATTTCACTAGCCCAGCTTTTATGTTTCACAAACTTTTCATATCATGTTAAGCCGAGAGCTCCAAATCAATTACAGAAATTGTGGTGGGAACATAGGTAGTTAGGTAGTTAGTTAGTTAGGCAGATAGATAGATAGATAGATAGATAGATAGATAGATAGATAGATAGATAGATATCTTCCTAGGGGTAGAAAGGGTACCAAATTATGCCAAATATATAAACAGAAAAGACTTTTACATACATTATTTTTATTCACTCATTCATTCAAGTGAAGGATGATTATTGAGTGTTTACTATATGCTTGTTGTTGTTAGGTTCCATCGAATCAGGTCCAACTCATGGCAACCCTTATAGAGTTTTCAATGGATGATTGTTTTGGGATTGCTTCAGGAGTGGAATGCCATGCCCTCCTCCCATTTTTGCCGTGCTGGGGATCAAATAAAGGGCCTCAGAAAGCACAGAACAGCATTTTATCAACCAAGGTAAACCCTAGCCCCTTTACTATATGCAAAGCACTGTGATACTATTGAGTGCCTAATGCACACTAGATATGCACCACCCTCAATATTTAGTCACTAATGAAATCTCTTTCATGTAGGTATTTAATGTTACCTATTTATAGGTTAGCCTGTAGCTGTAGCTCTGTGGTATCCGATCCTGTCAGATCGCGGAAGCTAAGCAGGGTCGGGCCTGGTTAGTACTTGGATGGGAGACTGCCAGAGAACACCAAATACTGTAGGCTTGGGGGAAGGACCTGGCAACCCCCTCCCAAAAATCAATCTGCCATTGAAAACCCTATGAACAGCAGAGAAGCACTGACAATAGTGTTTCACCTGTTGTATACAGGGTCGCTATGAGTTGGATACAGACTTGACGGCACCTAACAACAACAACAACAACAACAACAACAACAACAACAACAATAACATTTATAGGTTAGTAAAAAGAGGATCAGAGAGATTAAACACAATTTTACATTACTTAGGACACAGGAAATCTTGGGATAATTTTTTTTTTACTATACAAATATAAAACCAAAAACTCTCTTCCTCTTAACTGTCTATGGGTCTCTCTCTGATTTTCTGGTTTGGACATAAAGAACATTTGTGAATTATATGTTCATACCCACACAAAAGTGCATGAGCACACACAGAGATTTTGTAAGGTGGTTGCAACTTTTTATTTCAGTTACTCCATTCCTATTTACCAGGATTATTTTCATTCATTTTATAGTCTGTAGTTTCAAGATTGTTTCTAGATTCCAAACCTCCTGTGAGATGAGGATCTCAAGGATATAAAGTAGATTGGTTAGCAAAGGTCAGTAATGCACTTCAAAGGGGCTGGGATACATAAATCGAACGTTGTTATTCTTCCTGTAATAGAAGAATTGGTTGAAATGCTGAATTTCCATTAAAACCTTTCACTGGTAAAATGGGTTATTACCACAGAAGCCTAAACAACGAATAGCTTAGTGTATGGAGAGGGCTTCTAAAATAACACCTGACCAGCATGAGGTGCAGGTATTTTTCAAAGTAAAATAGGACTGGAAGCGATGGGGTCATGCACCTTGCAGTAAGGTGAGACATCAGTTATGCCCCATGGGCTGTTCAAAGGGGCACAGCAGCTGTGAAGAAGGGGAAGCTGGATTGGAGCCATATAACATATGCCTTAATTTCATTCATGGAGCAAACTGAGCGCAGAGCAGATGGTCCCTTACTTTGATGAATGATCAGAAGGAAAGTCCACGGATGCCACAGAAATAGGAAAATACAAAATGTTTTCAGGGAACCACGTGACAAAGAGTGCTCCAGATGGGATGGTTAGCTCCCTCTGTCTGCTGCAGATCAAAATCCACCAAGAAATTGCCATTAGGGGGGTTGGTCAGTAAAGACACAAACAAGATCCAGTGTGTAATGGAATGGAACAATGTCTTCTTTTTCACTAAGCTTCCATCTGCGGCACACAGACCTACATTCTGTCTTTACAGAAACTTCACCCCCTTTTCTACTCTCTGCACCTTCTGCATAGCCTGAGCTCATCAGCCCTTCAGAGCTCTGCCCAATTCCACACATCTTTAATTAATTAATTAATTATATTTTGCCATACTTAGGGGTTGAACCCAGAGCGTTGCACTTTACTTTTCAAGTGCTATACCAACGGGCTGCACCCTCAACTCCGTTTTCATTTTTTGTTTTGAGTCAGGATCTCATTAAGTTCCGCAGACTGCCTGAGGCCTCAAATTCTCCATTCGCCTGCCTCTCCCTCCTGAGTTGCTAGGATTCCAGGTGCCCATCGTCACCCCCTGACTTAATTTTCACAGTCCATTGTAACCATTCCTTCTTTACTCCCAGTGTACTCACAGTTTGTATCAGTCACTGTTTTTTAAACCAATGATATGTATTATGACATTCTTTTTGTAGATAAGTACATTCTTAGCCATTAGTTACTTGTGGTCTGAGATTATTTTCAACTCATTAAATTTCTCCTGCTTAGCATAGTACTTAGCACACAGCACATGCTGTGACTATCTTTGTTCCAGTTAAGGGCATAATGTAGATATTTTGTCACATTTGAGATTAAAAAAACCTTGAGCTCCTCAGAAAACACTGAACTTTGAGAAGCACTAGTCTCAGAGAAATACTATATGGAGTGCCTAGACTATTTGGAAATTATCACACTACTCATAGCAGGTATTTAATAACCAATTTCCAAAGGCCCAGACAAAGATTGGCTATTGGATGAGATACAGGAAATACACTGCACCATAGTAGGGGCAATTGACTGTTCTTTGGCCTACCTATTACTCTTGATTATGACTTTTTATTCATCAGGACTTATTTTGTTTTTAGTGGCACAGATCAGCTCTAACTGGATTGTGCAAAAAGGTTATTCCTTCATTCTCAAAGCTCTGGGCACAGTTGAGCAATTCAAAGAACTGAAAGAAGAGTTATAGAGATTCAAAGCCACAAGATGTCTTCTGTTGCATCTGACAGTTGATTCCACCTGGCTTCATTTAGGAAGCACATTTTCCCCATCAATCTGCTAGTAGCCCCAGGTTCATATCCTGCTGTCTTTGAAACCTCAGAGAATATATTAGTCCAAAGGAAAGATTATGATTGACATTTCTCAGATAATGCACCCATGTTTGATCTATCACTGTAACTAATGAGATGGGATATTATGGTTGGGAAGATCTGAGTTACCCATTTTTCTATCCTTTAGCCAGGGGACAAACTTTGTAATGGGAAAGTAGGCACAGAAAGGTGGTTGGTCCAAGGAAAAATAATAACTATCACAGTCCACTAATGGTGTGACATGTGCAGTTAAATGACAGGCAAGAGGCCTCACCTTGGAGAAATACAGGGCTCAGAGTAATGGAGAGTGCAATGGTCAAATGAAGGAAGCACTTATACACATATAAGCCTCTGTCAAAATGTTCTCGTCTGAGGCAGGCTTGGAACACTGCTCCTTACTTCCTTCCTGCCATCCCCATTTTTGGATGCAATCACATTTCCCAAGGTTCTGTGAGCTGAATGAGTCTCTGGGCTACCCTAGACCTCCTGGGATTCAAGACTAAGGAAGAAGATGAGGCACTTTTGTTAACAATAGTTGTCAGAATGGTTCTAAAAGGAACATATTTGTTACCTCAAAGGTGCTGGAAGTCCTACAGAACTGATGCTCAGATCAAATGAACAGCACTAAGGATATCAGTATCCTAGAGGCAAACTTCCTCTCGAATTTTCACCCTGATTTCATGTGTAAAGGGAAACTCAGGGAACAGTCTTTGTTTTTCATTGTTATTCTTACTCCTTGAAGGAATTTTTTGCCACTACACATTAAAAGACAGCGAAAATTCTAGAGAAAATACAAACTGCTTCACAAAATACTAAGATAAGTCTATTGTTTTTGTTGTTGTTAGGTGCCATAGAGTCGGTGTCCAACTCATAGTGACACTACCTACAACAGGTGAAACACTATTGTCAGTGTCTCTCTGGTATTAGAATTTTCAATGGTGGGTTGATTTTTTGGGAGGAGCGCATTGCCGAATCCTGCTCCCAAGCCTAGAGTATCTGGTGTTCCCAGGTGGTCTCCCATCCAGGTACTAACCAGGCCCTACCCTGCTTAGCTTCTGAGATCTGACAGGATTGGATGCCACAGTGGTATGGCTGCAGGCATTGTTTGTAGAATTTCTTTTAAATTTATCTTTATTAGTAATTATTTAATTGTTGTTGTTGTTGTTGTTGTTAGGTGCCATTGAATTGGTATCTGACTCACAGCGACCCTCATAGGGTTTTCAATGACCTACTGTTTTGGGATTGCCTTGGGAGTGGATTGCCAGGCCCTTCTCCCACTTTTGCGGTGCTGGGAATTGAACTTGGGACCTCAGAGACTGCAGCGCAGCACTCTACCAACTGAGCTAAATCCCAGCCCAATTATTTAATTAGCATACAAATTATAAATTTCATTGTGACATTTTCATATATGCATATCATTGTACATTGCTCATATTCACCCCTCATTACCCTCTCATGTTCCTCCCACCCCACACAGGTCTCTTTTTTTTCTCCCTCTATTAGTAAAGGTTAGTAAAGGTTAGTGAGGTACAGAGTAATACAGCATTGGCTTCTTCCATTATGCACCAATTACATCACTTTTGGTTACACTTTTATCAACTTACAAGGCTTATGGAAACTTTTGACTAATATGTGGTAAAATACATATGCATATTTGGGTTACGTTCCCCTATTATTTCAAGGTACTCATGAACTTGTGTCATTTACACTGAGATTATCCTTTCCCCCTTTATCCCTCTACATTGATTCTCATTCCCATCCCACCTTCCACAATCTTTGCTTCCCTTTGCTAGTTCCCTCCCTCTTTCTTTCTACTCTTTATATCGTCTCTTAGCTAAGGTTAATTGCACACAGTGGTCTCTTTCTCCCCCAAAATAGTCTTCTTTCTTCTTTTATCTCTTATGTGCATGAGTATGTATGTACTCATAATCCAGATTCCACATCTAACAGAAAATATGTACTATTTGTTTTTCTTCCTCCTCTCGCACTGGCCTCTCTTGTTGTTCCTCTGTCCTTCCTATAGACCCCTTCCTCTCTCCAATAGTCCACCTTCTACTTTCATGAATACACAAGGTCTGATAAAAAATAGGTGATTGTTTAAAACATTTATTACAGTGAAAAACACATTGCTATTAATCCTCCTCAAAATTCTCCCCTGGCTTTAAACATACTTATCCCATAATTCTTGCCACTTTCTGAAGCAGTGCTGGACGTCCTTTATCATGGATGTCTCTGTGTGTGTGTGTGTGTGTACATCCATACACATACATATTCATACACATACATATACACAGAGGTACCTTGGCACTTGAACTGTTCTGTGCTCAAACTTTTGGATCCTTGACCAGTATTTTCAAGAGAATTCTTGTTTGGTGCACTACTAGTCACTCAGCACTCAACTACCATCCTAAAGCCTATATGAGATGCCATGCTCACCTGTGATGATTCTTGATGAAACAAAGGGGCAAACATAAATTTAATATGCAGTTTCTTGCAGGAAAGATCTGTTCTGGTTCTGTGTTCATTAACCTGTATTTTTTTTTTAAATGTATATATACATACATAAACCACATGGTTATCATGGCACCCAAGAAATTTTCTCGCAGAAAAAGTGAAGAAAAGAGGAAAATAGTAAGAACAATTGAATTTTAAAGAAAACTTATTGTTAAGTAAGTGAGTGGCACACATGTCGATTAGCCATACACTATGGTGTCAGAACCAATAAATACATTTACCTTATTTCTTATGGGAAAAAAATGCTGGGCACTCATGGTCACTCAGCTAGCCTTTCAGAATGGATAGTGGTCTAGTGACAAAGGTAGGTATATCTATCTACCTATCTACCTATATTTCACCTATGAGAAAAAAGTTGATATTTGTCTTTCTGAGTCTGGCTTATTTTGTTTAATGTGATCTTTAATTCCATCCATTCCCCTGAAAATGTCATCATTTCATTCTTCCTTATGGCTGAATAAACTCCAATGTGCATATATGCCACATTTTCTTTATCCATTCTTCTGTTGATGGATATGTAGGTTGATTCCATATCCTGCCTATTGTGAATAGTGCCACAGTAAGCATGGATAAGCAGGCATCTCTGTGGTATATCAACTTAGATCTCTGGTAGGTTGACTTAGATTCCTTCAGGTATATACCCAAAGATGAAGATCATGTCAAATGGATTGAATACCATACTAGAGAACATTAACACATGTGTGGATATGTGGTCATAATTTCTATTTGAAAGCAATAGGCATTTGGTTATGTTAGTTTCTAAGCATATTTAAGAAGAAACAATTTAGAAATTCTGTCTTGCATTCTACTGGAGACTCATTCTCTACTTTGGAGAAACTCCTTCGCTGTAGTGTTGAGCACCTGGGTCCTCTGTAACTCATCTTCTTGTCTTCTTGAATAGAATCTCCAGCTCAAACTAAGTCATTGCACAGCAGTTTGTCAGCTGAGATGATTTCCCAGCTTTTAGGCATTTGTTCCAGGTGAAAAGGGAGGGAAGGAATTATCTGTTATGGATTCACTCTTATCTGAATGGGTCTCCTAGAAATGGATTACTTTGCAGCATTTCCTCTCTGGAGTCAACTCCCAGAAGCTTCTTTCAGTTGCTTCCTTCACTCTTAACAGCAACTCAGAATTCTGAAAGGTTTCTATTCAGACCTTGAAACTTTGTTAGTCTCTACAAAAGTTTAATGTCTACCTACTACCTACACCTTTTCCCTCTGGGTCTGTGAAGCATGAAACAGATGTAGTATTAAATAATGGCTCCATTTATCAATAATCCATTCTTGGACCTGTCTAGTGCCCTCCATCACAGGCTACAATGGGCTTCATGTAAATGGCCACATTTTTCTTTATTAGTCAACATTAATGAAAGGAACATCTCATTTAAGAAAAATATTCATACCTAACAGCCCCAAGAATCAGAAGTTATAGCTGAATATCAATTACAGAAAGATTGAAAGGGTTATAATCCTTAAGCTTTGATTTTTAAAAAAATCCCAAATTCCCATGAAGTAACCTACAAATTATTAAAAATCCCTTTTAAGGAAGCCAAACTGATATACACTTTTTCTGAACAACTTTCTCATTCCTTTACAGAAAAAAATGGGTTCTTTCCATAATGTGAAGAAAACCCTCTTCAGAGTATTACCCTTCTTCCTTTACTGAAGTGTGCATGTGTCTCCATTGTGCAACTCAATAGTCTCAAAGCAAATATGCCCATGTAATAATGGGGAGTCAAATCAAAACCAAGAAATCATCAGAGCCCCTAGGAATTTCCTGTGCTTCTTTCCAGTTACTATACTTTACATTGCCATCCCCAAACAAGAGTTAAAATAATTCTAAATTATACTATACAGATAATATTGGCTTGTTTTTAGCATTTACATTCCTGTTCAGTGTATACCCTTTGGTGTCTTGCATATTGCACTCAACATTATATTGAGTAAGATTTACCCAGGCCAATGCATTTCACTATAGTTTGATTATTGTTGTTTAGTACTCCATTATATACACAGACCACAATTTGTTTATCCATTCTGTTATTGTTGGACATTTAGCTTATTTTCACTTGTGGTTATCATGAACATTTCTACTATAAACATTCTTCTACATGTCTTTTTGTCACCCAGTATATATGCCTCCACTGGTATATACTTAAGAGTTGAATTACTAGGTGTTAGGGATATTTATATTCATCATTAAGATATAGTATCAAACAGTTTTCTAAACTTATTGTACGAACTTACACTTCCACTAGCTTAGAGTGAGAATTCCACTTGCTGAACATCCTTGCGGACATTCTGAGGGCTGTGTAATAGGTTTGTATTGAAATTTTAGTTTTGTTTCCTCGAAAAACTTATGGATTTTGAAAAACTTTTGCTATGTTTGTTGGTCACTTGGCTCTCCTCTGTTTTGATGTTCCTATTTAAGTCTTTTGTCTATTTTTAATTATGTTTTCTTTTTCTTATTGATTTTTATTTTTTCTGAAGGAGTCCTTAGACAGATAAATGTGTTTCAAATATCTTTGTCTCTGGGTTATCTTTTCAATCTTCTAATAGTATCTCTTGATGTATAGAAGTCTTTATTTTAACCATTATCATTGGTTCTTAGTGCTGCTCTAGAATCTTAGTTTCTATTTATGATGATTAAATTTACAATAAATTCTTAGGATACATAGTGTATATTCAGAACTTCACATGAGCCTTTACATCTAAGGGCTTCCTGTGCATGATAAAAATGATGACATTTTTATTCATGTTAAGAAGGAAACAGCTCATTTTCACACAGAACAGAGTACAATTTTGCCTCTTTTTAAAATTCATATCCCTATTAAATATGTATCCTTTTACGTCTTGCTTCTTTCCCTCAACATCATATTGAGATTCATCAATGCATATAACTGTTGTTGTTGTTGTTCGGTGCCGTTGAGTCGGTATCTGACTCATAGCGACCCTCTGTACAACAGGGGAAACACTATTGTCAGTGCTTCTCTGCTGTCCATAGGGTTTTCAATGGCAGATTGATTTTTGGGAAGGGGTTGCCAGGTCCTTCTCCCAAGCCTACAGCTTCTGGTGTTTCCAGGCGGTCTCCCATCCAGGTACTAACCAGGCCTGACCCTGCTTAGCTTCCGAGATCTGACGGGATCATATGCCACAGGGCTACCGCTGCAGGCTGTTGTTAGGTGTGGTCGAGTCGGTATCCGACTCATAGCGACCCTCACAGGGTTTTCAATGGCTGACTGTTTCTGGATTGCCTTGGGAGTGGATTGCCAGGCCCTTCTCCTATTTTTGCGGTGCTGGGAATTGAACTCCCATCCTCAGAGACTGCAGCGCAGCGCTCTACCAACTGAGCTAAATCCCAGGCATATAATTGTAGTTTTATTATATTCATCATTATTTAATATTCCATTATATTTCTAGAGGATGATTTATGTATCCAGTCTGTCATTAATGGATATTTGGCTTATTTTCGGTTAGAATGAAGTGCTGTCTCAACAAAGCACTCATCTGAGCCCAGTGGCAATTCCCAAACTCAGCTATTTTTTCAGAGTGTTCTGTATTGGGGTCAAGGGCAGAACCATTAGAGTGGTTGTCTCCAATCCCTGCGTTTTGGGCCAGTACCTGTGTAGGCAGTGGGCAAGCTTGCAAAGCTTCCTCTGTATTTATACAATAAATGTAATGCACCTGAATCATCCCAAACTCACTCCCCTGGCCCATGGAAAAATTTTCTTTCACAAAACTGGTCCCTGCCACAAAGTTTGGGAACCATTATTTTATAGCCTCCCCATCCCTAGACAAAGGCTGCTTTGGCAAATGAGAGAATTCCAGGAAAGAGTTGACTGAGAGGTAAAGGCTTTCAGCTGAGTGACTAGAGAAATAATTATCCTTTTGGTGGGAAGGAGTTGAAGGTCGGGCCACATAGCGCAGCATCTACTACAAAACCTTTCTATGCACAGTTTTCCAAGAAAATTCTTAAGTCAATGTTTGCCAAAATTATGAGGTTACATTTCTCCACCACATGGTGGTTAAAATTTTTTTTTCAAAGGAACAGCTAGGAACCTTACAGAAAAAGTTTATTATTGTAACCCAAATGCCAATAGGTATTTGAGGGGGGAAATGAACATGAAAGCAATGATCATCTGTTTCTTTGATGTCAGAGGGACTGTGCACTTGGAATTGTTCCTCTAGGGTCAAACGGTCAACCAAAGTTTTTACTATCTGTAAGTTTTGAGAAGGTTGTACTGTGACTTGCAGGAGAAACATCCCAAGATGTGGCAAGCAGGTGACTGGTTCTTCTACCATGGCAATCAATGCACCTGCCCACACTGCAGTGTTCAGCAGTTTTTGACCAACACTGGCCTGACCCTTGTGCCCCACCCTCCTTGTTCACCTGATCTCAACCCACACAGCTTTGTTTTTGTTCTCCCACATGAAAAAAAAACCCTCAAAGGGAAATGTTTTGCCTGTGTGGAGGAGGTGAAACCAAAAAATGGCAAAAGCACTTGATAGGTGCCATCGAGTCGAGTCTGACTCATAGTGACCCTATGTACAGCAGAAAGAAATACTCGCCAATTCTGTGCCAGGCACACGATCTTATTTACGTTTAAGCCCATTGTTGTAAACACTATGTCAATCCATATGATGGAGCGTTTTCCTTTTTTTCACTGACCTGCCACTCTTCCAAACATGATGTCTTTCTCCAGGGATTGGTCTCTCCTAACTACATGTCCAAAGTTCGTAAGATGCAGTCTAGCTATTCTTGCTTCCAAGGAGAACTCTGGTTGCACTTCTTCTAGGACAGATCTGTAGGTTCTTTTGGCAGTCCATGGTGTATTCAATAGACGTCTCCAGCACCATAATTCAAAAACATCAATTTTTCTACTGTCTCCCTTGTTCAGTGTCCAGTTGTCACAACCATATTACGTGACTAAAAATACCATGGCACGAGTCAGGCACACCTTCATCTTCAATATTACATCTTTACTTTTCAATACTCTAAAGAGATCTTTTGCCACAGCTTTCCCCAAAGCAAGGCGCCTTTTGATTTCTTGACTGCTGCTTCTGCGGGTGTTGATTGTAGAGGCAAGCAAAGCAAAATCTTGGACAACTTCAATCTTTTCTCTATTTATTGTGAAGTTGCATACTGACCCAGTTGTAAGGATTTTTGTTTTGTTGATGTTTAGTTGCAACCCATATTGAAGGCTATGATCTTTGATCTTCATCAGTAAATGTTTTAAATCCTCTTCACTTTCAGCAAGCAGAGTTGTGTCATCTGCATAAGGCAGGTTGTTAATAAGTCTTCCTCCAATCCTGATGCTGTGTTCTTCCTCATAAAGTCCAGCTTCTCGGATTATTTGCTCAGCATATAAATTGAAGAAATAGGGTGAAACTATACAGCCCTGACACACCTTTCTCACCTTTAAACCGGGCAGTGTTTCCTTGTTCTATTCAAACAACTGCCTGCTGGTTCATGTACAGATTTCTCATGAATATAATTAGGTGCTCTGGTATTTCCATTTTTAAAGTGTTAAAGGCAAAAGCACTAGAAGGCATCAAAACCAGAGTTCAAACCTGTTTTGATCAGTGGGAAAAAAAGTCTCAATAGTTATATCACCTCAAACAGAGAGTGCTTTGATGGTGACTGAAGTTTAAATATGTAAAAATAAATACATGACTTTTTTATGAAGAAATTCTGGGTTTTGGGGGGGAGTTCCACTCAGAAATAAGGTAACCAACATTTAAAAACTCAAAATTTCTAGAAGTTGTCTCTTTCTTCTCCTGGATATCTCAAATCTCATAGTTTCTCCAAATTTTCTCTGCAAGATCTGAAGAGAGGCTCTTATGTGTGTAAGAAATGAGTGGGTTCATGGATGTCTTTGACAGCCTCCTGGTCAAGGCATCCTTCAGTTGCCTGTCCTATCAGCCCTGCCCCACCAGGCAAATCTGTCAATGATAGGGGACATTTTCAGCCTTGGAGCATTAAATCTACATTGAGAGATGAGGGACGGAGAGAATTCCTTCCAGTCTTGGGTTATGTTTTGTTACCAGGCTCCATAGCATCTCTGCTCATGCCCAGAGTCCATGCAAATCTTTCCGGGAAAAAGATCTCACAGATTTTGTCTATAATTTGTTATTGTTGTTGTTGTTGTTGTTAGGTGCTGTCAAGTCAGGTCCTATTCACAGCAACCCTAAGTACAGCAGACTGAAACACTACCCAACACTGCCATCCACACAATTTTTTTTTTATGATTGAGCTCCTTGTGGCAGCCACTGTGTTTCTTCTCATCTTGAGTTGTGCCACATCAGCAAAAGGAAGTCTCAGGGGCTTTACTCCATTTCCATCATTAAGGTCAACTCTACTTTGAGGAGGCAACTCTTCCCCAGTCATTTCTTGAATGTCTTCCAGCCTGGGGGGCTCATTTTCCAGTGCTATATTTGACAGTGATTCTCTGCTACTCATAGAGTTTTCAATGGCTAATTATTTCAGGAGTGGGCTACTGCATCCATAATAATACTCTCTACAAAATGCCTATAAAATAGTTCATGAGATCAACTAGAAAAGACATCATGCCATTATCCCAGCCATTATTGTCCACCTTGATTTTTGCTCTTACACCTAATTCTTCCTGATGACTCCTAAGTGAAAACGTATGCACATTTCAATACATGCAAATAGGTAACTTGCAGAGATTGGAAGCCTACCATCTCCACAGACCATCAGATTATGAATCTCTTTGGACTCACCAGGAAACCTTGCCATACTATAAGAAAAATGCTTATGTTCAAAATACTTATGACTAACATACTTGAAATGAATAGTTATTATGACATTGATTGAGTACTGACTATATGCTAGACATCATTGTAAATGCCTTATATGTATTTGCTCACTGAATTCTCACCAATAACCTGGTGAGGCAGATGCTATTATTATCTTCATTTTACAGATGAGGAAACCTAGTCACTGAAGCTATGTAAAATACCAAGGTATACAATCACAAGGTATACAATCAGTGGCAGAACTGGCATTTGGGCTGCAGATATCTTCTATTGATCATGTGCTTTGATAAATGGGCTAATCAGCCTGGTAGTCACAAAGTTGGTAAAAGCATGGAATTTACAAATATCACAGTTAATGCATTGTTGTAAGTTGAATTATGCCTCTTCCAAACTCATATGTTGAAGTCCTGACTCCTAGTGACTGTATTTAGAGATTGATTCTTTAAAAAAAATTAACTTAAAATGACATTATTGGGATGAACTCTAATCCAATATAAATGATGTTCTTATAAGAAAAGATTAGGATACAGACATACAGAAGGAAGCTCATGTGAACATAAGGAGAAGATACCCATAGATGAGCCAGGGACAGACCTCAAAAGAAACTAACCTCACTGACACCTTGATCTTGAACTTCTACCTTCCTGAATTATAAGAAAATAAACCTCTGTTACTTAGGCCACCCAGTCTATAGTACTTTAGAATGATGCCCCGGCCTGCAGGGCTGTTCAATAGGGACCTAGAGTAGGGGGCGAATGAATGAGAGAGAGACAAGAGACACGAAGGATGAGAGCAAGACAGGCTGTCTGATCAAGCTCCAAAGTCTTTAATTTTTTGCTGTAGCTTATATACACATGGGAGGGGAAGGTACCAAAATGTTACAAAGGTCAGGGACTTTCAGTTCTTCCTGTAACCCTGACAACTGCTATCCGGTGGTAATCTCAGCTCAAAGGTCACAATGCCCTGTAACTCAACATCTGCTATTTCCTGTGACTCAACAATCTGCTATTTCCTGAGACTCAACATCCGCTATTTCCTGTGACTCAACATCCGCTATCTCCTGTGACTCAACATCCGCTATTTTCACCACATCCTGCACTTTTCCATCAGGGTATCTTGTTACTTATGGCCTTGGCTCCCGGCATCTCCTCTCTTTTAACAATTTAAAAAGAGGCATTTAATGAGGGTGGGGAATGTGAATCTCTTACTGTCTGGTAAGTGGGCTTTAACCAGCGGGGGGAAGTATTGACCTGAATCCTCCCTGATTAGGATGAAGGCCCTTGGTGTCTTTTTGGGGAGGAGAGGCAGGGCCAAAATTCTGAGAATTTGACACCAACCTCTATGCAATTCAGGTTGCTTCTCAGGGGACTCAGAGATGGACTAGTGATCCTCCCCTTGCAGTGCTCAGCCTCGCACCCCTTGTCTGGTGCCCACACCACGCCGGTGCTGGTGTATATAGCTCTGAGTTCTATACAGCTCCTAAAGGAGGTCTTTCACCCTCAGGTTCCGCCAAGCCTCTGTCAGCCAGATCCAGTCTATGATAATATACCTGTAGGGACCTTGATGCCAGGGAGTCAATCTGTTGTTTTATAAAATTTATGATTTTGTTAAATATAAAGGGTCCCAGTGTGACCATCAATAAAAGGCTAATCAAGGGTTCCACAAGGGGCATCAAGAGAGAAAACATAGAAGATTTCCACCAAGTTATCAGCTGCGGCAGAAAATTCTTATAGGTGATTGTGGTCCACAGGAGTGTCACCAGCAGTTTGATCTTCATTGTTGACCTGTGGGAGAGAAGACAAACCATTCTCAGGGAGGTTGACACCCTCTGGATTTGATTTATTATTGACTGATTTTATTAGCCTTTCGGGTAGCCACCTGGCCAACCCCTCTTTCTGATCATAAATGCAAGCTGAGCCTCTTCCCCAAATGAGGACCGGATCTGGTCCATTCCATCTATAAGTCAGGAGATCTTTCCACATTACAGTGGCAAAGCTTTTCTTAGTTTCTGGATGCCAGAGGCGATCAGCGGCAGATTTGCCATGGGTGTCTAAACTGAGAAAATTAATGACAAACAGGGCATGGTGGAGAATATTTCTGGGGGACCCTTTTTGAGGGTATAGGTCTCCCCTCTTTAACTTGTGAAGTGTGTTTTTAATGGTTTGATGGGCACGTTCAACAATGCCTTGTCCTTGGGGGTTGTAGGGAATGCCAATAACATGTTTAATCTGTAGCTGTTGACAAAAGGTTTGAAACTTTTGTCCAACATAGCCAGGGCCGTTAGTTTTAATGACCTTAGGCATACCCATGACAGAAAGGCAATTAAGTACATGGGCTATAACATTTTTTGAAGCCTCTCCAGTATGTAAGGAGGCAAAGATGAATCCACTAAATGTATCAATGGTAACATGAAGATATTTAAGTTTACCAAATTCAGGGAGATGGGTGACATCCATCTGCCATATTTCATTGAGTATCAGGCCCCTGGGGTTGACACCTAACTGGAGAGTGGGCAGCAGGGTAATACAAGCAGGACATTGTTTAACAATTTGGCGGGCTTGTTCGCGGGTGATCTTAAAAAGTAAATGTAAGGTTTGGGCATTTAAATGGTGAAGAGCATGGCTTTTTTGAGCTAATTCTATAGAGCTGGAGAAGGCTGGAAAAATCAAATGAGTGGCAGCATCTGCACAGGCATTACCCTTAGACAGGGGGCCGGGTAATTCAGTGTGAGCCCAAAGGTGGCCAATAAAGAAGGGTTGTCTTCTAGAATTAATTACTCTTTGTAACTGGGAGAAAAGCGGGGAGGCATTCATGGAGAGTTTAATACAAGGTACTGTCTCAAGGATGGGAACGGACTGGGCAACATAGGCACTGTCAGTATACAAATTAAAAGATTGATCAGGTAATCATTGAAAAACTTGTATTATGGCAAACAATTCTACTAGCTGAGCTGATTGATAGCAAGAGTGACAATGGGCAATGGTTGAGTGGCAGTATTTTTTGGAAAGACAAAGGGATGAATTTTAGCAAACTGTAGCAATTTATCAGCAGGATAATGGTTATCAATATCTCCTATAAAGGAGGAGCAAACAATAGGCCATTCATCAGTGGTCTGCATAAGCCATTGTAGTTGTCCTTTGGTATAGGGAATAATTATTCTTTTGGGATCGTTGCCAAAGTATTGACGACTTTGTTCCCGTCCTGTAAGGATGAGTTTTGCAACCAAAGAGGTATAAGGCACAAGGACCTTGGAGGGGGAAGCCGATAGATGAACCCACAGAAGAGGAGTGCGTTGCCAGAACACCCCGGTGGGTGTATGAGAGGTGGCACAAACAATAAAGAGGAAATGCTCTTTATAGGAAATAAAATGGACCCCTTGTTTTTGAATAGACTCTTCTACTAGCCATAAGGCATTCCTGGCCATAGGTGTTAAGGAACGGGGGGAGGAGGGATCAGGGTCTCCTTTAAGAACCTCAAAAAGCGGTTTAAGTTCTCCAGTGGTAAGTTTAAGATAGGGTCTAATCCAGTTTATGTCTCCAAGTAATTTTTGAAAGTCATTAAGTGATTTTAGATGACCAACCTGTAAACGAGGCTTTTGTGTGATTATTTTTTGTTGATGAAGCTCAAAGCCTAGGTAGAAATAAGGCTCTTGGAGCTGAACCTTGTCAGGAGAGATCTGTAGGCCCCTGGCTGTCAATCTCTGAGACAGTTCTTGGCAGCAGTAAAGTAACTGAGTGCCATCAGGTCCAGCCAACAAAATGTCGTCCATGTAATGAACGATGTAAATGGAGAGCCAGAGGCCACGAAAGGGGTCTACTACTTGAACAACAAACTTTTGGCATAGGGTGGGACTATTAGCCATGCCCTGAGGGAGGACTCGCCATTCAAAGTGTGGCATAGGGCCCCTAAAATTAACAACTGGCAAGCTAGAGGCAAAGCGCTCTCTATCCTGAGGATGTAAAGGAATGGTAAAAAAGCAATCTTTAAGATCAATAATTATCCTAAAGAACCCAGCTGGAATGGCGACCGGGGTAGGCAGCCCAGGCTGTAAGGCACCCATGGTGAGCATGGTTTTATTAATTTCTCTCAAATCTTGTAGGAGTCTCCATTTACCAGATTTCTTTTTAATAACAAAGATTGGGGTATTCCAGGGGGAAGTGGTGGGCTCAACATGTCCAGCAGAGAGTTGTTCCTGTACTAACTCTGTAGCCGCAGCTAATTTCTATGAGGTCAAAGGCCATTGATCAACCCACACGGGATTATTGGATTTCCAAGTAATTTTATCTGCATGGGGTACAGGCATGTCAATGGCCATTAGGATAAATTTTCTGTCCCTAAGCCAAGGTGATTATTTTTGTTTATTACTGTAATGGGTTTCTTTATTCCCTATGAATGTTTTCCTAGACCCTGTCCAGGGCGGAAACCTTGATGTAACATCTGGCAGGTGATGATCTCATTTGGGCTACACATGATAAGTTTTAGCTGGGCAAAAATATCTCTTCCCCAGAGGTTAACAGGCAGGCCAGGCACAATGTATGGCTGAACGGTGCCTGTATTGCCTTCCTCATCTGTCAAGGTAAGAATCCTGGAACTTTGTTGGGGATTAGAAGTTTGTCCAATGCCTTTAAGATGAGTAAAGGAAGCCGTGAGAGGCCAGGTAGAAGGACAATTTTTATCTGAGATTATTGTAGCATCGGCTCCCATGTCTATGAGTCCTTCAAAACTTTTACCATCTAATTTTAATTTAAGCAGAAGTCTATCTTGGGTGACCTGTTGAACCCAATATGTATCTGTTGTTGTTAGGTGCCATCGAGTCGTGTCCGACTCATAGCGACCCTCATGGGGTTTTCAATGGCAGATTGTTTCGGGATTGCCTTGGGAGTGGGATGCCACGTCCTTCTCCCATTTTTGTGGTGCTGGGAATTGAACTCGGGACCTCAGAGACTGCAGAGCAGCGCTCTACCAACTGAGTTGAATCCCAGCCTAATATGTATCTGAGGAGCCAAAATTGTCTACGCCTCGGGAAGCCTTTAAAAACTGTTGATTAGAACATGTAAGGGGGAGTAAGAGTAACTGGGCAATTCTCTGTCCTGTAGTAATGGTTAAAGGGCCAGAGGTGGATAAAGCCAGGATTTTTATCTCTCCAGTGTAATCATTGTCAATAACCCCCCGGAGGGATGTTAAGTCTCTGAAGGGTAGAGCTAGCAAGGCCCACAAGGAGCCCAAAAGTACCGGGAGGTAGAGGCCCAAAAACTCCAGTGGGCAGGACTTGGGTCCCCATTTCAGGAGTTAATATTGTTGTGGAGGAACAGAGGTCCAGTCCTAAGCTGCCTGAGGTGGCCCGCAGGAGGGCGCTAATGGTTGGGCTTGGGGGGTTGATGTTGGGGGGGGACAAACCTGATAGCTCCAGGGGTTTGTTCTGGGTGAGGGGCCAGGGGCTGGCCCCTCTGGGAGTTTCCCTGTTTTTGAGGAAGAGGGTTACCAAGGGCATCGATCTTAGAACGACACTCTGAAGCCCAAAGTTTTCCCCGCTTACACCGTGGGCATAGGGCAGAAGGTGGTGGACGGGCCACCTTTGTGTTAGTGCAATCTCTGAAGAAGTGTCCTGGCTGACCGCAATCAAAGCAATTTTTGGAGGTTGGTGTAGATGTTTTAAATGCGGGGCCTATGGCTAGGCCAATGGCATGAGCAGTTTCAATACCCGCACAAAGCTTTACATAGTCTGAAAGATCGCCTCTGCGATGGGGGTGCACGGTGGCCTGACAAGCAGGATTAGCATTTTCAAAAGCAAGATGTTTAACAAAGACACTATCATTTTCTTCCTGTCCGACAAGCCTCTCGGCTGCGTCTGTGAGCCTGCTGACAAAGCTACTGTAGGGCTCATCAGGGCCTTGTCTTATCTTTGCAAGAGAGGTGGTGGCCGATCCCTTAGGCGGGAGCCGTTTCCATGCCTTGAGGCCAGCGCATTGTATTTGAGCCAGGAGGCCCCGGGGGAAATTTGGCTTGTTTTTCATTTGTGCCATAAGGGCTACTCCCCAAAAGTTTTTCCCTAGTCAATTTTTTAGAGGTTTTACTCTCAGAATGCCTGCAGCCATAGCCCTGTGGCATCCGATCCCGTCAGATCTTGGAAGCTAAGCAGGGTCACGCCTGGATAGTACCTGGATGGGAGACTGCCTGGGAACACCAGAAGCTGTAGGCTTGGGAGAAGGACCTGGCAACCCCCTCCCAAAAATCTGCCATTGAAAACCCTACGAACAGCAGAGAAGCACTGACAATAGTGTTTCCTCTGTTGTACAGAGGGCCGCTATGAGTCGGATACCGACTCGATGGCACCTAACAACAACAACAACAACAACAACAACAACAACAACTCTCAGAATTTCGGAGAGCCGTTTCTCTACAGTTTTCTGTGAACTCCGTTCTCCACAGCACGTAATCTCCCCCAGTCAAAGTAGCACAGGCTAAAAAATCCCAATCATTGGGTGTAAGCCATTTTTCGCTCAAGCTATCAATTAAAGACAGGGTAAAGGGGGCCGTGGGACCATAATTTGTTACCGCCGCTTTTAATTCTTTGATATGTTTAAACCCAAGATGGCGATAACGCTGTTGTCTAATGGCATCTCGTTCAAGATCTATTTCATCTGTTGCCTCATTATCGGAGGCTTCATTATCGGACTGGGCTGGCTCATTTTCCTCTTCCTCGGAGGAATTATTTTCATCCTCCGAGGGGCCCTCTTCTTTGGAGTGTTTATCAATTTTTGGGGGTAGAGTCGGGAGTATTTATGGATTTAGAATGGGTGACCGGGAACACCAGCACGGATCTTTGAGATTTTTGATATTTAGGTTTTGCTTTGACTGTAGCTGGGGCGGGCGCTAGTGACAAGGAGCTTAATTCAGAGTAGAGTGCCCTAAATTCTTTAATCAGATTTAAATGTTCTCTCTTTTCTTCTATTAGCTTCCTGAGAGAAGCTGTTTTTTGGGCTAAGGCTGCTTTAGCCTTGGTAGTATAATCTGAAACATCCGCTGAGTCAAGGACCGGGGCACAAAATGGGGGTGCGGTGGCATAGGGCAGCGGTCGGGAATTTAAAGATGGCCAGTCGGGATTATGATATGTAGTGGCCTCCTGTTCTAGAGAAACCGCCTCTTCGGGGATAAGAAAATCAACAGGCTTGCTGTTGGAGGACCAGTTAGGAGAAATCAAGGAAGGGTAAATTTGAGAAGGGGGGCAGTGGGTTTGGTTGTGGGTTTTCTGTTGGTCGGAACCTCATCAGTTTCAGAGACCGGTTCCTCCAAAGGGGGTATCTGAATGGAGACTGATTTACAGACGGAGGGTGGGTGGGAATTTTTTTGTAAGATTTCCTCTCCTTTTTTTATAACCATTTTTAATTCTAGGGAAAATCTCAACACCTGAAGAATATTATTAATTAAGTTCCAATAAGTTCCAATAAACCTGAGCTGGGACCCTTTTGGGTCCAAAAGCTTTATAATAGTCTTTAAAACATTCACCTACTCTTGCCCATCTAGTTTCATCAATGCTACCTTCTAGGGAAAACCAAGGACAAATGTCATTAACAAAAACAAAAAAATTGATAAGATCGTTCTTTTTAACTCGAGTCCCTCATGTCTTGAGAGATTCCTTAAGACCCTTAAGAAACAGGTCATGTTTACTTAATGCTTGTCCCATAATTGTGTCGCTTTTCTCTTACCCTCCTGGATCAATCTCACATCGGGCTACTGTGGCGATCCCTATGTGGATCTTCACTCACTTCCACGTGGCTGCGTGGAAGAGGTGATCCTTGAGTATGTGGCCGATTTCAGGGAGCGACGTTCATTTGGACCCCAAACCCTCGAACCCCATGTTGGGTGCCAACTGCTCCGGCCCTCGGGGCTGTTCAACAGGGACCTAGAGTAGGGGGCGAATGAATGAGAGAGAGACAAGAGACACGAAGGATGAGAGCAAGACAGGCTGTCTGATCAAGCTCCAAAGTCTTTAAATTTTGCTGTAGCTTATATACACATGGGAGGGGGAGGTACCAAAATGTTACAAAGGTCAGGGACTTTCAGTTCTTCCTGTAACCCTGACAACTGCTATCGGGTGGTAATTTCAGCTCAAAGGTCACAATGCCCTGTAACTCAACATCTGCTATTTCCTGTGACTCAACAATCTGCTATGTCCTGAGACTCAACATCCGCTATTTCCTGTGACTCAACATCCGCTATTTCCTGTGACTCAACAATCTGCTATTTCCTGAGACTCAACATCCACTATTTCCTGTGACTCAATATCCGCTATTTTCACCACATCCAGCACTTTTCCATCAGGGTATCTTGTAAACGGTTACTTATGGCCTTGGCTCCCGGCAGAATGGGAGTCCTAGAAAGGTAATGAGTGCATGTTATTTTATTTTATTTTATTATTATTATTTTTTGGTACTGGGGAGTTGCCCCAGGGCCTCACGCATGCTTTGCCAGTGCTCTACCCTTAGCTGCACAACCAGCCCATTTCTTGCTTACTTTTTGTTTTGAGACAAGATCTAAGTTGTGTAGGTTGCTTCTGGCCTTGAACTTGTGATCTTCCTGCCTCTGCCTCCTGAGTTGCTGGGATTATAGGCTGTGCCACCACACCTGATGAATGCGTTATTTTAAGTTAAAACATTAAGTTTCATTCATTTGGTAATCTTTTGATGGAAAACCAAGACCTCTATTTTGAATCTGTAGCCACTGATTGGAATTTCAAATTTTCTCTCTTGTTAATCACACCCACAAAACACGTAGTACATTCTGTTTTCACTTCTGATTTCTTCCAGATGGAGAAAGAACTTAAATATATTGTGAAGTGACTTACATGAAAAATTTTATGTCATATGACTCATTTTTAACTTTTTAAGTCCCAACCCTGTTCTAATTTAACAACAAACTTTTAGGCAATTGTATTTATCAAGCCATACAAAGCACTTACAGAAACTATTGATTTCTCTAGTATGGATTTCATCATTTTATATAATACTACAGTCTGGATCTGGAATGTCTCAAAAAGACATGTGTTAAAGACATGGCCCCCAGGGAGGCAGTATTTGGAGATGATGGAAATTGTAAGAGGAGGTGCCTAGTGGGAGGCCTTTAGGACAATGGGGGCATGCCCTTAAAGAGGATTGTACAACCACAGATTGCTTCTCTTGCTCTCTTTTTCACTCCCTGGCCACAAGGTGAGAAATTTTGCTCTACCACATGCTCCTGCCATGATGTGTTGCCTCACTACAGGCCTAAAAGTAATGGGGCCATCCACCATGGACTAGAACCTCATTATTTAGGAGCTAAAACAAACCTTTTCTCTTTAATTATCTTAGGGGTTTGTCACAGTAACACAAAGCTAACATGTATACTACTTAAATTCCTGTAGCCATAGCACTATGGCATGGCATCCAATCCTGTCAGATTGTGGAAGCTAAGCAGGGTTGGGCTTGGTTAGTACTTGGATGTGAGACTGCCTGGGAACACCATATGCTGTAGGCTTGGAAGAAGGACCCAGCAACCCACTCCCCAAAACCAATAAGACAATGAAAACCCTATGAATAGCAGAGAAGCACTGACAATAGTGATTCGTCTGTTATATGTAGGGTTGTTATGAGTCAGACATGGATTTGATGGCACCCAAGAACAACAACACTACTACTTAAATAACTGATATAAATAGGCAAGAACAATTTACTCTTAATAAACATATAACCCAGTTTGTGGTGAGTTATACAGACACACCAGAGAGTAGGCTATTAACTGCAGCCTTTGGTAAGCTGTGACCATCAGGGGATATGTTTTACAGAAAGCATGGAAATTCTGTTGTTAGGTGCTGTCAAGTCGAGTCTGACTCATAGCTACCCTATGTACAGCAGATCGAAACACTTGCCCATTCTGTGCCAGGCAAATGATCTTATTTATGTTTAAGCCTATTGTTGTACACACTGTGTCAATCCATCTGGTGGAGGGTTTTCCTCTTTTGCGTTGACCTGCCACTCTCCCAAACATGATGTCCTTCTCCAGGGATTGATCTCTCCTGATTACATGTCTGAAATATGAAAGATGCAGTCTGGCTATTCTTGCTTCCAAGGAACACTCTGGTCACACTTCTAGGACAGATCTGCTGGTTCTTTTGGCAGTCCATGGTATATTAAATAGACATCTCCAGCACCACAATTCAAAAGCATCCATTCTTCTCCTGTCTCCCTTGTTCAATGTCCAGCTTTCACTACCACATGATGCAACTGAAAATACCATGGCATGAGTCAGACACACCTTTGTCTTCAATGTAACATTTTTGCTTTTCAATACTCTAAGGAGATCTTTTGCCACAGCTTTTCCCAAAGCAAGGCGCCTTTTGATTTCTTGACTGCTGCTTCCACGGGTGTTGATTATAGAGCCAAGCAAAGCAAAATCTTGGACAACCTCAATCTTTTCTCCATTAATTGTGAAGTTGCATACTGACCCAGTTGTAAGAATTTTTGTTTTGTTGATGTTTAGTTGCAACCCACATTGAAGGCTATGATCTTTGATCTTCATCAGTAAATGTTTTAAATCTTCTTCACTTTCAGCAAGCAGAGTTGTATCATCTGCATAAGGCAGGTTGTTAATAAGTCTTCCTCCAATCCTGATGGCATGTTCTTCCTCATGAAGTCCAGATTCTTGGATTATTTGCTCAGCATATAAATTGAAGAAATAGGGTGAAATTATACAGCCCTGATGCACAGCTTTCTCAACTTTAAACCAGGCAGTGTTTCCTTGTTCTATTCGAACAACTGACTCCTGGTTCACGTAGAGATTTCTCATGAGTGCAATTAGTTGTTCTGGTATTCCCGTTTTCCAAAGTATTATCCATAATTTATTATGACCTACACAGTCAAATGCCTTTGCATGGTCAATAAAACATAGATAGACATCTTTCTGATATTCTCAATTTTTGGCTAATATCCACCTGACATCAGCAATAATGTCCCTGGTTCCCCACCCTCTTCTGAATCCCTCTTGATTTTCTGGTAATTCCCTGTCTATATACTGCTGCAGTCACTTTTGAATGATCTTTAGTAAAAATTTTCTTGTGTGTGATATTAATGATATTGTCTCATAGTTTGCACATTCAATTGGATCCCCTTTTTTGGGAATGGGGACAGATATGGATCTCTTCCAGTCAGTTGGCCAAGTAGTTGTTTTCCAAATCTGTTGGCATAAACATGTTAACACCTCCCGTGCTGTACCTGTTTGTTGAAACATCTCTATTGGTATCCCATCAACTCCTGGGGCCTTGTGTTTTGCTAGTTCTTTCAAGGAAGTTTCCACTTCATCATTCAATACCATTGGTTCCTCTTCATATGTAACCTCTTGGAATGGTTGGTCATCTACCAGTTCTTTTTTGTATAATGACTCTGTGTATTTCTTTCATCTTCTTTTGATGTTTCCTGCATCAGTTAATGTTTTCCCTGTAGAATCTTTCATTACTGCCACTCGAGACTTGAATTTTTTCTTCACTTCCTTAAGCTTGAGAAACACAGGGTGTGTTCTTCCCTTTTGGTTTTTTGCCTCCAGCTCTTTGCACATGTCATTATAATATTTGTTTTTGTCTTCTGGAGCTGTCTTCTGAAATCTTCTGTTTAGTTCCTTAACTTCATCATGTCTTCCTTTTACTTTAGCTGCTCCGACATTCAAGGGCAAGTTCTAGCATCTCTTTTGACATATAATTTGGTCTTTTCTCTTTTAAATGTCTTTTTAATAGCTTTTTGCTTCCTTCTTGAATGACATCTTTTGTGTCATGCCACAACTCCTCTGGTCTCCTGTCATTTGGGTCTAACGAGTTAAACCTATTCTTGAGGTGGTCTCTGAACTCAGGTGGGATATACTCAAGGTCATACAGTGGCTCTTGTATACTTGTTCTAATTTTCTTCAACTTCAGTTTGAACTTGCATATGAGAAGTTGATGGTCTGATCCACAGTCAGCACCTGGTCTTGTTTTGACATTTTGTATAGAGCTTTTCCTGATGAGGCTGAAAGCTATGCTACTGGTATCTCAGATCCAGCAGCATTACCCATGGTGGACAGGTTTCAGCTGAGCTTCCAGACTAAGACAGACTAGGGAGTAGGGCCTGGTGAACCACTCCTGAAACAACTAGCCATTGAAAACCCTGTGGATAGCAAAGAAAGATTATCAGATATAGTGCTGGAAAATGAGCCCCCCAGGTTGGAAGGCACTGAAAAGACTACTGGGGAAGAGTTGCCTCCTCAAAGCAGAGTCTACCGTGATGATGGAAATGGAGTGAAGCCCCAGGGACCTCCATTTGCTGACGTGGCATGACTCAAAATGAGGAGAAACAACTGTAAACATCCATTAATAATTGAAACTTGGAATGTACATAGTATGAATGTAGGAAAATTAGAAATCATTAAAAGAGAAATGGAATGTATAAACATTCACATTCTAGGCATCAGTGAGCTAAAATGGACTGGCATGGGCCATTTTGAGTCAGATAATCATATGGTCTACTATATTGGGAATGATAAACTAAAGAGAAATGGGGTTGCATTCATCATCAAAAAAGACATTTCAAGATCTGTGCTGAAATACAATGTTGCCAGTGATAGAATAATATCCATATACCTACAAGGAAAGTCAGTTAATATGACTATTATTCAAATTTATGCACCCACCACTAAGGCCACAAATGAAGAAAGGGAAGATTTCTAACAGCTTCTGCAATCTGAAATAGATCAAACATGCAATCAAGACATATTGATTTTCACTGGTGACTTGAACGCAAAGTTTGGAAACAAAGAAGAAGGCTCAGTAGTTGGAAAATATGGTCTGGGTGACAGAAACGAAGCTGGAGATCGCATGATAGAATTTTGTCAGACCAATGACCTTTTCATTGCAAATACATTTTTTCAATGACATAAATGGAGACTACACACATGGACTTCACCAGATGTAACATACAGGAATCAAATTGACTACATATGTGGAAAGAGACAATGGAAAAGCTCTATAAAAGATAGGCTGCTAGATATACCAAAACTTGTTGTTAGATGTTGTCGAGTTGGGTCTGACTCTTAGTGACTCTATGCACAATAGAATGAAACACTCCCCAAGACTGTGCCATACCCTGCTCTGTCATGCTTCTCTGCTATTCATAGGGTTTTCAATGGCTATTTGTTTAGGGATTGCTTCAGAAGTGGATTGCCACATCCTTTTCCCATTTTTGCAGTGCTCAGGATTGAACTCATGCAGAACACCCCAGGCTCCTATCAAAATTTAGGTTTATTATATGTTCTTGATGTGTTGTCATTACAAAATGTCTCTCTAGCTCTATTATAATTCTCCTCACTTTAAGTCTTCTTTGTATGATGTTAGTATAGCTACACCAGATTTTTTACATTGTTATTACATGGCCTATATAATTTTACTTTCTTGTTTTCAATCTTTTTTATACCTAAAGCATGTGTCTTATAAGTAGCATGCAGTTGTTTATGTGTTTTTAATGGAAATCTGATGATTTCAGTCTTCTGAGATATTTATTTCATTTATGTTGAATGTAATTACTTTTAAATTTTCAAATTTTTAGTTTTTTGCTCTTTATTAATATATTCACTATTTTTACTGGTTTCTAGGTTACTTTTGCTGATTTATCTTCCAGTACACTGATTCTATCTTTGTTGTTGTTGTTGTTAGGTACCATCAAGTTGGTATCTGACTCATAGCGACCCTCATAGGGTTTTCAATGGCTGACTGTTTCGGGATTGCCTTGGGAGTGGATTGCCAGGCCCTTCTCCCATTTTTGCAGTGCTGGGAATTGAACTCGGGACCGCAGAGACTGCAGTGCAGTGCTCTACCAACTGAGCTAAATCCCAGCCCCGATTCTATCTTTGGCTATGTAAAATTGACTGTTGTACCCATTTACTGTTCTTAAAATTTAGCTATTGTACTTTATATTACACAATAATACTATATTATCTTTATAGATCCTAGGTTTGCGTCAAAAAACTCTTCACATTACTATTTTCCTTAAAACATTAATTGGTTATTTTAAATGTCTGTGTCTGATAAACCTAATAAATGTTGCTTCTGTATATGTTTCATTTTTTTCGGAGTGTTTTTACTCTTTATCTCCAATCATTTGGTCCTGCCTTCTGGAATGTCTGGTAACATTTTATTAAAGGCAAATATGGTATATGAAATGTTTTAGAAATAGCTTGATGTTTAGGATGATATTATCTCCCTCTACACAATATTTATGTTACTATTGGTGAAATATTAGCCCAGGAAGATCATTTTTGTATACAATATATGATAAAAAATTATGTGAATGTTTAAGTTTTTAAGAGTTATTACAGTAAAAGACACATTGCCATTAGTCCCTCTCAAAATATTCTCTCTGGCTTTAAACACACTTATCCCATTTTTCTTTTGATTTTTTGAAACAGTTCTGGAAGTTCTCTTTCATGATTACCTTTAGTTTCATCTTCCATCATGACAACACCCCATGTCACACATTGCTTCTGGTATGGCAATTTCTGTCAAATAAAAACATTAATGATCCTCGTTCATCCACCTTCTTCACCCTGCCTTGTTGTTGTTGTTGTTAAGTGCCGTTGAGTCGGTATCTGACTCATAGCGACCCTCTGTACAACAGGGGAAACACTATTGTCGGTGCTTCTCTGATGTTCATAGGGTTTTCAATGGCAGATTGATTTTTGGGAGGGGGTTGCCAGGTCCTTCTCCCAAGCCTACAGCTTCTGGTATTCCCAGGTGGTCTCCCATCCAGGTACTAACCAGGCCCGACCCTGCTTAGCTTCCGAGAGCTGATGGGATCAGATGCCACAGGGCTACGGCTGCAGGCCTTCACCCTGCCTAGCACTGTGTAATTTCTGACTTCTTCAAAGTCAAAGTGACCATGAAAGGTGAACATTTTGAATTGATATAAGACGTCAAAGCAGGCATGATAGAGCAGCTAAAGATACTCATGAAGCAGGATTCCCAGAACTATGTCAGAAAGTAGGAAGAATGATGACATGCATGTGTTAAAAGCCAGGGGAAGCATTTCGAGAGGGATTAACAGCAATGCACCTTTTATTGTAATCATATTAAAAAATGTAAACATTCACAGTATTGTCTGATCACACTTCACGTAGTGGTACCTCAGCATGGAGCTGCCATCCATTATAGAAAGCAGGGTGAGTGGTGATCAGTTTGAGAGGTCAGCACTTTTTTCCCATAAGAAATAATGTAAGTGTGTTTACTGATTCCGGCATCACACTGAATGGCCAATTCACACATAGGCCACTCACATACTTAGCAATAACTTCTTTTTAATGGGGCTGGGATTTAGCTCAGTTTGTAGAGTGCTGCTCTGCAGTCTCTGAGGTCTGTAGTTTGATTCCCAGCACTACAAAAATGGGACAAAGACAGCAATCTACTCCTGGGGCAACCCCCAAAAGTAATCTGCCACTGAAAACCCTGTGAGGGTCACTATGGGTTGGACACGACTCAATAACAGCAACAATCTTTTTAAAATCCAGTTGTTCTTGCTGCTTCTTCTTTCCTTCACTTTTAGTGCTAGAAAGTTTCTTGGGTGCCATGATGAATGGTGTACCTATGTAAACACATGTTTTTTAAAAAAGTCAAAAACCTATGAGATCATGAACACAACACCAGGACAGGTCTTCATGTCCTGAAATCGATGCATAAAGTGACCCCAGAAGGGTCACTGGTAAGTATAGCATCTCACAGGTTTATGCATTAGTGGTCCAGCACTGAACCAGAATTCTCTCAAAAATATTGGTAATGGATGGATATGTTCAAGCATGGAGAAGTTTGAGTGCCAAGGTCCCACTGTAGTCAGAGATTAAACAGACATGAGAATTTGTTTCTGTTTCTGTAAGGACTGATGATGTTCACTCCTACTCCTAGATGATAGCCTTTGAGATGGCCCAAATGAAAGCCTGATTATTTACCAGTTCCCAAACATGTTAACAGACTCCAGTATCTAATGATTTTTGGTCCCTTCAGTCCCACAGGACTCTTTCTCCATTTCTTGGTTGATTTTAAATTGGGAAATATCTTGATGGGAAAAGCAACACCAAAAGCCAGGCTCATCTTTTTGAGGATCTTGAACTCTTAATTTCTGGATACCTGATAACTCTGAAAATTATTTTTTAAATTTACCCAGTTCTTCAATTTGTATTTGCTGTGTAGACTTCTAAGAGTATAATTTTTTGAACAAAGTTTTAAAGCCCTGCAAGCTTTTTGCCTTATTGTCTCCAGAAAGATTTGGTTATTTACAATCTAATAATAAGGCTTAGTTTTAAGTGAGTATCTATAACTTTATAGATTTTAATGTAAGAAGAAACAGGGAAATATTTTTATCCTGGAAAAGATTTTTCCCCTCCAATCCAGCCATAAAATTTTATTAATGGAATTTTTACTTTATCCTTCACATACAGCAAAAGACCTCTTTGGGATTGATTCAAATATATTATATTTCATCCATAAAAATATTTCATTCCTAGGAAAATGTTTCAGTTTATATCAAAAAGGGAGTTCCCATGAAATTCCTATTGTAACCTTAAATGCAATTGCTTCAGTAATTGCTGAAATAGAGGTCTGGTGAGAAAAGCCTAGCAAGAATAAAAATGACACAGAATTTTACACATGAATTGACATTTCATATATAAAAATATGTATATACTTGTATATATGGCATGAAAAAATCCATGTATCTTCTGCTACCACACATTAGGAATGTATCATTTGAATGTTTTCCATAAAGGTCAGTAGATGTCCTAGTTTTTCTCATCAAAGTTAAAAAAACTCAGATTTTTCTGAGTTTTTGGGATGACAGGACCAAATTTTGTGTGGCTACCTTTTAAAAAAGCTGCAAGAATACTAGGTAGCCTAGTATCACCTAAGTCAGGGAGGCTGACTTCAAATTACCAGACGTATCTATTATAAAGTGTTGAAAGGAGAAAGAAAAACAAATAATAAAGCTGCAAAATACAGTTTATTTTATCAAAATTAAAACTGCTTCCCTCTCTCTACTTCAGAGTAACCTTGAGATGGAACAGTCTAAGGATTATATTGCTATAATCCCTTAGCAGTTAGTTCCACAGCAGGAGATGCCTGCTACAGACAAAATTATAGACTTAGGAATGTTCACAACTCAGCAATCTGATTGGTTGGCTATTCCTCAGGGATTTAGAATCAAATATTTATACATCTAAATGGGAGAAAAGAAAAGAAAGTGGCTCATAAAGAGAGTCCCAAAGCATATATTATTGAAATAACAGATGGTAATATTATATTTTTGAAACATTCTTTCTGTGAAGTCATTTGAAGTATATTTTCATAGGACAAGCTAAGCCAAAAGGAGAGGAGGAAAAGAAGGGGAAGAAAGATTTTATTTTGAAAAATTGGTGTAACAAAGTATAAAGATTGAACTTCCTAAAAAAGAAAAAGATGAATCACAAAATGTGCTGCATCACAATGCATTTGCAAAGTTTCTACTTCACATAGACGTCTCAAGGGACAAATAATTCAAAATATACTGATGGTTGCTGCTCAGTTCGTGTGTAGAGATTCCTGAATCATGGCCTCTGAAATCTTTGCACAGGGTGTATGTTCTCTCACCATTGAATTTTTCACATTTCCCAAAATGACTGAAACCCAAGCCAAGACTCAGGACATTGTCCCAAAAAGGTGATTGGTTACTTCATTGTGTTGGTCAGCTTTGTGTCATTATGACAAAATATTCAAAAGAAGAAAATTAGCTTACAGGAGGA
Source organism: Pedetes capensis (assembly GCA_007922755.1). Lineage (NCBI taxonomy): Eukaryota > Metazoa > Chordata > Mammalia > Rodentia > Pedetidae > Pedetes > Pedetes capensis. The sequence goes on along the minus strand of VMDO01001649.1, from coordinate 58,310 downwards.
AAGGTTTATTTTGGCTCACAGTTTCAGAGGTTTTAGCCTTTGGCCCTTTGGCTCCATTGTTTCTGGGCTGTGATGAGGCAGAACATCATGGTGGGGAACATCCTCATGGCAGCCAGGAAGCAGAGGAAGAGAGAGCAAGATGCCCCAGGACAAGAGATAGTGTGTAGGGGGTACACCCCTAAGGACCGCTCCCTTCAACTAGGTCCCACCTCCTAAGTATTCTATCACCTCCCAATAGTTTATCAAATTATGCAAGCTCCCATGGATTAATCCATTGCTGAGGTTGGAGCTCTCTGATCCAACCACCTCCCCCAAACCCATTATCTAGCAAATAAGACTTTACCATATGGCCCTTGGGGGAGGATTTTAGATCTAAACCATAACCCTCACACTTGGGCAATAATGATGGATCATCTAGCTAGAGTTTACAAAATAAAAATAAAGACATGCAAAGGAGAAAACCAAATGACAAACTCATTATACTTGTTTTATTCTCCTGTACATAGGAGCTTGTTCCTATGACAGCATCATCATTGCAGAATGATCCAGCTGTCTTTCCAGGGAAAATATCCCATAACTAAACAATCAATTTGAAGTGCTCTACATGGTTAGTCTAATTTCTCTGTAATTTAGCTCTCAGGACATGGTTCAGTTCCTCTTAGTCTATTAACTCTATAGCTATTAACTCTATCTGCCAAATGATGATGTGATTTATGGTATGGCACTTGGCAGTTACTCTAGTCAAGGAAAGAGAGAGAATTTGTAAGAGCAAAATTATTTTGACCTTGTATCAAATCGCAATCTATATCTATGACAGTGACCTGAATGTAATTCTTGGTTGAGTCTATTACTAAGGATAAGGAAAATAAGACCAGCTTTGGAGACAGGGTAATAGTAAGGAAAATAAGACTAGCATTGGAGAAAGACTGAAAGTTTGGATGCAGAAAATGAAGTGTATATCTCCTGAAAAGCAGAATGAGCAATTAGATGGCAATCTCCTGCCAAAAGAAAAAGGAAAGAGAAAAAGAGACAGCAATTCACTCCCACTCACCTACGGGGCCACCTCAGAGCAAGGTAAGAAAGTGCTTTTGTGATGGCTCCAGGAGTATCCACTCAGGGAATTCACTCTGAGAACCTCAGAAGCTCAGGATTTCAGCCAGCAGCAGGACTCATAATGGAGCTGCTTCCTGTCTCTCTTTTGATCACAGGACTCAGGCTTGGAATAGTTCCCACTAGTCTCCTGGTTTTCTGGTCGTGCATCAGTACATTCTGACTGAAACCCTTCACTTCCTTTAGGCCAGCCTCTCTACCTCTGCTTCCTGGCTCCGTGGTTCTTCAGCTTTGAACTAGACTCTAAAGACACTTCTGACAGGGGTTAGAGTGGGATGCTAGTCTCTGTCCTCCTTGTGATGGCAATCCTAAGGGACAACAACAACAACAAAAAAAAGGTTTAAGAAATCACACTGAAAGTCCATAGAAATATAAAATATTAAAACCATCAAGTGGGTCCCCTATAATCTCTTCTTCAATACAGTTGGCTGTAGAATCATCTGGGCAACTGGTTAAAATATGGAGAGACTTAGTCCAATCAGGATTTCTAAATCAGTATCTTTGAGTGGGGACTGGGAATTTGCATGATTAATAATCATCAAAGCAATTTTGATGAATAGTCACCGTTTAGTATAATATACCCAATTTCATAAAAGAGGAAATCTGGACCCAGAAAAATCAGCTAACTTTGTCAAAGTATAACAGGTGCCCTGAGTCTCACCTAAGTTTCTTTCCATCACACCTCATTGTTCTCCACTCTTCCTTTCTGAGATTCTGTAATTGGGTTCAGATCTCAGGCTTTTTAGCCATGCAGTTTTCTTATATACTTTGATCCCATGAATATCTTTGAAAAGGACCCAAGCTTATAGCACCCCATACTCTCAGGCAGTCTCCCACCCAAGGACTAACCAGGCCCAACTCTGATTAGCTTCTGAGACAGAATCAGATGCCAGGGTAGTATGGCTGTAGATATTCAGGCTCTTTAGTAAGTAATAATTATACAGAACCATTTAAAATTTTCAGACTTATTTATAGGACAAAGATTTTGCTGGGTAACTTGTTAGTGTTGTTGTTGTTGTGCTGTTGTTAGGTGCTATCAAGTCAAGTTTTACTCATAGTGGCCCTATGTACAACAGAACAAAATATTCCCCCTGTACTTTGTCAGTGTTTCCCTGCTATTCATAGGATTTTCAATGGCTGATTGTTTTTGAGATTGCTTTGGGAGTGGATTGCCACGTCCTTCTCCAAGTTTTGTGGTGCTGGGGATTGAACTCAGGGCCTCAGAAACTGCAGAGCAGCACTCTATCAACTGAGCTAAATTTGGGATGTGGTAAAAAAATAAGAAGGGTTAAGCAGAAGTCTAAAGGATTTCCCAATGAAAGTGGATGATTTTACTCTGGAAACTGAATGATATTAGAAACACTATCAGAACCATCATAAATTAAAATTAGCACCATGGATGATACATGCTTCATCATTCCCATATTTATAGATTAGGGTTTGGACTGGGCCAGGAGTCTTAGGCTAGCTAAAAATAGTCATAATACATTTTTTTTTGGTATTTGGGGGTTGAACCCAGGGCCTTACACATACTTTGCAAGCACTCTACCACTGAATTGCACCCCCAACCTTTTTTTTTTTTTTTTTTTTTTTTTGAGACAGAGTTCACTAAGTTATACAGGGTACCTCTGGCCTCAAACCTACAATCTTCCTGCCTCTGCCTCCCCAGTCTCTGGAACTGCAGGCATAAGCCACCATTCCTGGCCATAATACCATGTTATTAAGTACTTAATGCTATATGCATAGAATAAATTTTTAAAAGAGTGCAAGAATAAAGTTGTGATTGGCAATACAATTTTGTGGTTGGCATCAGATATATCTAAATTAAAGTCCCAGGTTTAAGGTTTATTAGATATGTGGCCCTGAGGTAATTATTTAACTTCTTTGGGTCACAACTTCCTCATTTATAAAATAAAAAAATTATAGGGCTCTTAAGAATATTAAAGCATGGAAGGGTAGAAAACAAATTGAGGAGGTGCTAGAGTTATTGAAGAAAATAAAGGCAAAGAGGAAAATGCAGGTGAACCAAGGTTATCCAAGGAAAAATACACCTAAACTAATAAGAGTGAAAGCATAGGAAACTAAAATATTTGATCTCAATCTGAGTTTTGTTACCAAATCCCAAGAGTCTTGTATTCACAGAAAAAACCTACTGGACCTTAGAATTATGTAAAGATTATTGAACATGGTTAGAATACATGCTTTGGATAAACCCCATGAAATTAGGGAATGTTAGATGTTCTGCTTACTCCTATGCCCCATGTTTAGCTGTAGAATAAATGACTGGGTTGGTGGGATCTAATGAGGGTCAACATCCAGGTACCCCAACAAGGAGGAGGCCAACTTGTGTGTACTTATGCTAACTCCTTTGATCATGGCAGGCAAAGTAGATGACATCTTACATTGCTGAGGTGCCTGAAGCCAATGAGCCTGGAGAACAAATGATTAGAGCATTGGAGTATCATTAACACATTGCTAAATAAATAGAAGGTATGACTATTACTGTCTCAAATTAGATGACCTAGAGCTAGGGGTGTAGCTCAGTGGTAGAGCAACTGCCTAGCATACACAAGGCTATGGGTTCAATCCTTATCACTGTAAAAAGAAAAGACAAAAGCTTAGACAACCATAAACATGCCTGAGCATTTACAAAACCTTGCTACAATGTAGTGGATACTTGGTGGGTAGGTAAACAACAATTTAATAAATCCATTTCCTATTAGCATTGAAGCCCAAAGCCATCAGATGAGAAAGAAGGAAGGAAGGAAAGAACAAATGGAAAGAGGAAGAATGAACAAATGGAAGTAGGGAGGGAAAGAAGAAGGAAAGGAGTCTTAGTCTGTTTTCCACTGCTATACCAGAATATCACAGACTGGGTAAATTATAAATAATAGAAGTTTATTTGTATCATGTTCTGAAAGCTGGAAAGTCCACGATAAAGGTACCATATTGGCAAGGGCCTTTTTACATAGTGAGAGAACATGCATGAGAGTGTCAGAAAGAGCAAGAGGGGCTGCTTTTATAATAAGCCCACTGTCTCATGATAACGTACCATCTTACATGATAATGAAATTAATCCATTCATGAGGGTACAGCCTTTATGATCTAATTACCTCTTAAATGTCCTACCTCTAAACACTGTTGCATTGGGGATTGTTTACAACACATGAATTTGGGGGACATGTTTGTCTTAGTCTGTTTTCTGTTGCTATTACAAAATCCCAGAGGCTGGGTACTTCAGAAAGAATAGAATTTGATTTGGGGCCACAGTTGTGGATCTCAAAAGTCCAAGAGCATGGTGCTGGCATCTTCCCAGCTTCTGGTGAGAGCCTCATGCTATGTAATAACATGGCGGAAACTTGGAAGGGCAAATGGGTAAATGTGGAACAGATAAAACATGAGGTTGGTCACACTTTGTAATAATCTGCTCTAGGAGAATGAACCTAATTTCCATGAGAAAGACATGAATCCCTCTGAACCCACCACTGCCACAATGGCAATCAGATTGCCACATCAGTTTTGAAGAAGACAAACCATACCAACATTCAAACCACAAAGGAAGCAAGAAGGGGGAAAGGTAAGAAGGATGGAAGGAAGGACGGAAGGGAGGAAGGAAGGAAGGAAAGGACAGAGGAAACAAAGGAAAGAAAAAAGGAAGGAAGGCCAACAGAGAGCCTAAGATCATATTCTTAGAAAAGCAAACTATAAATAAGCTAAAACTTGTAGTTATTTTCTAGTGTATATTCATTAGCTTCATGAGTCAAATGAGTCACTGTTATGGTTTGGATCTAAATGGCCTCCAGAGGTACGCGTTTGAATGTTGGGTCCCCAGCTGATGGTGCTTTCCTAGGAGGTTATGAAACTTTGGCAGGTGAGATTCTAGCTTTGTGAGAGCAGCTCCCTGGTGGGGGGCCCTTTGAAAGTTTTACAGAGATCTCTGGTTCTGGTTGCTCTCAGCTTCTGAACTGCCATGCTGTGATTTGTCATCTACCACAGGCCCTGCCACCACACCATGTGCCTGCCCTGCCCGCCTCTGTGGATGGAAACCTTCCATCCATGAGCTTCCAACAAAGCTCTCCACATATGTTTTGGTAAGTTTCTCTGTCACAGCAATGTATCACCTTGACTAATTTTATAGTGATAAAATGAATCAAGTTTTCACAAAGATCAAGAGCACTTCTCAAGGCTGGACAAGTAGCTCAGTAATAGAGTGCTTACATAGCATGCACAAGGCCCTGGGTTTGATCGCCAGCACTAGAAAGAAAAAAAAAAAAAAAAAAAAAAAAAAAAAAAAAAAAAAAAAAAAAAAAAAAAAAAAAAAAAAAGAAAAGAAAAGAATAGGAAAAGAAAAGAAAAGAAAGACAAGACAGAAATCTGTTTACCTGGGTGCCATGGTGGCATACCTACAATCACAGCAGCTTGGGAGGCTGAGACAGGAGGATCATGAGTTCAAAGCCAGAGAAAGCCTGTGCCAATCAGTGTAACTGTTTCAAAATAAAAAATTTCGAAAGAGGGTCTGGGTCTGGGGGTAAAGCTCAGTTGTAGAGAAGTTGCCTAGCATGCACAAGGCCCTGGATTAAACCCCCAAGTAAGGAAAAAGTAAATAAAAGAGTAGTTCCCACCCTACCACACTACAACTCACTGATATGTGTCTACAGCATTGGTCAATGCAAGTGGCATAGGATGCTGGTTATGAGCTCAAGCTTGGGGTCAGAAAGATGAGGATTGGTTCTGCTTTTCAGTAGTTCTGTAACTTCAAATGAACCACTCATCCTAACTGAGCCTCAGTTGTTTTTGTTTTTCTGCATAAGAGAGACAAGACTGTAAGAATACATACTGCATGGTATTTTTGTAAAGTATGAATTTGATAATAAATCCCAGAACATGGTATACTGTAAAGGTTCAATAAATGGTAAATACTATTTTCATCAGAATAATTATTAATATTATTGTGACACTTTAAAAAATCTGCCTTATCATTTTAAAATATATATATGATTTGGTGTGGAAAATGGAGCTGGGAAATCAACTCACTGCTGGAGCCCCTGGGAGGAATATCTAAAATCTATTCCCCTGTGGCAGTTGAGATGGCTATACTTAGATTATATATATAACTTCATGCTCACAAACTGCATGAAATTTTTATGCTCCTTTGCAATCAACCTTCTGCTTACACATGATAGATTTTTGCCTTTTGCTGGTGGAGTAAGTAAAGCAAAGAAAAATAAAATAGTTGGCCTAAGATCATAAAATGAGCCATAATTGTCATAATTCCCTAAAGCCTAGATTGAGTTTAGCCAAACAAATGAGTGTTTCCATGGGGCTTAACACTGCATCAACCCTAGAGATATTTGGAACAATTTTAAAACAATCCAAGTATACATTGTACTTCTTATTTTGTACAAAAGAATGAACTGAAACAGCATCAGAGAATACAAGGCAGTAAAGAAGGCAGGAGGTTTTGCTTTCAAAACAAAGTAGATTTGACTCATGAGCTATAAGATTATTCTGCTAACACAGAACCAAAAGAGTGAGGTCAGTTTTAGAAAAGAAAATTAGCATAGTCTCTGTGTTACTAAGGTTGTTGCACAGAGACCTAAACACTCTTACATAAAGTAAGACATTCTGAGTCTAGAGAATAGAATAGAAAGAACATAGAATAAGGAGTAAGGAGACTTGGGTCTGCCCATCATTAACACATTAACACACAGCTTCCTATTTATAGGACAGTAACTCATAAGGAAATGTTCATGAGACACTGTAGTTTCCATTAGACTACACATAAAAGCAAGCAGCTAGTAGGAGATGAGGCTGAAATACAGTGTGATAATATGTGCATGTACACAAGTCTAATATAAATTCTGAGAAATAATAATCATTGAATTCATTATTGTTCTACACATGGGATTGTGCACATTAACAGGGTAATTGAATTGCTTTATGGAAATCACAAAGTTGCTCAAGTAGGGTTATCTAACCAACCCTACAGAATGGTTATGAAGACACAGTACTTGTCTTTTCAAAAGTAAAAATAATATACATACATCAAGTCTTATTGACTGGGAGAAGGACCTGGCAACCCCCTCCCAAAAATCAATCTGCCATTGAAAACTCTATGAACAACAGAGAAGCACTGACAAGAGTGTTTCCCCTTTTGTACAGAGGGTCGCTATGAGTCGGCACCTAACAACAAGAACAACAACAAGTCTTATTGAAATTTATTAGGAAACATTGGTTACTTTATACCACCACCAATAGCACTATCATCATCCCGGGAAAATGTAGCCCTATATCCCATTTTCCTTTACCCACAAATAGATATTTATTAACCACTAGGTACTAAATACAGGGGAAGGACCTGGAAATCCACTCCCAAAGCAATCCTAAAACAGTCAGCCAATGAAAACACTATGAGGGTCACTATGAGTTGGACCTGACTCAAAGGCACCTAACTAACCAACTAAGGTACTAGATATTATAAAGTATACACAGACCTAAAAAACATGATTTTACCCTTGGAAAATTTATTTGGAGGAGAAAATATAAAAGGCACACAGTTATAGAAAGATAAATCAAGACATAGGTTGTTTTTTTTTTTTTTTTTTTTTTTTTTTTTTTTTTTTTTTTTTTGTGTGTGTGTGTGTGTGTGTGTGTGTGTGTGTGTGTGTGTGTGGTACTGGGGGTTGAAGCCAGGGGCTTGCATGCTCTGCAAGTGCTGGACCACTGAGCTGCACACTTAGCCCTTTTTTCCTTTTTTGAGACAGGGTCTCACTAAGTTATGCAGACTGCCTCTGGTCTCAAACTTGTGATCCTCCTGCCTCCGCCTCCCAAGCCACTGGGATTATAGGAGTGCGCCACCTCGCCCGGCTCATCAAGACACAGTTTGATAAATTGCTAAAAGATTTTTACAAAAGACTGCTGTAGAAATTCATTCTTATTGATGAAAGCTGGGATACTCCAGGAAAGCAAAATAAAAGGAAGTTGGATCTGAGATCAGACATTAAAGATTTAAGCTATTAAAATGGAAACTTGGATTTTTTTAATATCCTATGAAGAGTTACAATATTTTCTTGTAGACAGAAGTATAGAGAAGTTTTTGACTAGGATAGAATCTTTAGAAAATTCATCCATCACAGGAGGTTTGGAAAAGGAATAAAAGCAAGACAACTCATTAGACGAAATCTGTGATAGTTCAAATATAGGAAAAAGGGCCTGGAATATGTTGGTGGTTGTGAGAATTAAAATGAAATAAAACATTAGAGGTCTTTTTAGGGACTTCTTGGGGGAAATATCTATGAAATGACAATTGATTTAGTGGAGAAAGTAAAAATCAGAATAAGAATCAGGCTAAAGTGACTATACTTTTAAGCTTGTCTTTGGAAAAACATACCACTTACAGAGCAGGATGTCCAAAAAAGAATGTTTTGGTAACTATTGTTGTTGTTAGGTGCCATAAAGTTGGGACTGACTCCTAGTGACCCTAGGCAGAACAGAATGAAACACTACCTGACACTGTGCCGTGCCAAGCACTATATCAGTGCTTCTCTGCTATTCATAGTGTTTTCAATGGCTGGTTGTTTCTGGAGTGGGCTGCCAGGTCTTTCTCCCTAGCCTATAGTCTACGGTATTCCAGGGGGGTCTCCTATCCAAGGACTAACCAGGCTGACTCTGCTTAGCTTCTGAGATCACATGGGATTAGATGCAAGGGTGGTATGGCTATAGATAGAATTATTTTAGTTCTTTCTTTATCCGGACTAGAAAAAGCTGAGAATACCCTTGTTGTTGTTGTTGTTAGGTGCCTTAGAGTCGGTATCCGACTCATAGCGACCCTCTGTACAACAGGGGAAACACTATTGTCAGTGCTTCTCTGCTGTGCATAGGGTTTTCAATGGCAGATTGATTTTTGGGAGGGGGTTGCCAGGTCCTTCTCCCAAGCCTACAGCTTCTGGTGTTCCCAGGCAGTCTCCCATCCAGGTACTAACCAGGCCCTACCCTGCTTAGCTTCCGAGATCTGATGGGATCGGATGCCACAGGGCTATGGCTGCAGGCGAGAATACCCTAGCATGCGTATTTCCCCAGGCTCTTCAGAATAATAATCCTTTTTACAGGTACCCAGATTTATAGTAGTAATAAAAATTCCCGATGATTGCTTATCAGTTTCTGTGTAGTGAAACCAAAAGTTAACTGTTGGGGACAAAGGAGCCCCAGGCAACAGGCAGGCGTAACCTGCAGTTGAGATAACATTCAGAAGGTAAACTCGCGATTCAGAGCATATCAGAATAACAAGTGCACCTTCAGAGCGTATCAGAATAACAAGTGCACCGGTGATGGTTGTGATTAGACAAGGACGGGAAAAGGTCATGCTTGCGTTTACTGGCAAGCCAAGGTATGCAGCTGCCTTAGTCTGTATTGTTTCATTCCCGACTATGCTTACAACACATCCCTCATCAATGAATTACCCAATCACATTTCAGACAAGTTCCTCTAAGGGCATTAGACCCAGCCTTTCTTCTTCTCTATAAAACCT
>VMDO01001649.1:0-48573 GCA_007922755.1 Pedetes capensis | reverse complement strand
CGTTCGATTGAGCCGCGGGCCGGCTCAGTTAACATATTTCCTTGATTCTAAGATGCCACTTAAGTTCATAAGCACTATTAATTTAATAACAACACTGAGTACAAAAATAAATAAGTTGATTCAGTGCTTATATTGAACCTAAAATGCATTCCAACTATAGAAAAAGTCCATTTTTGACAAAGTATATCTTTTTTCATTTCCTTTCCTATTTGTTGTTATTGTCCTTGAAACAAGATCTCATTGTGCAGTCTAGGCTGGCCTCAAAGTCATGATTTTCCTCCCTCAGTCTTGTTAGTGCTAGGAATATAGGTGTGTACCACTATGCCTGGCTCAAAATATATCTTACTGATGAGGAAATACTGTACACTGAAAACAGCAGAGGTGAATCCTGTGTGGTTATTGCTTACTGGGTTTGAGACTTATATCAAAATAGATCTATCCTAGAAGTGCAACCAGAATACTCATTTGAAGCAAGGATGGCTAGACTGCATCTCACTTATTTTGGACATGCAGTCAGGAGGGACCAATCCCTGGAGAAGAACATCATATTTTGGAGAGTGGCAGGTCAATGAAAATAAGGAAAACCCTCCACTAGATGGATTGACACAGTATCTGCAACAATGGGCTTAAACATAAATAAGATGATGTGCATGGCACAGAATATGGGGAGTGATTCTTTCTGTGGTACATAGGGTCGTTATGAGTCTGACCTGACTCGACAGAACCTATACAATAACAAGCAAAAAATCGCATCTTTTCAGTTCTCATTGCTGGGCTTTAAAAGAAGACTATTGTCTTCCTCCCTGTTGTCAGGTGCTGTAAATTCGGGTCCGACTCTTAGCAATCCTATACACAACAGAGAAAACATTGCCTGACACTGTGCCATGTCCGGCATTATTATCAGTGCTTCTTTGTTATTTATAGGGTTTTCAATGGCTAAGTGTTTCTGGAGTGGCCTGCTGGGTCCTTCTCCCAGGCCTACAGCACCTGGTATTCCCAGATAGTCTCCCATCCAAGTACTAAACAGACCCCACCCTGTTTAGCTTCAGAGATTTGATGAGACTGGACACCAGACTTTCCTTCCTGAGAAGTAGAGAAAGGGAAGGGCAGTCTAGATGATCTTTGCAAAACTATTCTAACTGTAGGGATCTAAGGTTTCATGAATCTATATAGTAATAAAATTATCAAAAAGGAGCAGATCCTAATTTAATTAATTCATACAAACACAGTGTTAACTTTCACCCTCATCTGAATTGTTATCCACAGTTCTCAGAGAGTTTCTATTATGGTAACCCCTGGTTCTGGAGAGGGGCCTTGGAGGTTGTTAGTTTTAGGAGTTGGTGAGTCGTTCTTTCTTCATAAAGTCTTCAACGACAAGCTCTAATAGCTAAAGTAGACATAGCTTCCAATGAGCAGGACGGCAGCTCCACTTCTAATAAGTTAATCCAATGGTTTTTGTCATGAGCAAAAGAAGAAATCATGTTTTTAATCATGCTAAAAGGTCTCTGCATCTTGTTAACATCTGGAGTTCAATCACTTCTGTGCTAAAAACTGGGGAATGCTTCAGCAGGGCATAAATCTTGCCCCTCATTGTACATGTGATCCAGATGCTAGGGGAGAATTAGCATTCGTTTGTAACACATCTGGTGTCGGCGGCTTTGAGCAAGCTCTAATAGAAAGAGTGCGGAACTAACATGGCATTACACCTTCCCTTGGCCCAGAGGTTCTAGGCTGAGGGTAAAAGCCTGCAGGTGTCCCTGGGGGCTTTGCAATCAACTGCACTAATCAGCTCTGGCATTGTGTTAAGTGCAGGGTGTTTTGAATTTTCCACAGAAATTTCACAGCCCAGTAATTCCACATTCCAACTGTCTGACTTTGACAACTCTTTAGATTTGCCACCATCTTGAAACTCCAAATGGAAAAAAGGGCCAGGCTGACTGTCAAGGTTGGGACTGTCCTTGGGAACAGGAGATCACTACGAGAGCAGGAGAGAGCAAATAAGCAGACTAGTCTTACCTGCAAGCATAAGAAGTGGCCTGGCATCTACCAGTGCAAGACAGTAAGGACCCTGAAGTTGAACTGGAACAGCTGAGCTTAAGTCCCACCTCTGGTATATGTGAAGTCCAAAATTACTGGGGTCACTGTTTCTTAAAACGGACATGTGAGAACCAAATCAGAGAAAGTCTTCTGGTATCCAGAAGATCAAGTATGAATTTCCTGGAATAGTACTCTAATCTACTTGTTATATAACCCTCCTTTCCAACTTCTTTGATCCTCAGCCTATGCTGATATGCTTTTTAAAATCCTGCTGGATAATTTCGTGCTTTGGAGTTTTTGTCTGTGCTATTCCTTTTGGTTAGAATGTTTGGCCTCAATCCATTTGCTTATCTACTAATCCCCAGACACTTAGCTCTAAGATTTCTTCTCTGTAAAGCACTTTTACACATCTCTGTTATAGCACTTTTCAAGGAGTACAGCTGTCTGCAGCTGTACCACAGTGGTTGCCAATCCCATCAGATCGAGGAAGCTAAGCAGGGTTAGGTTTGGTTAGTACTTGGATGGGAGACTGCCTGGGAATACCAGGTGCTGTAGGCATGGGAGAAGGACCTGGCAACCCACTCCCCAAAAAACAATCAACCATTGAAAACTCTATGAATAGCAGAGAAGCATTAACAATACTGTTTCACCTATTGTATGTAGGGTCACTATGAGTTGGACACTGACTCAATGGCACCTAAGAACAACAACAATTAAAAATAAAACACCAACATGGTGGCACACACCGGTAATCCCAACACATAAGAGGCTGAGGGGGGCAGAGAATAGTTAATTCAAGACCTGCCTGTGCTATATAGCAAGATTCTGTCTCAAAAGAGTGAGACATAGCATTATAAACCTTAAAGAATAACAAGAGTGTTGGAAATAGCTTTGTGTCAATAACTTAACTGCTTGTTGTTGTTGTTAGGTGCTGTCGAGTCAGTATCCAACTCATAGCGACCCTCACAGGGTTTTTAATGGCTGATAGTTTCGGGATCACCTTGGGAGTGGATTGCCAGGTCCTTCTCCCAACTTAACTGCTTAGCTGACCAAATTACTTTCAAAACCCAGCTTAATAAGGTTTATGATGAGGTGGAAGAGTACCTTCCTGGTCATGTTCTACTCAGTATAGTCAATAGGACAGGTACTAAATGCTCAGGTTCCTCCTGCTTGTGGAGATCAGAGGTTTCCAGGATATGCCCAGGGTAACTGCATGTTCTAGTTTGCCTGGGACCAAAACTTTGCCAAGATAGGACTTTTAGTGCTAAAATCAGGAAACTCCCAAACAAATCAAGACGATTCATTCTCTAAATCCCTACAAAAGACTCCCATGGGTAAAGGTTTAGGAGCTTTTTATGGCACTCCAGTATCCTCAGGGGCTGATATGCTCAAGTCAGCACCTATTCTTGCCATAGGTGTCTCCTGCAATACAGCCTTGGGGAAGCTCTGATTGTGAAGATGTAGAGGAGGAAAAAAATTCTACTTTCCTGGGTTCAATGGATGGGCACTCAAGTCAAATTGATAAAAAGACAAATAAAATTTTTGCAAAAGGATAAAATAGTTTTAATTAGTTTAACTGGAGTGTTTTTTTTGTGTGTATATTATAGATACTATGTATTTTTATGTTGTCTTACTTTATGTATTTATCATAAGTCTTATCCTATTTTTTCTCCTTGCCTGACTTCCAAGGTATATATCACATTTCTTAGTTTTCTTTACTTGTACTACATAAATTTTATTACATTAGTCATTACTCTTATTTTTTTACCCTAAATGTTAATATTTGCTAAGGAGGGAGGTGAGATTAGTATTTGTATTTGTTTCCAAAGAAGATAAGAAGAATTGTGCTCTAATTTCCTTCTAAAACCTCTTATTGAAGCAAGGAGCTAGTGTTACCTAAATGTTTCATTTAAAAAAGTTGATTCTTCCAATCCATGAGCAAGGTAGGTCCTTCCATCTTCTAGTATCCTCTGTGATTTCTTTCTTTAATTTTTTTTTTCAGTACTGGAGTTTGAACCCAGGGCCTTGCACTTGTATGCTCTGCAAGTACTGGACCACTGAGCTGCACCCTCAGCCCATTTTTTTGTTACTTTTTGAGGCAGGGTCTTGCTAAGTTACTCAGACTGCCTCTGGTCTTGAACTTGGGATCCTCCTGTCTCCGCCTCCCGAGCTGCTGGGATTGCAGGTGTGCGCCACCATGCCTGGCTTTCTTTAATGTTTTGAAATTTTTCTTGTAGAGATCTTTAGGGTCTTTTGTTGGATTGATTCCTAAGTATTTAATTTTTTGATGAGCTATTGTGAAGGGGATTGTTGGCTTACTTTCCTTCTCTTCCTGTTCACTATTGGTGTAAAGGAAGGCTACTGATTTTTGTATGTTAATTTTGAATCCTGCTACTTTGTTGAAGGAGTTAATTAGCTCTAAGAGTTTTCTAGAGGAATTTTTGGGGCCCTTTAGGTAAAGGAGCATGTCATCTGCAAATAAGAATAATTTGAACTCTTCTTTTCCCATCTGTATCTCTTTGATTTCCTTCTTTTGTCCGATTGCTGTGGCTAGGACTTGGATCACAATATTGAATAAGAGAGGAGAGAGTGGACATCTTTATCTTCTTGTTCCTGATCTTACAGGAAATGGTTTCAATTTTTCCCCATTTAATATGCTATTGACTGTAGGTTTGTCATAGTTGGCCTTTATGAGGTTGAGGCATTTCCCTATTATGTACATATTCTCCAGGGATTTTTATCATGAAAGGATATTGCATCTTGCCAAAGGCCTTCTCAGCATCAATTGAGATGATCATGTGATTTCTATCTGTAAGTCTCTTGATATGTTGAATTACATTTCATATGTTGAACCAGCCTTGCATCTGTGGAATGAAACACACTTGATCACAATGTATGATCTTTTTTATGTGCTGCTGAATTTGGTTTGTCAGAATTTTATTGCCAGGATTTTTGAATCAATGTTTTTCAGGGAGATTGGTCTATATTTCTCTTTCTTTGAAGTGTCCTTGTCCAATTTTGGTACCAGAATGATACTGGCTTTATAGAATGAGTTTGGAAGTGCCCCTTCTTTTTCTACTTTATGAAGTAGTTTGACGAGAACAGGTATTCTTCTTTGAAGGTTTGATAGAATTCTGCTGTGAATCCATGGGGACCTGGCCTTTGCTTTATTGGGAAGATTTTACTACCTGCTATATTTCGGTGACTGTAGTGGGTCTGTTTAAATTGATTATTTCTTCCTGGATTAATTTTGGTAATTCATATGTGTTAATGAACTTTTCCATTTCTTCTGGATTTTTAGTTTTTGGGGAGTACAATTTCTCAAAGTATTCTCTGATGTTTTTCTGGATTTTATTAGTATCTGTGGTTATGACCACATTCTCATCTCTAATTTTTTTTTTTGAATGTGGGATTTTTCTTTCTTTTGGTGAGATGGGCTGGGGATATCTATTTTATTAATCTTTTTGAAGAACCAGCTCCTTGACTCAATTATTTGAATTGTATCTTTGGATCCTAATTGAAATATTTCTGCTTTGATCTTTATAATTTCTGTCTGAGTGATCCTTTTGGGATTGGCTTACTGTTGATCTTCTAGTGCCCTAATTGCTGTATTGCCAAAAGCAATTTACAGATTTCATGCAATCCCCATTAAAATCCCAATGACAGATTTTGAAGAAATAGAAAAAATAATCCAAAAAGCCATATGGAAACACAAAAGGCCATGTATAGCTAAAACAATCTTAAGCTGCAAAACTAGTGCAAATGGGATCACAATATCTAACTTTAAACCATATTACAGGGCTATGGTAGCAAAAACAGCTTGGTACTGGCACAAAAATAGGCTTGAAGACAAATGGAACAGAATTGAAGACCCAGAGATACACCCACGCAACTATAGCCACCTGATTTTCAACAAAAGGGTTAAGAATGTTCAATGGAGAAAAGATAGCATCTTCAACAAATGGTGCTGGGAAAATTGGATATCCATTTGCAGAAAATTGGAAATAGAACTGTATCTCTCAATTTGCATGAGAGCCAATTTGAAATGGATAAGAGACCTCAACACAAAACTAGAAACTGTAAAACTACTAGAAAAAAACTTTGTGGGTAGTTGAAAGTTTTGCAAGAAGTGATATAAAGTATGCATAATGGAAAAATCCAAAGCTGTATTATTCTGTACCCCACCATCATTTATTAATAAAGGGAAAAAATTACTAGAAAAAAGATAAGAAGCACACTCCAACACATAGGCATAGGGAAGTATTTCTTTAACAAGACTCCAATCACCCAGGAAATGGTACCAAGAATCAACAAGTGGTATTACATAAAATTAAAAATTTCTTTACAGCAAAGGAAACAATCAACAGAGTTAAAGCACAGCCCACAAAATGGTAGAAAATCTTTGCATCCTACATATCCAACAGAGGATGAATTTCTAGAATATACAAAGAACTTAAGAAACCAAATCCCAAGACAATAAATAAACCAATATACAAGTGGGCAAAGGAAATGAACAGATAGTTCTCATATAAAGATGTTTGTATGGCAAAGAAACACATGAAAAATGCTCAATTTCCCTAGCCAGTAGGGAAATGCAAATCAAAATAACACTGAGATTCCATCTAACTTCAGTGAGAGTGGCCAAGATCAACAAAACAATGGCAAGTGCTAGAAAGGATGTGGGGTAAAAGGAACAATTTTACACTACTGGTGGGACTGTAAATTAGTTCAACCACCTTGGAAATCAATATGGAGATACCTTAGAAAATTAAGAATAAAACTGTCATATGACCAACTATACCACTCCTGGGAATATACCCAAAGGGAGACAAGTCATCATACCATAGAGACATGTACCTCTTCATATTTAACGCAGCACTCTTCATAATCACAAGAATATGGAAGCAAACAAGATGTCCATCAACAGAAGAATGGATAAAAAAACTGTGGCCCATATACACAAGGTAATATTGCACAGCAATAAAAAACAGTGCAATAATGTCATTTGCAGCAAAATGGATGGAACTGAAGAATATCATCTTAAGTGGGTGAAACACAGGCTCAAAAAGAGACCATAAGTTCTCATTCATATATGGAAGCCAAATCTTAAAGAAAAAAAACTACACATACATAGATATATAAAAGTGAACAATCAAACTTAGCTACGAAGGGAAAATATAAGCAGAGTAGAAAGAAGGAGGGAGGGGACTTGTGAAGGGAAGTGAAGGTGTGGAAAAAGGGAAGGAAAGGGGAAATAATTTAAAGGGATAAAGGAGGAGAGGATAATCTGGTTGTAAATGATGCAACTTTATAAATAAATGGGAAAAATAGGGGAATATAACCCCTAATTGCATATGAGTTTTACTACATATTAATGAAAGGGTTCCATAAACGTTGTAAGTTGGTAAAAGTGGAACCAAAAGTGATGTAATAGTAGCACATTACTATGTGTAAATGCCATATTACTCTGACCGCACCAACATTTATTGCCAACCACACAGCACAAAGGCATGCACAATCTCCTAAACCTCACACCAAAGAACAGGTATAAGACCTTCTACTGGTTGCACTCAACCAGGAAAGGAAAGTTTAAGGGAAAATTGGCCTTACTGCTCATGACTCCTGACTTCAACTCTCAGTTCCACATAATTTTGGCAGATGCAGTCTCAATGCAACCTCAGGACCTAATTTACTTCAAAGGAGGAAACAATCAAGTAGCCCCACCCTGTAAGTTCCCCTCAGTTAATATTTCCTAACCCACAAAAACGCCACTCAAACCATCCCCACGGAGGTCCTTACTCAGGCAAGATCACCAGTGCTGGTTCTCAGCATGTGTTCTTTCACTTCCTCTTCTAAAAAAAACTTATGCTTGCTGGCCTACTCTGCCCGCCTTTAAATTCTGTTATTGAGGAGACCAAGAACCTGGACAGGAAGGAATCTGATCTCCTGAGTTGACCTTACAACACAGTGATCAATATGTCTCATTACTTTGTGTGCTTACATTTGCTTCTTGTATTATTAATGTTACTGCACAAAGACTCTACTCATTGCATGAAGGAAAACAATCGAGAGGCAAGGCAATTGTAGAGAAAGAACTTTGTAAAGCTATGAGCTGATCACAAGACAGTGAACTGTTATCCTAAAGAACCACCCTAACTCAGCATAAGTTTCAAGCTCCTTTTATCCTTAGGCAGGGGTGAAAGTAGGGGAGGTTAGGTTAGGGAAGGATTGATGACTAGAGTCTTCCAATCACCTCTACTGTGGTCTGGGATGAGATATTGTGAAATCTGTTGGTTGACAATCTGTTGATCATGCCCCTGTAAATATTGAACATATCTTGGTTACTCTTGATGTCTTCAACCTTGAAGTGGGAAGAGAGAGATTAGGTAAATTTGGGGTAAATTAACCTAAAAATACCAGATCTGGACATTCCCTAAACCAGGGCTACCCAACCCCAAGTCCATGGCATGTTAGAAAGCAAACCACAGAGCAGGAAGTTAGCGGCAGGTGAGGGACCGAGCTTCATTTGTATTTATAGCCGATCCCCATTGCTCACATTACACCTGAGTTCTGCAGAAAATTTGTCTTCCATGAAACCGATCTCTGTGCCAAAAGGGGTGGGGGGACCACTGCTCTAAATGACTAACATATCTACATGCACAGTTGAGTAAAAAAAATCTGACTCAAAGATTAAGGCAGCAGAGATGACAGATACAGTATGAGGGCAGAGATGTCAAACTTTTTCACCTTGTTTTAGTTATCTGTTGGGCATCTGGAGGCCCAATTGAGGAGTCAGTGCTTTTGACAAAACTGTCCTGCAAGTCCCTGAAAAATAACCCAGGCAACCATTATCATCATAACCCACAAGTCAGAGATGTGACCTCCAGAAAAACTAGTGGGAAACTAATAATATATTGCTCAGCTGTGTGACTTCCAAAATTAGTGATTTTTAAAAGCAGATAATTAAAAACAAGTGAAACTGGAGGATTTGTTTAGGTTTTCCCTCAGTTACATTAATATCCAAAAGGACAGACTAGTATCTGAGAATAAAGGCTGTACCATTAACCCACCCAGATGTGAATCTACACTCTGACAATTGTCTGACCTCAACCAAACTATTTTACCCCTTAAAATTTCTGTTTCCTCATTTGTAAAGTAGAGGGAATAATAGGACCCATACCATCAAGTTGTGGAGATTAAATTAGGTCAGATATTTAAAACACTAATGGCACTTTTGTTCCTTGCCAGAATGTATTTTTAATAGTTCTGTTAGCAAAAGTATTATGGAAGTAAAATTTCTGATATTTATATGTCTAAAATATCTTTGTCCTCACTCTTAAAAATAATAAAAATAAGTAATGTCAATGACATCAAATTCAACAGGCACAGAAATATATGAACAGTAACTATGCATTCTATTTATTTCTCTATCCATATATCCCATTCTTCTTCCTGAAAGCAATTGCTCTAAACAGTTTCTTAGTTACTTACAGAATATACTTACAGAATATCCTATGTATGTACAAGCAACTAAGTGTGTACATGTACACATATGAGTCAGTGTGTATGGGGAAATACACATATATACATATAATATATTCATATATTTTTAATGATAAATTTCGATACATTTTGCATTGTGCTTGGCTTTGTTTTTAGACATGAAAATGTATTTCAGTGACAATGCCATATGTTGGGGGTCAGAAAATAATATCTCAAGATAAGGCACTTTGGCATAGTAAGTACTTTGAACTAAAGAAGTAGCCTCAGACCTCTCTCTGACTTTCTGTCATATACTCCCCCACACACTGTACATGGTCACTTACCTCTCCTTTCCTGTAGAAACACAAGAAGAGATTTTTCACTAGAGTTCCCTTATCTAACTCAAAGAAGTTCCTCAAGAGGTAATATGTCTCAAGGCCTCTCCCTATAATCTCATCAAAGATGGAAAATTGACTCACAGAAATAAAAACTACAGTTGATATCACACCCAGAGGCCAAATAAAATTTGACCCAGGCTATTTTCTGTTGTTCAGGCCTATTTTTCTCTCTAAAAATCATGTAGTCTTCCTCTTAAGTTACCTATATCCTCCACTTCCTTGTTCCTTATGAGGCTTGTTGTTGTTAGGTGCTGTTGAGTTGGGTCTGACTCATAGTGACCCTATGAGCAACAGAATGAAACCGTACCTGACACTGTGCCATACACATAATCATTTGTATGTTTAAGCCCACTGTTGTAGCTACTATGTCAATCCATGTAGTTGAGGGTCTTCTTTTTTTCCCCCTAACCTGCCACTCTCCCAAACACCATGTCTTTCTCCAGAATATAAAAGTCTAAATCTCATTGGGCTGTGATGCGCTTGTACACACAGTAACTTTTATGCTTTTCCTTCTGTTAATTGGTCTCTTATCAGTTCACTACCTAGACTCAAATATCGAACATTAAAAGGGCACAAAGAGGGGATTCTCTTGTCCCTACACTATCTATACCTTAATCCTTTTAAAGAGTTCATATCATTCCATTGTATCTGTAGGCCAGAACTTGCTTAACCAGGCTCATATTATTAGACATTTAGATTGTTTTAAAACTTTTACTATTAGAAACAATAGTGAGACAAGTATGTTTATTAATATACACACTTAAGTGTTCTCATAAGGTAAATTTCTATAAGTGGTAATTCAAAGACATAGGCTTTATGCATTTGTAATTTTGATAGTGTAAGAGAGGAAAAATAATGTCTCTCTACTTTTCATAGTTCTTAGTTGGGACAGACCTATGTAACAAGAGATAGATTAACAAGAGAAGAACAAGTTTATTAATATGTATAATGGGCTATAGCTCTGGAATGAGTAGTCACATTCTATTCATATATTCTGAGAGGTAAGTGAATAGTCAATTTCATCATTGTGCAAACATCATAGAGTGCACTTACACAAACCTACATGGTATAGGTCAATCACTCAACTTGGCATGTGATGAAGTCAAGAGATGCAGTAAGTATGAGATTTAGGAAGCTGCTCCTGAGGCAGGATAGGAAGAGAGGGGAAATTTAGGGGACATGGGAAGGAAAAGAGTCCTCACTCTGGGATCTGGTTTAAGTCTCACTAGTTGAAAATCAATTGCAAAGAAAACAGAGGGGTGTGGCCTGCATGTGCAGAGACATTATCTTGAGAAGTATTTTAAATGAAAATGTTAAAATAGTTATGTTGTTGTTTTTGTTAGGTGCCCTTGAGTCGTGTCCAACTCATAGCGACCCTTATAGGGTTTTCAATGGCTTATTGTTTCAGGATTGCCTCGGGAGTGGGTTGCCACATCCTTCTCTCGTTTTTTGTGGTGCTAGGAATCGAACTCGGGACCTCAGGGACTGCAGAGTGGCGCTCTACCAACTGAGCTAAATCCCAGCCCCAAATAGGTATATATGGAATTAAAATCCATGTAACCTTTTGAGTTTAACCCTGCTCTCCCCTCTATAATCTGGTGATTCTCTGAGAATGATACAAACAAAATGAGGGACCATGTTTGCAATTAGCATATGCCCTGACAACTTCTTTGGTCATTTTTTACATTTGCATACTAAAACCACCCCTTTCTTATCTGAAAACCTAGACAATGCACCTCCTATGCCTCCTTATGGTCTCACTAAACTAAAGAGGACCTTCTTAGATAAAAGTATATGAAAAGTTTCTATCTTATCAGCACTCCCTCTCTTGTCCCCAAACCTAAAAAATTCATTCACAGAAGAGGAAGTTCTTTAAGATGAAGCAAAATAAAAGAATCAACCCATTGCTCCTTCTTAATAGTGTGGACTAAATTGTAAATTGCATCCTTTTTGGAGCAATGTAACTTGCAATGTAGCTTCAAAAGGTACAAAATCCCATATATACCCATTGTAAAGCCACCAAAGCAAGTGTGGCCTCTGTCTATACTCCCACATTTCACTCTGAAGCATGTTCTATCCCTTACTTTTATCTAACAAACTTCAAATGCTTCACTTACTTGCTGACTTATCATAAAATTCATTTTTGCAAACTAGCCAAGGACCCAGTCTACAGCCATACCACCCTGGCATCTGATTTCATCAGATCTTGGAAGCTAAGCAGGGTGGGGTCTGGTTAGTACTTGGACGGGAGACAGCCTGGAAATATTGGGTTGGGTAGGCCTGGGAGAAGGACCAGACAACCTACTCCCAAAATAATCAGTCATTGAAAGGCCTATGAATAGTAGAGAAGCACTGACAATAGTGTCAGACATTGCAGTGTCAGGTAGTGTTTTGTTCTGTTGTACATAGGGTGGCTATGAGTTGGACCTGATTCTTTAAGGGCACCTAACAACAACAACAACAGCCAAATACCTAGTTTTCACCTGAGAGGAGGTCCCAAGAATGGGGAGCTCTTCAGGTTAAGGTGGTGGGAGCTGGGCTGTACCTCTCACTGTTGATGAAACTATTAATGTAACACAGCATTATATTTTATAGTAAACACTTTTTAAATAAATAGTAGTATACCCTAAATAGTGATTTAAAGTATAGTATAATAAATACATAAAGCATTATAGTCATTTATTACCCTTGTTCTTGTTGCTTGGTGCTGTTGAGTTGGTGTCTGACTCAAAGCGACCCTACACACAACAGGTGAAACGTTATTGTCAGTGCTTCTCTGCTATTCACAGAGTTTTCAACGGCTGATTGTTTTGGGGGAGTGTGTTGCTGGGTCCTTCTCCCAAGCCTTCAGCACCTAGTGTTCTCAGGCGATCTCCTATTCAACTACTAACCAGGCCCAACTCTGCTTAGCTTCTGAGGTCTGACAGGATTGGATGCCACAGTGCTATGGCTGCAGTTTTATTATCCTTATCAAGCACTATATACCACACATAATTGGGTGTACTACACTTTTATACAACTGGTAGCATAGTGGGTTTGTTTGCGCCAGGACAAACATGTGAGTAATACATTGCACTGTGACATTACAATAGCTATGACATCAGTAAGTATGAGGAATTCTTCAGCTCTATTAAAATCTTATGAGACTGCCATTGTAGATAGCAGGGGTCCCAACCCGTGGTTCCAGTTAGGAATAAGTCTGCACAAGCTTCATTGTATTTACAGTACCTCCCCATTGCTCACATTACCACCTGAGCTCTACTGCCTGTCAGATCAGCAGTAGCACTAGATTGTCTTCCATGAAATGGGTCCCTGGTGCCAAAAAGGTTGGGGACTGCTGTTATATAGGGCCTAATGTTGACCACAATGTCATGATGTGGTATATTCTCATAATTGTCCAAGAAGTGGCTTTCATTTCAGGCTTAAATACCATTGAGAACTGAAGCAAAAAAGTATAAGGGAAGGTCCAATATGAGGAGATGCTCAGGGAAAGCATAGTAAACAAGGGTTAACATTTGCCCTGCAGATTTGTTTGTGCCTTCTCTATTGATAAGGGTTTTTAGTGATTTAAAATCACCCTCTTTCTAGTGGAGAAGAGACAGTCATATGTGTGTGTGTGTGTGTGTGTGTGTGTGTATGTGTATGTGTATAGTCTTTATATAGATGTAAAGTGCCCATAGAAAAGAATAAACTTCCACACCATTCTCAATGCTTTTCTTATGTCTATAGTTTCTAAGAATAATCAGCAACAAGTAATCCTTGTGCCAAAGAGGACTATTTTGGGTACCATATTCTAGACTGCCAGAAAAGCTATCACTGTGTAGTGCCCACCTACTAATTATGTATAAGATTACTTGTCACTGAGTCTTACCAACACACTATGGTATTAAACATTACAATCTTTGCCAATGTGATAGTTCAAAAGGGGAAATCAAAACATTTCTTGAAATAAATGAAAATGAAAATCCAACAAATCAAAATCTGTGACATACAGCAAGAGCAGTACTGAGAGAGAAGATTATAGTAATAAGCATCTACTTCAAAAATTTTGAATATTTACAAATAAACAATCTAATAATGCACCTTAAGGGCCTAGAAAAGCAAGGGAAAAAATAAACTCAAAATTGGTATAAGAAAAGAAATAATGAAGAATATGGGAAAAATAAATTGATACTTTAGAAACCATACAAAGTATCAATATAGTGAAAAAAAATCATAGTATTCAGGGTTGAATTCAGGGCCTTGTGCATGCTAAGAAAATGCTTTGCCACTGATTTGCACCTCTAGCCTCTTTTTATTTTTTATTTTTGAGACAAGTTCTCACTAAGTTGAATAGAATGTCTGTGGCTTTGAACTTGTGATTCTCTGCCTCAGTCTACAAGTAGCTCAGATTACAGTTTTGTGCCACTGAGCCCAGCTAAAACTTGTGCTTACTCAAAAGATAAATTTGACAAACATTTAGCTAGCCAAACAAAGACAAAAAGAGAGTGAAAACTCAAAATTGGAGATTTTATAATTGAAACAACAGAAATACAAAGAATCATAAGGAAGAAAACCCTATAATAAACAAATTAGAAAATGTACATGAAACAAATAAGTTCTTAGACATACACAACTTACCAAAATTTAATCATGAAGAAATAAAAATAACCCTAAACAGACCAATATCAAGTAATAAGATTGAAGCAGTAACTGAAAATATCACATAAAAGAACAGTACAGGACCTAATGGCTTTGCTGGTGAATTCTACAAAAAGCTGAAAGAAAAAGCAATAAAGAATAAAATTCCACCAAGTTCATTTTATGAGACCAGCATTACTCTGATACCAAAACCAGCCAAAGATACAATAAAAAAGAAAACTACATAGATTTATATCCCTGATGAGTATAAATGCAAAAATTCTCAACAAAATATTAGCTAACCAAATCAAACAGCATAGCAAAAAAAGTATACATCATGATGAAGTGAGATTTGTCCCAGGGATGCCAGGATGTTTCAGTGTATGCAAATCAATAAATATCATGAATTACATCAATAGAATGAAGAACAAAGATGGATGACTACCTCAATAAATGCATAAAAAGCATTTAATAAGGTTCAACATTTCTTCATAATAAAACCTCTCAAAAAATTAGGTAAGAATGAGTATACCTCAGCACATTAAAAACTGTATATGACAAGCCCAGGGCCAATATCATATTAAATGGGAAAAAGGTAAAAACTGTTTTCTATAAGGTTTGGAACAAGACAAGGATGTTCGCTTTCATCACTGTTATTCAACATACTTTTGGAAATTTTAGTCAGAACAATTAAGCAAGATAAATAAAGGCCTTTCAATTTGGAAAAGAGGAAGGCAAATTATGCTTATTTGTATGTAACATGTGTTTCTATAGAAAAAAAGGTAAAGACTCCACAAAAAACTGTTAACTCATCAGTTAATTCAGTAAATCTGCAAGATACAAAACCAACCTATAAAAAGCTAGCATTTTTTAAACCAATAACAAACTTGCTGAAAAAAAACCAAGAAAGCAATCCCATTAATAGCTACAAAATATTTTTTAACCAAAGAAGTGAAGGAGCTCTACAATGAAAATTACAAAACTGTGATAAAACAAAGTGAAGAGGACACACACAAAGAAATGGAAACATATCCCATGTTCATGGATGAGAAGAATTAATATTATTAAATATCAATGCTAGTTAAAGTGATCAAAATGCCAATACAATTGTTAACAAGATAGAAGAAAATCATAAAACGCATGTAGAACAACACTAATACCCCAAATATCCACAGAAAGTCTGAGAAAAACAAAGTTAGAGGCATACAATATATGACTTCCAAACTTACTACAAAGCCGTGTCACCAAAATACCTTGATACTGGCATAAAGCCAACACAAACAACAACGGATCAGAATAGAACAGTTAGAAATTAATCCACATGCCTACAGTCAACTGATTTTTGACAAAGGTGTCAGGAACATACATGGAAGAAAGGACAATCTCTTCAAATAAATGGTGCTGGGAAAATTAGATTTACATATGTGTTGTTAGGTGGGTGTCGTTGAGTTGGTGTCTCACTCATTGTGACCCTACATACAACAGGTGAAACAGTATTGTTAGTGCTTCTGTACTATTCGTAGGGTTTTCAATGGCTAATTGTTTTTTGGGAGTGGGTTGTTTGGTTCTTCTCCCAAGCCTACAGCACCTGGTGTTCCCAAGAGATTTCCCATCCAAGTACGTACGTAGAAGAGTAAAACTAGACCCTTTCCTATCACCATATGAAAAAATCAACTCAAAATGGATGAAACAGCTAAATGTAAAACCTGAAATTAGAAAACCAGAAGAAAATACAGAGGAAATAGTTTAAGAACTTTTAAGATCCCTAAAGCACAAGCAATGAAACCTTTTTAAGATCTCAAAAGCATAAGGAATAAAAGCAAAAATAAACATATATTGAAGTATCATACCATACCCTATACATATACACAAATACTATATATCAATTAAAAAGTTTAGCTAATAATAAATGTACATATTCTTAAGCCAGTAATTCCACAATCAGAAATATATCCTAAAGATTAACTCACATGTTAAAAATCATATATATGTATATATTCACAAGATTATTAATTGCAACCTGGTTTATGAAAGCAAAATATGGTAGCCACCTAAGTATGCATTAATAAAGGACTGCTTATGTAAATTATAATGTATACATATAAGGGTATATTATGAATAATAAGTAAAGAATAGAAAGATTTTATGTATAGATGCGAGATGATCTCCAAGGTATGTTTTTAAACAACAACAACAAAAAGACAGAGAACACTGTATGTAACACATAAACATTTGAGTAAAAGTTAATTAATAGATTAATATGTAAAATA
Organism: Pedetes capensis; assembly: GCA_007922755.1. Lineage (NCBI taxonomy): Eukaryota > Metazoa > Chordata > Mammalia > Rodentia > Pedetidae > Pedetes > Pedetes capensis. The sequence goes on along the minus strand of VMDO01001649.1, from coordinate 31,766 downwards.
TATATCTTAACACTGGCCACTACATTTTATATTTCAGTAGCATAAGATTGTCTGTTATTCCCCACATACGTTAGACTTACCATACTTTTGATTACATTCATCCCAATGTAGAATGTTGGGCTGGGATTTAGCTCAGTTGGTAGAGCACTGCGCTGCAGTCTCTGAGGTCCTGAGTTCAATTCCCAGCACCACAAAAGTGGGAGAAGGATGTGGCAACCCACTCCCAAGGCAATCCTGAAACAGTCAGCCATTGAAAACCCTATGAGGGTCGCTATGAGTCGGATACTGACTCGACGGCACCTAACAACAACAACAATGTAGAATGTTATTCATCTGATTTTTTGCTTCTCAAAATTCAATCCTTCTTTATATCCTCCTGTGAATTAATCTTTCTCTTCTGTTCTCTCAACACAACAATATTAACCCAAGTTATTTTTCTAATTAAAAGTAAAAAGTACTAAAATCTATTAAGTCCACATAACTCTAGAAGAAGGGAGAGAAAAGGAATAGGGTACCAAATACTTGTCTGTTGGATACTTTAACACCTTATGTCATTTAGTTCTATAACCACTCTAGAATTTCGGCCTATTCCAATAACAAATGTTGAAATCAGCTTCAGGAAATTAGAGAGTGTCCCTAATGTCACACATCTGATAATTGGAGGTACAGAGATTTAAACTCAGATACCTTATATTCTAAAGATTTCTCTTCCCACTATCCAGCCTCATACTTGGAATTTTTGCCACTTTTCTTTAGAAGCAAACCTTTGAGATCATCTAGTTTGACACTCTTGATTTACAAATGAGGGAAAGAAAGCAAGAGAGGTTAAGAGCTTTTTTGCAAACTAGTTTGTTAGTGTCATTGGAGTTGGAGAGAGGTCTACAAAAACACATGTATGTAATTAGGACAAAGGATATAAGGTCAACCTGGTACTTTACACTTTTATAATAGAGTTTAAAATTAACTGGATAATTGATAGCCTTTAAAATTAAAATGTTGGCTTATACCTTAGATAGGGGAGGGTTCAAGAATGGAAAACATAAACATCTGAGAATAAATGACTATCTATGAAAATTAATGACCGCCCATGACATTTATAAGAACGCTTTAGTGTCATTAATGCTTTGCCAAGCATCTTTCTGTGCTGAAGCCAAAATGAGTTTTTGACATTCTGATACAAAGTCCATGTGCCCTACAATAAAATCCCGAGGTCCAGCACTTACTTGCCTCCTACCTCCAGTGTCTGGCTCCCATCCCACAGCCTTTACCACACTGGCTCAGGAAGTAGGCAATTTCCTGCCCTAGCTGAGCCGGATATTAAGACTTCTTTGTTCCCTTATCTCTGAAAAAAACACCTCTCTGTAATACTCCAATCTCTGGTCCACTGGAACTCATAGTTACCTAAATGATTCTTTGCTGTTCTTTAACATTAGTGTTCACTGAGGCAGAGGGATTCACCCACATTCTAATTGTAAAATATTGTGGGATGATATGGAACACACTAGATGATTATAGTTTGTAGACTGTCTGATATTAGAATAAAGGAGCTTTTTCTTTAAAGAATTCAAATGCCAGAGGATCTTCCTCCTTGCTTCCCCACCAACTCATCCACAAACACACACACTTTATGTCAATTTGTATTTATGGAAGCAATCACTCTCATAGAAACATCTTAAACAGATTCATTCATATTGGTACAGACTGAACTGAAACATCTAGGCTGTGTAACATAGAATTTGACTGTTCTCCTTGGAGGCAATACATACAGAGATAACAACTGCTGACAACTTCTTGGTACATCCCAACATATAGAGACACATGACATATCGATCTGTACACGCTGGTGGTGTTCTCCGTTTGACTGATGGTTAGTAATACCATCTGCACATCCACAACTTGTCCAGCTTCCAGGTTTCTTCCATTTGGTGGAATGTTCTTAATACAATATTCCTATTCAACACTTCAAAGCCTTTTCAAAACATTTCACTTCTCATGTAATGCATGCCCTACATTCCAGCTTCTTCTGTTTGGAGCTCTGATACTGGAGGAAGCTAAAATCAGTAAATCCTAATGACCAAGGACAGAAAATAACATTTAGAAATAAAACTGTAGGGAGCTCAGTCTGCCCTCCTTCTTCACTAGCAAGGTTAAAGCACTAAAATATTCTAGAGCTAAAAAATATTAAAGATCATTTGGTCTCACTGACTCATTTTACAAGTGTGGAAACTAGGCTCAGAGTGATGAACAGAAATGGAGAATGTTCCAAGTAAGTGAAGCAACAATTGGATAGACAAAGGTATGCTGACTATGTCCCCAGGAGAAAACTCTGCCTACATGGGCGTATTAGGAAGAAATTGAACAAAAGATTAATTAAGTGGCCTTAAAGAAGGACTGAAATTTCTACCTTGAGTATCAACTTTCTGCTTTGATGGAGATTTAGACACTGAATCTTATGAGTTAGATTTAGAAATAAATTTAGGATGTCAATTCTTACTTCTTTCCTTTATAACACCTTATTTAGTTGTAATTTTTGTTTTTATTTAATTTAAAAAATCTTTGCCATCCATTAGTTTGTAACCTTCCTAGCATATAGTAAGTACACAAAAACAACCTGTTAAATAAATGAGGCCATCTGAATTAACCTTCCATGTGAGAGGACATCTTTTTTATAGCTTCCTGGACGATTGACTCTAAGTGTAGATTCTATGAACATCCTTAGTGATGAAGTCTGGCTGTCAGCAAGGTATCCCACACCCCCATCAGGCTATCATTATTGAGAAGATGCCAACTTCTTTTGGAAGAAAAGGGATAGATTTTAAGCTACCATGATATTGAATGTTTCTGATAGACACTAGTCTTTAAGTAAATAAGAAGGAAATGAAATATTTGAGGGGGTCTTTGTACTTATCAAAAAAAAAAAAGTCATATGGCTGGGTATTATGGTTCACATATCTATAATCCTGGCAACTTCAGAGCCTGAGGCAGGAAGACTGTAAGTTTGAGGCCAGAGGTAGCCTGCACAACTTAGCAAGATCCTGTCAAAAAACTAAAAATAAAAAAAGATCCTAAGAATTTGGGCATTACTATTCTCTCTGAAATAATTGAGCTTTGAATATTTTATTCAACACAACATAGCATACACTAGTGAAATTGAGCAGAAACCAGGTATGGCTTTGATATTCAGGTTCTCTGTTGTTACACTGCCTCTGTTTTCAAAAGCGTCCATATAAATTTGCTACTCTAAAATGTTCCCTTCTAGTGGGAGAGACAGGTTTATACACATTTGTGGTAATGTTTATAACCAGTATGTAAAATGTACTAAGTGCAGAGAAGAAAGCTATTAATTTTGCTGGGCATTTGGAAATGTCAGGGAAGATTTTGTCAAAGAGATAGGTTCTGACCTGATTCATGAAGGAATGGAGTGGAATCAACTAGGACTCAACAAAAGAGTCCCAGGAGTTTAAAAAGTCAGTGCAGATAAAATGTCTTCTCCTTGGGGTATAATACGGTCTACAGAGGCTGAGGACACATCTCTATCAATATGCAGTATTTTCACTGATATTTTTATAAGGTTTTACTTCCCCTGCCTTCATCTATGTATACACACACATGCACACACACATACACACATGCATACACACATACACACATACACATACACATTCACATAGCATCACCACCACTACCACGTGATCCATTACCACATCTGGACAGATGCCCTTAGTGCCTTGTTCACTTCACTCATTGCCTCTGAGCATTAAAAAATAAAACACTTGGTCTTTGTAAATATAAGAGTATAACTGAAGGAATTGTAAATACCAGACATGGTTAATTTAACTGACTTAAATGATGCAGACACTTGCCTAGCATCAAAATTTTAGGTTAGGGAGTAAATACAGACTAGGCAAGAGTAGAGAAATTTCCTGGACTTTTCAAATTCATGATAGAAATTGGCCAATGTCCTCAGCAGTTTGCTTTTAATGTGGATGGAATTAGTCTCTCATGGAAACACATACTTTCCTGTACATTTATTGCATATGGAAAAAAAAAAAACTCTTTGGCCCTAAGGCAGCTACAGACCACCTTGCTCTCTTGCTTAGAGGAAACTCAACAGAGAATTTCAAATTAAAACTCCAGCTTGTTCATCACACAGAAAATCATCCAACATGACCAAAGTAGCAGCAAATCAAATTTGCTGGTATTAAGGTATCCACATAGAAAAACGGGAGTTATTTGAGCTATTCACTAAGTGATTGGTTTTTGACCATTGCTTAGCCATTAACAGGTGTTGTGAGAATAATGATCTTTCAAAGAAAGCATAACTATTCCTGAATAATATTTCTGGTCACTCAATAAATTTTGAATGTTTGGGAGAAAATATGAAATTTTAGATTTCTTCTACCCAAAACAAATCCACACAGCAGTCAATGAAGTAGGGAATTATTTTATATGCAGAATCGACTGGATGTGGCTCCCATTTTTATAGCTCATCAATGACACAGTTCTACCACCGGGATAAGGAAAATATTGAATGTGATAGTAGAGATATGAACCATGTGTTGAAAGACATCCAATTTGAAAGTGGACCTGATTTCCTTAGTCTTGAACTTGATAGGCCTCTAACTCCAAATATTCCATGCTTTGTAAAACTGGATAGTCATAATGAGATCCTGGAAGATGATGTGGATGTGGCACTAAATTCATACAATGAGTCCTTATAGAGAAAGCTCTACTGTTGCTGGAGAATTCAGAGAGTTTTCTAATGCAAAGAGCTTTAACATGATCAAAGGACACAAATATATTTTTGAAAAAGAGATCCTAAAAGTGGGAGCCACAGAAGTGAAATGTTAAAAAATATGACAAAAGCACTCATCTATAATGAAAGTGACTTAGGAAGAGAGGATAAAAGAGACATAAAAAAAACCCCTCAGTTCTATCTGGATTTATTGAAAGAAGCAGAGGACTATTAACCCAGCAAGAGAAAGCTGAGAAAACTATGTCAGAGCATCATGATCTTTCTTCTAGGTTGTCCCATCTCCCTTAGAGGAAATAATCTTGGAACTTTAGAACTAGAAAGAATGTTAAGGATGTTCTATCCCAATTCCATCATTACACAGATGGGGAAACTGAGGCAACAGAGGTAGTGATTGATTCAAGGATTGATTCAAGCTAGATACTGGCCAGCCAGGATCAGAGACCACCCTTCGTATTTCTGTTGTTCTCTTGTCTAGGGAATAGAAGACTGGGTCTAGTCCTGGTTCCTACACCAACGAGCTGTTGTATACTAAGTAGATTCTGTAAACTCTCTATAATCTGTTTTTCTCATTTTCTCTGTTTCATACTTATTAGAAAAAAGTAATGATGTATGTTTGTTGTAAAGGCAAATGATACTATGCAAAAGTAAAATATTCCCAGCAGATGTTGTCTTTTGGGGTTTGGAGATGGATATGAATTTTGTGCCTTTCCCAGGTTCTAGGATAGATGTGACATAAATATGAAATAAACTGAAACATCTTCCATTTTATGAATACAGAATAACTCAGTTGTGTACAACAGGGAAACTGCCCAGCAGGGAAATCCCAAGAAGTCTATATTATGTCTTTGAAGCAGTAAGAGGGCTCTTTAGGGGAAAGCAATACCCATCCGTAACATAGTGTTATATCCAATGATTGCATCTAGTAAGAATTTAGTGATATAGAGCAGTTTGGAAAAAAATTTTTGTTACATTTACAGACTTTGGAAACTGATAAATGATTTCTAATTATTGTGCAACTTATTTTCCTTATTTTTCTATTTTAACAGGAAAATCTACTAACACTATTCTCTCCTGTATCAGCAAAGTATATAAATTAAATTTAAAAATATACAGGGCCACTCAGTCAATTGGTAATTCAATGAACTTAGAATGTACTTAAAATACTACCAATATTTATGAGTTGACTCATTAATTAAATGCATCAGTGAAATTATCATTCAGCTTAAGTTTGGCATTTGAGTTCTCTCAGAATACATATGTTCCATAGATACAGCCTGACATGGTTTCGTTTGCTACCTAGTTTTAAGTGAAGAACACATGCCATATGTTGAATGTATAAATTGTATTATTCCAATAATACAATACATGCAAAAACGTATTATTTCTATTTGTCCCTGTATCTTCTTAAATATCTTTGTTGTTAACAGGATAAAAAAATGTCTAGTGCTAAAATTTCTTCTTTTGCACCTTCTCAGACAATATTCATCGTTCAGTACATAAAAATGATAGCCTCACTCATTTCAGAAGTGGCTGAATTTCAAATGGTGTATTTTGTGAAATTCAATCATCCTGACATCAGTACTACCAGGAAAAGGAATTGGTTCAAATTGCCAGGTTTGATTTTACCTCTCAGTTCTAGAGCATAGCAACATTAATTCTGAAAGTTTTAAGACCAAATCCTATGGGGTGAAATGGTCATATTGCAAGGAAATAAAATACCTGAGATAAGTGATGTTGGTCCTCAAATTTGGTTTCCCTTATTAAAGAAATTCCAGACCATATATTTTAATACACAGAGCTTTTATTATCATTATTGAGATCTTCTTGTGTCATTAAATTCCAGGCAATTAACATCTTTCAATTTTCAAAAATGGAAAAATTCTTCTTAAGACATGGTCATCATCTCCCTGTCTTGGGACAGCAATGTTTTGGATTGTTCTCACACAAATATCTTGATGTGTCAAAATGTGATCATGGATGGACTTAGCCAACTTTATGAGAAATATTGCATTCCCTTTTCCTTGGGGCACGGGGGCAGGAGTTAAGCATTGTTAGAACACTGTTAAATACTGTTAAAGCACTGTTAATCTTAAAATGTCTGTATTATAAGTACCTCTTTTAATGTTTATTTTTCCTTTAAATAAGTTAAGATGTTAGGGGCTAGGGCAATTTGAGTGCCTAACTTACAGCTCTTAAACACTCCCCTGGTACCCTGGCTGCCTTCAGTGAAGGAATGCCAGCCAAACAGCCAACCAGACTGCCCTCATGCCAGCACTGGCTGCTTTGAATAACACATGGATGCTTTGCAAAAGCTACATGGCAACTACAGTTGCTTGTCACTGAAGCACAACTATGGCTCCAGAAGACATTATCCCTGTAATCACAACTGTTTCAAACAACTTTGCAGTGCACTTTTTGCCATCACAAGCCTCAGTGAACTCCAGATGAATTTGCAGTGGTTACCACCCAGGCCAGAGAACAGGTGCTTCCTCTGGTGACCCAGCAGAAGGCCTATGACGGGTGCATGAAGGTGCACACTTCATGTGCATGAAGGACTGCTATGATTGGTGCATGTGTGATCCTTCATTTTCATTTCTTTCTGGCTATATAAGAAACCTTTGTGGCTGACTTTCTGAGTCAACTGGGAGACACCCTCCTGTTCTGTCCCCAAGTGTTATAAAATGGTTTTCTAAAGTGGTCTTTTCTGGCCCACTTTTGATCTTCATCATTAGTAGAGTGAGCTGAGTTGATAAAATGAGAGAGGATGAGAGAAGAGGCAGCAGAGTGGTGGCAGTGGAGTGGTAACAGCTGTAAAGGGGGCAGGAGCAGTAGCAATGAAAGAGCAACTAAAGAGTTCCAGAAAGCAGCTGGGGCAAAAACAATGGTAAGCAGAAAAAATGAAGGCAATGAGGGCTGTGAAGAGCTGAAGATGAGAAATTGTGGGCAATGGTTGCTGGAAGAGTTCCAGATAGCTGCCAAGCCTTAAGGTCTAAGGGTCTTAGACACGTTGGCCCTGAGAGCTGAAATAGTTGTCACTGTCAAGGTCTGAGAATCCCAATGCATTAGGCCTAAGAACTGTAACACTAGCTACTGTGAAAAGCTGGAGATCCTTACACTCTAGGCCCAGGAGCTGTAACACTTATTGCTATAGGGCTGAAGATTCCAACACCTGAGGCCTGTATGGTAGCTGTAACACCAGAAGGCATCACTTGCCGATTGCTGCCTTTTGATGCCACTACACACTATTATTGAAAGCTGAGGGTTACAATAGCTGCCACGTTTGGGGGCCACTGGTAGTTAAAGCCAGAGCAAGATGCCTCCAACTTGAGTGCATAGAGCCATAAATCTCTGGCTTTCTAAAGCCTGCAGCAATAAGCTCCTAGTTCTCAAGACTTTAGGTCTCCAAGCCTCTGGGCCTGCCAGTTCAGCCCATAAGTCTTGGGCACTTGAGATTCCAGGAATACCAGCACTGGAAGAGATTCTCTTTGCCTGTCCACAATTCCTATCCAGGTGGAACAAAAGGACTCTAGCCACCTGATTGATAACATGAGGACAACAGCAATATTTATTTGTTTGTTTGTTTATTATTGTCTTGTGACAGCGTCTTGCCATGTAGTCCAGGCTGTCCTGGAACTTGCTACATAAACCCAGCTGGTCTAGAGCTCAGATCAATTTTCCTGCCTCAGCCTCCTAAGTGCTGGGATTATAGGTGTGTGCCCCTATACCTGGCCTTAATGTCTATTACCAGTTCCCTGAATGTTTAAGTTTAGGAAAAACGTATTTCTATTTCACTCACAGGAGAAGTTCCAAGAAAAGAAAAATTGCCTCTACAAGACAAAAGAAGAAATCTACATTGTTTGGCATGAACAAACTATAACAGGGGCTTGTTTAGCAATAATTTATGGATCAGGATAATAAAAAGACATCAGAAGAATGGGAAGATCAGCACATGACCTGCATATTATCCAAGATGATATGAGATATTTCTTTATCAAAAGCCAAGACAAGATAGATCAAGTAAATTGATTGGTTCCAGAAGTAGTATTTCAGTAAGGATCCACAGATTTTTGTGAGATTAAAGATCAAAAAGTAACTGTAAAGGCTATATGGATTACATAGCAAATCACAGGCTTTGGAGTCAAAAAGATCTAAGTTTGAATTCTGGCTCCACTACTCACTGGTTGAGTGCCCTTGGTCAAGTTACCCATTGTCTCTGAATCTCAGTTTTTGCATCTAGAAAGTGTGGCTAACACTGATTACCTCAGACCAGCACCATGGCACATACCTGCAACCCCAGCAACTCAGGAGGTTGATGCAGGAGGATTACAAATTCAAGGCCAGAGGCAGCCTGTGCAATTTAACAAAACTCTATCTCAAAAATAAAAAATAAAAAGGGGCTGGAAGTGCAGTTCAGTGACAGACCATGTGCCTAGCATGTGCAAGGCCCTGGGTTCAACTCCCTAGGACTGCCAAAAACAAAAAAGTGACTATATCAGTGGACTGCTATAAAGATTAAATGGCATATAAGTAGGAATGCTTAACCCAATCCCTGGCACATAGCAAGAGCTGAAAAGATGTCTATTCCAGGTGATCAGAGAAGTGACTAAAGGTTTTCTTTCCTTCCTTCCTTCCTTCCTTCCTTCCTTCCTTCCTTCCTATTCCTTCCTTCCTTTCTTTCTTTTTTTCTTTCTTTTTCTTCTTCTTCTTCTTCTTCTTTTTTTTTTTTACAAAAGGTTATGTAGACTAAACAGAAAGGAGCAGTGTAGTATTATTGCAAGCAAGAAAGTGTGACAAATTCAGAAAACCCACATAAAGCATCTGCTTTTCTAAGTAAAATGGGTTTTGTAGCCATATAAACCAAGTTCAAGACTAGAGCTAAAAGTGGAATTAGTAATAACTGAAGGTGATTTTAAGAACTCTGAGTAAGAGGTATCAAGATCTGTTATCAGACAATGAAGAAGTTTATCATCTAAAGAAATAAAAAAGAATTGAAAACACAGTAGCCTTCAGAGTGATAGTAGATAACAATCACTAATGCCATTTATTTGTCTCCAAGGGAATCACTGTGCCTGGGAGGCTGAGGCAGGGAAGAGAGTGAGTTTGAGGACTGCTTGAAATATATAGTGACTGAAAGCATGCAAAAAAAAAAAAAAAAAAGACTCATAAAATTCCTTGTCTATTGTGCTTGGCTGGATAAGTGCAGAGTGATGCAAGATCCTTTTCAGTATCCTCTGAGGTGAGTTGTTGCCCATTATTTCCTAAAACCATTTGTTCAATAGTTAAGAAATTAGATAATAATTTTGAGGTATACATGAAACCAAATCCATATTTTTATCCCCAAAGGAGCTAAAAGCATATCCCACACAAAAATTTTTTAAACACTTGAGAAACAATGTTATTTCCACTTTACAGGACAAACTTCATACCTAGAGGGGGGCAATGGTACATAACAGTAAAATGTATATAGCTTGAATAAAACATGTTCCATGCCATATTTTTATATTGAAAAAAATAAAAGAGTTTCCATAAGAAGCAGGAAAGAAAACTATGTAATCTTCTTGGCTGGTGAAAGAACCCAGAAAACTGAAAACAAATGGAGCAATGATCTCTCCCCATTGCCTCACCCATCTTGTGTCTTCCCTTTCCACAGTCAAGGAATAAGATAATTTTCAGAGAATTATGAGATTTTCTGTGTACAAGAAGGGCAGAGGTTATAAAAAAAAATTGAGAATCACCTATAGGAACCCACTGGCTAGAGAACTATTTAAACATCACCAGGGACAACACATTTTCCCTACGAGGTATGTTCAACAAGGCGATGAACTGAAGCCTTTAATCTCCCCTTGGTAAATGGAACCAAAAATCAGATTATAAACACTGGAATATGAGCTCGAGCGGTTCCTCTGAGATTTCACTGCAGTGACTATGTCAGACATTTGTTGTTATCTGTTCTCTTAGAAGAACTGACTTTGAATCAGATGTAAAAGATCCCTCGCTAAGGATTTAGTTCTTTACAGAACTGCTAATCATACATTTATTTTTAAAGGAATGGGAAAATAAATATTACTCTTTTGTCAGTTTTTTATATAAATATAATACCTATCACTCTTTTTCTCTTTTTAGTCTTTTTACCTTTCATTCAAGTGAGTCTTATACAGATTTGCCCAATTTTGGTATAAGAACAAAGTGTTCCCCCCCCCATTTGTTTGTTTGTTTGTTTATTGTGATGCTGGGGATAAATTGAGGGCCTCAGTGCATGCTAAACAAGCATTCTACCAATTGAACTATACCCTCAGCCCCCTGAATGTGTTTTTAAACTCATTTCTTGAACATGTTTCCTCATTAATGTTATATTTTTGAATTAAAATAAGATTTCACACAAAAAAATCACCTTTCTTTGTGCAGTAATGATCACTTTAAGATAATTTGCACAGCTCTGAAAAATGGCAAGTCTTGATATTTCATTTGCTACCAAATTCCTAAGCACTTCAGGAAAATTTGTTACTAATGACAAATCATGGATGTAAGTACAAAATAATATGGTCAAAATTATCAGCCAATACTTGAGCTTACACTATAGAGTTGCTGCACTTTAAAATCATAATGGGAACAAGCACTTTAGAGGCAACTGAATCACGTCAGTGTTAGGCTGTGGGTAGCTGTTGAATGGGTTGTGATAAAGACTTTGGATTTTGCTAGTTTTGTTGATAAAACAGTTCAAATAAGGATGGGTGCAAGGCCAAGGCGGTGGTAAGTAAAGAGTTCAATATTTCAGAGAGCAATGGAGGTTTTTTTGTAGAGCAAAATAAGAGAGATACCTATTTGCCATGTCTAACCATGTTGTCTGACAAAAGTCCGGATATGGGGAAGAGGGCTTCAAGGAACCCATCTTCCTAGAAGTGGACGGGGATGGGGAAAAGGAATACATGCTTTTTGTTTTCTGGGAATAGGATTACTGCTTCTTATTATTATGTACATAATTACTTCATGTCTAGGATTAATGCTCATGACTAATATTGTATTGAATTCTAATGAAACAGATGCTGAAAGAAAGGCACGACTGGGGAAATTTGTAAATGAATCAGAGGTGACAACCACCAGTTGTAAGGGTTGTGTGGACAATATTCTAGTTAAAGCAGGTCAGCAATTTCCACCTGGGAACTCAAGTCTTAAGCAATTTATGCTTCAATTACTACAAGCTGAGTTATTAGCCCCTACTTGGACTGAAGTGCCCCCGCCTATGGTAGCTAAAGTTTACAAGGAAAGTATAGAACAATCAAAAGTACACATAGGCCTGTTCCCACAGCACAAGGGCCTCCTTATGTTGCTTATCTGATTAGAGGAAGATTATGGTATCCACCTCGGGGCCAAGGTATGCAGAGAGTACCTGATCCTCCCCTGCTATACACTGGGGCATATAATGAAGATGGTATCAGGATGGTGAATAAGGATGGAGTACATGTTTCATACAACAGTTTGACATTCATGGAACACTTAGAAAGATCAGGAACACCATGGTGCATTAAGTCCAAGGAGGAAAAGAAAACCATTCTACGGGGTATCAATAGATATTATAAAAAATGTTGCCGACTTAAAATTATAGCTCTTAGGTTTTAAATTCTTAAAATAGGTTGTCTAGCTCTTGCTTAAAATAAAACACCTGGGCGATTAACCCAGAACAATCAAAAATTCACTCTGACCTTTCTAAGGAAACTGTTGTTTTATCATAATCTATTCATCCCTGTGACTTATAGCACATTCTACTCTTGTAACCACAAGGCATAATTGCTAACCAAAAAAGAAAGTATATAAACGCTTGACTGTTGTCCAATAAATGGAACAGAATCACACTGCCTCCGAGTTGCTGTGTCTTTGTCTCCCATCGCTGACTCCCTACCCACCTTCGGGACCCCTGGATCCTGGGGCAGCTGGGCTGCGGCACCTATGCAGCTCAGTAAACGTGTTACATATTCTTACACAGAGGATACATGAAGACAGTTTTTGGGTGGGTATGCAGCTCAGGTGTAGGGCACTTGCTTTGCATGCATGAAGTCCTGGGTCTGAGCTGTATCTCCAAATAAGAATTAAAATAAAATAAACACAACTGAATGAGCTGGACTTAACTCTTGGGATGCTTCATTGGCAATAGATCCCTGCTGTCAAACTCAGATCATTAGAAGACATCTGTGTGACTATAGATTATTTGAATAAACTATAGCATTTGCAAGACTGACCACTGGATATTTTTGTCATTTCAGTTGCCTTTGTCATGTTTCAATTTTTCTAGTAGATGAAGAAAGGGAATAGATATTAGATGCCATTGGTGACTGGATACAGATTAAGAAAGAAATTGTGATATGGTCCTATACCACTAGCAGTACTCTTCACTGGAGAATTTGAAAATACTCATTGTAGTTAGTTTGGTGAAGAATGCAGTAGGATACAATCTTGTTGTTGTTGTTGTTGTTGTTGTTGTTGTTGTTGTTGTTGTTGTACTGGTCAGGGGTTGAATCCAGGGTCTTGAGCATACTTTGCAAGCCCTCTACCACTGAGTTGCACTCCTAACCCCCATACGTATTAATGTGTGTGTGTGTGTGTGTGTGTGTGTGTGTGTGTGTGTGTGTGTGTGCGCGCACATGTGCTTTGAATACAGGGTCTCACTAAATTATACAGACTGCCTCTGGCCTCAAACATGCAATCCCTCTGCCTTTTGCTGGGATTACAGGTGTGCACAACCATGCCAAACTAGGAGTAGAACCTTTGAAAGTTTCAGTCTAGACTTAATTTGCTTCAGGATAGTGATTTCAGAGAAGCACTCTTAGATTTCATGGTAACTGCTAGATTAAATAACATAAAATGGGCACAAAAATTTCAACAAGAAAAACAAATACACATTGTTTTGTTCTCAAGCAATACAAACTGGATAAAGGTGAGAGTATTTTCAGGATTTTGATATCAATTTCTATATCTACTGACATGATTTAAGACCAGTATTCCATTTCCTTAATCTCAAGATTTTTTTACTCTCCGGGTGCAGTAGTGCACACCTATAATCCCAGCAACTTGGAGAAGGAGGGAGGAGGATCACAAGTTCAAGGCCTGAGGCAGCCTGTATAATTTAGTAAAATCTTGTCTCAACATAGAAAGCAAACAATGGGCTAGGGGAATGAATCAGTGGTAGAGCACTTGCAAAAGCATGTGCAAGGCCTGGACTCAATCAGTACCGCATACACACCCCAAAAAAGTATTTTGTTACTTCAAGAATGTAAGTTCTACTTAACACTTGAGTACTGAGCTGGAAATGGTGGTGCATGCTTGCAATCCTAGCACTCAGGAGGCTAAAGCAGGAGGATTGATGTGAGTTCAAGGCCAGCCAGGTCTATCTAGTGAGTTCTAGGCATACCTCCTATATCCAAAACACTGACAGATATATAAGGAATGATTTTTGCCCAAAGTACAATAATCTCCTAAAACTATAAGTTAATCTCAAAAGAAAATAGAGCAAGTCAGCTATGGTACAGTTTCTTACTGACAAATATAGATAGAAAGATGATAGATAGAGACAGAGATAGAGATATTCAAGGACAAATGCAAAATTTGGTGTTGATGCGCTTTTATTTTTTCTGGAAAAAGGGATCACAGCTTTCATCAGGCTAAAATTGGTAAAGAAATTGTTTTGGTTTGAATTGTAGGCTTTCTTTCTAGATAGCACAAGTTGTCTATTATATCTCAAATAAAGAAGTGATAACTTATTATAATTATACTTTATAGAGAAACTAGCTAATAAGATCTGAAGTAACCGCCAGTGGTTTTACTTTTAAAAACTCTTTTTCTTGAAGTAATTGACCATAAATTTCGCATTCAGATATATTTGGTTGATTTCTTGTGGGGAGGAGAAGCAAAGGGAATTTGTCTTAGGACAAATTAAAAGTAAAGAAATGTCTTAAAATAATAAAAAGCAATTAAGAATGTGAGGGCACTAGCAGTGAAATGTAATTCTTAACATAAAATTGAAATAAACTTAAATTCTAAATAAATTTAGGATTAACAGTAGTTTTAAATTATTTTACCAAAACTAAGTCTGTAACACTAATTAGTCTATTTTAAAATACACATACAAACACGCACATACACACCATGAATACCAGAGCACCTAACATTGAAAGCCTTATCATTTGGTACCAGCTTTAGAATAGCAGAAGAGGCAAGCCCAATAACAAGAACTTAAAAATATTGTGAATAATCTGAACTATTAAAACTCATTTTAAAATAAAGGCAATTTAATGAAGTGCTGTTAACTTACCAGATCTCAAGCAAGACAGAATCTACTATGTGCACTATTAACTGTATCATTTGGGCCTCCTGCTACTTGAAATCAGGGACTATTTTGTTGAATATTACATGTCAGAGCTCATGACATAGTAGGCACTTGATACATGTTCATTGATTAAACGAAGGGTGTCTGAGGAGTCTATAGTCTTGGCATGCTAAGGTTAGGCCAATTGATATTACCTCTGCTGTTATCATAACCCTACAGCAGTTTAAAGTGTTAATGCTTGGGTTCTTAGATGATTCCCCAGAGAAGAGAGCTCTTAGCAATATTAAAAATGGGGTACTAGCCTATGCAGTGGCTCACATCTTTAATCCCAGTGACTTGGTCATGGAGAAAAGGATCATGAGTTCGAGGCCAGAGGCAGCCTGTGTAACTTCTCGTTGTTGTTCTTAGGTGCCATCGAGTCATGTCCAACTCATGGGATTTTCAATGACTTGTCGTTTTTGAGCTTACCTGGGAGTAGATTGCCACAACTTTCTCCCATTTTTGTGGTACTGGGAATCAAACTTGGGACCTCAGAGACTGCAGAGCAGCCCTCTACCAAATGAGCTAAATCCCAGCCCCTGTATAACTTATCAAGACCATTTCTCAAAATAAAAAATAAAGAAGGGGCTGAGGGTGAAGCTTATTGATAGAGCACTTGCAAAGAGTATGCATGGAGCCATGGGTTCAGCTCCCCAGTACCACAACTAACTAACTAACTAACTAAATGTGAGACTAGTTTTTTGGAGTCAAAAGGTGAGCAATGGGATAGAGAGCAAAGGGAATTGGAGAAGGAGGACATTGTAAATGGAGGAAGTATGACACGTATGTGGGAATACATAGACTGGCTTATACATCTATAATCCTGATCCGTGTAAAGGACACAGTAGTTCACTCATCTTGTAAAGAATTATAGTGGTTCCTGCTCTACATCAGCACTGGCGTGATTTAGTCAACACCTGAATATGGATTTTTCTTAAATGTATACGCATGCTGGGTAAGGGGAGGCACATGTAAATCAGAATGCAATATAAAATTCTCCTCACAAATGACAGATTTTCAACAATCTCACCCCAACTGTCAGTCAATAAAAAACACTTTTGTCTCAGAAATATACCTATGCATAATATGTAACTCATTTCTTCTGGTTTCTATATGAATGGGGTTGGCCATGGAAGAAGCAATGACAAATCTGCCTTCACTGAAAGTGGACCCTGCCTCCTATCTACTGCATGTCTGCTTCCTGGCCATCCTCTCTGACAAAGCAGCTCCAAGGGAAGAAGCAGCATTGCGTCACTGTGGTTGGCTGCCTTGTGGCCCTTATATGTGTGTGTGTGTGTGTGTCTACCAGTGGAGGGCTGGGATTTAGCTCAGTGGGTAGAGCACTGCGCTGCAGTCTCTGAGGTCCTGAGTTCAATTCCCAGGACTGCAAAAATGGGAGAAGGACCTGGCAATCCACTCCCAAGGCAATCCACTCCCAAGGCAATCCCAAAACAGCCATTGAAAACCCTATGAGGGTCGCTATGAGTTGGACACCGACTCGACAGCACCTAAAAACAACAACTACCAGTGGAAACCAACTAGTTCTGTGCCACCACTCAGTTTCCAACATTATGGCCAAGACCACATGGAGGCAAAGCCTCCCAGTCCTGTCCTCCCTCCCATCCCCCGGCTGAGCATGGCATAGGCATTAAGTGAGGCCTCTTTCACAAAGAGCATCCCCCCACATTCTCTCACAAGCCCCCTTTGTTCGTTGCCTTCCATCTGCTGCATCTATGGCTGCCACAGCAGTCCCCCAGATGTTCTCTATCAAGGCCTGAGCCGTGCCAGCAAACTCTGGCAGGCATGAAAGTGCACTGCGTCCTGGCCCTCCAGAAATACCTTCTCCCCCTCTGATTTCTGCAAATATTTTTAAATGTTAATGGGTTCCACTCACCCACAACCTGGGGGGGAGGTTACAGAACAGGGCTCTGTGTGTCCAGCGAATTAGCAGCTCGAGGATACTGCTTGGCGCCTTGTTTCTGTCCCACCCTCAGGCATTGGCAGGGCTTCTCCAATCTTGAGCTGTTGAGGCCAGTTTGCTGGCACATAGCTTTCTCGTGACAGAGGTTAAAAGGGTGGTTGACAAGAAAGTTGCTCTGAGCCATACAAAAACAAGGCCCTATCCTGCTCTGAAGTTTCTAAGAGCAAGAGAGACCTTTAAGCTGTCACTGAAAAAAACACTTGTAATGTTTATTTTCTCCTCTTACTCATCCTGCTTCCCCTCTTATTTTTCATCAGAGGTATTGCAGGAAACAAAAGTGGAGGTTTGCTGGACTCTCCTGAGAAGAGGGTGAGCTGCTGGCAACCCTTACAGGGTCTCAGACTCTGGGACTGTGATTTTTTTTTCCTTTTTACTGGGGAGAGGCTGTTGCTGTGAGCTGAAGGAAGGGAGTGGTGAGTTGAGGGGATGGCACTGCTGAACCCAAAGACTAAGAAAGTTTATTCAGGCTGAGGCACATTTAGGGCATGGGAGCACCTGTGATGCAGAGAAGTGGCACAGTGGGACCTGGAGCCTAAGAAAGATGAGTCAGACAGTGGCATGTTTAGGAGCCAGGAGTGCCTGCAATGCATAGAAATGGTGCAGTGGGAGTGGGAAGCCTCAGAAACACTGTTTAGGCCAAGGTGTGTGTAGGGCACAGAGGGAGGAGCAGGCCTAAGAGAGATGGTTCAGGTCATGGTGCAATTAGGGCTGGGGAGCCATGTGATGAAGAGAAGGGGCACTGTGGTCTGGGGAGCCTAAGAGAGACAGTTCAAGCAGTGGAGCATTTAGAACCTAAGAGTGATATGATGCAGAGAAACAGCACTGTGGGAACATGGAGCCCAAGAGATACAGTTTAGGCTATGGTGTATTTGGGGGCAGCTAAGAGAAACAGATGGGGCAGTGCTGACTGTTGAGGCTAAAGCTAGGCACTGGACCCTGAGGCTGGGACTTACACAGAGAGGAGAGAAATGCAAGTGACCTGTCATCATTCAGCCTCATGGCACCAGGTGGGAAAAACTACACATAAAGGAGGTGAGACATGGCACCCACACCAAGCAATGGTCAAGCACCAATAGAAAGATACATAAAACATGAAAGGTCAAGCTGGGTGGGAAGATCACAATAGATCAAAGCCCCTCAACGGATAATTTCAAAGTAACTGGGTTCTTAAAGATGCCAGGTAGGAATTTAGAAACTTGTTTATAAATATATTGAAAGACCTCAAAAATATCACCATGAGAACAATTAATTCACTGGACAAAAACATTTCTAACTTGGAAGAAAAATGCAGCAAAGAAACTGATATCCTGAAGAAGAATCAAACAGAAATCCTGGAGTCAGTCAACTCAATATTACAATAGAATCTTCAGTATCCAGACTAGATGAAGCCCAAAACAAGATATCTGATACTGAAGAAAAAGTTGAGGATCTTATCTACTCAAATGCCAAGGAAGAAAGAAACATTAAGCAGTATGATCAAGAGTTTCAAGAGGTCTTTGATAAAATGAAGAGGTGCAAACTACAAAGTCAGGGCATTCATGAAGGAGCTGAAAACAACAGGAGAGGATTAGAACATCTATTCAAAGAGTTATTAGATGAAAACTTCCCAAACTTTAGGGAAGAAAGAGACACCTATACAACTGAAACATTCAGAACTCCAAATACAGTAGATCAGAAGAGATCCTCTCTGTGACATATTATGATTGGAATGCTAAATCTAGAGATAAAAGAAACTATTCTAAAAGCTACAAGAGAGAAATGCCAACTCACTTACAAAGGCAAAACCATCAGGATAACAGCTGATTTCTCAACAACCTTAAAGGCAAGGAAAGCTTGGTTAGACATCATTTAAGTCCGGAAGAAGAATAACTGGTCAATCAAGATTACATTACCCAGCTCAGCTATCTTTTATATAGGTGGTGAGTTCCAGACATTCCATGATACTTAGCTGTTTAAATGAATCATGGCCACCAAATCAGCTTTGCAGAGGATCCTCAATGAAACACTGCATATGGGAGAGATAATAAAACCCCAAACACAAGATCAAAGGAATTAATAATAAATATGAGGAGAACTTAAGAAAATAGGCTAAATTTGAATAAAAATAGGAACAAGCACCAAATTGATGCAGAATAGCAAACTCCTCTCAACAATAACTCTCAATGTAAGTGGTCTTAACTCACCATTCAAGAGGCATAGACTGGACAATTGGATTAGAAAACATAAATCCTCAATATGCAGCATTCAAGAGACTCACCTCTTCCATAAAGACCATAAAAGGCTGAAAATTAAAGGCTGAAAAACAATATATCAAGCATGTGGGAACCAAAGAAAAAGCAGGAGTAGTGATACTAATTTCTAACAAGTTAGATTTCAATCTCAAACTAATCAAAAGAGACAAAGAAGGACACTACATATTAGTGAAAGGAACAGTCAACCAGGAACCCATAACGATACTTCATATTTATTCACCAAATACAGAGGCACCAAGCTTCTTCATAAAACAAATTTTATTGGAAATAAAGGAGCACATTGGGCTAGACATAATAGTTATGGAAGACTTCAACATCTCACTTTTGCCAAGAGACAGGCCATCAAAGCAAAAACTCAACAGAGAAATGATGGTCTTAAAATAGCACTATAGACCAACTGAACCTTACAGACATTTACAGAATATTCCATTCATCAGATGTGGAATACACGTTTTTCTCAAGACCACATGGAATTTTTCTAAGATAGATCACATTTTAGTTCACAAAAATGGCCTAAACAAATTAAAAAAAAAAAAAAAAGAAACCATCCCCATACCTTATCAGATTACAATGGACTAAAAATAGAACTCCAAAGTAAGAAAAAATTTAGAAATGTTAAAAATTCATGGAGACTGAAAAATACATTGCTGAATGATCAATGGGTCATTGAAGAAATCAGAGAAGAAATTTAAAAATTTGTGCAATCAAACAAGGATGAAAACACATCCTTCCAAAATTTATGGGATACAGCAAAGGCAATTCTAAGACAGAAGTTAATGCTGTGAGCACCTTCATCAATGAGCTAGGGAAGGACCAACTAAATAACTTAATGACCTATCTTAAGGTACAAAAAGGCCAACAAAAAGCCAACTCCAAAAGGAGTACTGAAACAGGAAACATTAAGATCAAGGCAGAGATTGACCAATCAGAAACTAAAAAGACAATCCAAAGAATTCGTGAGACTAAGAGCTGGTTCTTTGAAAAGGCGAAGGAAATAGATGCGCCCCTCCATACCAGTCACTACTTTAATATAAGAGGATAAGACTTCTGGTTCAAGAAGGCAAACTAAAAATTATTTATCTGTTCCACCTCCCCCAACTCAGGGAAGCATAAAATTAATTGCTGGATGCACTAGCACAGGCCTGTAATCCCAGTAATTCGGGAGGCAGAGACAGGAGGACCATAGGTTTGAGGCCAAAAGCAGCTTGTATAACTTAGCCAGACCCCATCTCAAGACAAAAAAATTAAAAAGGGGCTAGGGGAGCAGTTCAATGGTAGCGTACTTGCAAAGTATTCTTAAGGCCCTGGGTTCAACCCTCTAGTACCATACTGAAGATTAAAAAAAAAAAAAAAAAAAAGAATAAATGAAGCCTAAAAGGATAGCATTAGTGTTGTCTATCAACAGAGAGAATTTTCTGGTGGATGCAATCAGATTGACTGCAAATTCCAAAAAAGCTGAAAATGAACAAATAAAACAAAAATGAAGATGAGAATCCCATAAAAAATAGAAAGAATCTCCTGAAAATTTGAGTCATCTTGGATTAAATCTATGAGTGAGAGGCAGCTGGAGAGTAAGAGGAATAGGTTCAGAATAGGCAGAAAATTAGCACAATAGGTAAAACAATCTCCAGTGTTGAGCTATTGCTTTGTTGCCTCTAGTAGAAAGCATGGGTACCACTTCCTAACAAAAGTGGGGGTTCTAATCAACAATGGCTATTTTTGTGTTTGTGTTACTTGGAAGCTGAACCTATACTTTGGGCTTCACACATACTTTGCAATTGCTCTACCAGTGTGTTGCACCCCCAACCCATTTTTTAATTTTTATTTTGAGTCAAGGTCACACTAAGTTATGCAGGCTGCCTCTACTCTCAAACTTGCGGTCCTTCTGCCTCAGCCTCCTGACTTGCTGGGATTACAGGCCTGTGCCACCACACCAGATTCAGTAAGGCTCATCAAACTCTGAGGGAGAAATATGTAACCTCCAGCTATCACATGGGTTGGGAGGAAACAAATAACTACCTTATCCAAACTTTCCTGAAGATGGGAATATCTGTCCTTTTTACAACCAACATAGTGCAAGGAATAAATATTACACAGACTGATGAACTATATCCTAATAAGCAACTGTAATCAGTCTAAACTGGGAACTCTTAACCTCTTTTGTGCCATAGGTCCATTTGGATGTGTGATGAAGCCTATGTACCCTGACATAGAACAATATTTTGAAATATGTATTTATCTAAATGAATTAAAAAGGAAAAGAAATTGCATTGTCATGAGGCCATCAAAATATTTTTCATTATTATAAAAAGACTTGTTTTCTCATTGACACATAACAAAGCTGAGAAGTAGGTCTAATACTGCCAAAATTTTGAAGCAGTGATAATTTTAGTCCGTATGTACAAATTATTGTGATATGGGGTTGGTTATCTGTGACTTCTGTCACTGATAAAGTCACAGATACTGTTACTATTTCTGTAGTTGCTTACATTCATAATAGAAGAAATTGCTAAATTTTATTTAAAGCTAGGAAAAAATTTTTTCCATATAAATGCTCAAACTCCCTGAATTCTATTCATACTCTTTAGTGATCTGTGGACCTCAAGAAAATAACTTCTGATAGAGACTTTCATCCATAAATACAGACAAGTCATAAAATATCAAATTCATGAGAAAGTCAACCAAATGTTTTTAAAAGCACCAAACTCCATGCATGAGTCAGCTTAGTGCATCCCTGTGGCCAAGAAACTGATGGCAGAAAACTTAAGTGAGAAAATATTTTTTGGGGCTTATGGTGAGAGAATTTTAGTTCATAGAGGTGGAAGGCATGGTGGCAGGCAGGCATGGTGGGGCCCATGGTGCAGAACCTCACATCTTGGTGATTAGGAGAAAGAGAGCAGGGAGTTATGGGCCTTGGTACAAACCTCCAAAGAACCAACCCCAAGGGCCCACCGCACTTCCACAAATCTAGGATTCCACCTCCCAAAGTTCCATAACCTCCAAGGAGAGCAATATCGGCTAGGGACCAAGCATTCAAACACATGTCCTTTGGTGGACATTTTAGATTCAAACCAGGGTGTGCCACAAAAGAACGAGTCAAAAGGAAAATAAAATTATAGGGAATTACAAAGAGTAGTGATGTTAGCTACTGTGGATTGATTCCAGATGAAAAGGTGTTAATGAAAAAAATACATCAACTGAAAGAGCATGTTGTGAAAAAGAAGCAGAGGGTTTTATTTATTTATTTACTTATTTATTTATTTATATTTTGGCAGTCATCAAGATTATTGAAATACTGAATGCACTGCAGAATGAATGGGACTCAAAATTAAGTTAGTGAACTGGAAGAATAAATAGAATGATCCTAGTAGGAATTTAATAAAGCATAAAAGACAAAAGTGAAATAAAAGATAAAAGAGATATGTAGAACAAATCTAAAAGTTCTGGAATCCATCTAACAGGAGTTCAAGCTAGGGTATGTAAAAAAATAGAAGAAAATAATAATAATTACAAAAAGCAACAAGAAAAGAAACTCTCTTCATACTGAAATAACTCATTTTGCCCCAGAAGGGCAAAAATAATATCTAGACAGTCTATCAAAATATATTAATTTTTTAATACTTGGGGTTGATCCTGGGGCCTTATGCATACTTTGAAAGTGCTGTACCCCTGGCCCATTTTTTAAAATTTTTATTTTGAGTCAGAGTCTTGCTAAGTTATGCAGACTGCCTCTGGCCTCAAACTTGTGATCTTCCTGCCTCCACCTCCTGAGATGCTGGAAGTACAGGTATGTGCCAGTGCATCTTGCTTAAGATACATAAATTCTAATAATAAATAAAAGATTCTAATAAACCATGAGTTAAGGAGTCTAATGAAATAGAAATATTAAAACAGTATCTGACTTCTCATTCATATCAAAGGATGGTAGAAAGCAATTGAGCAATATTTTAAATTAATAAGGAACAAGGAGAATTTACATGATAAGCTAATCTATGATTTAGAAAGCAGAGTTAATGATAATATCAAAGTCTCAAAGTTTAACACCCATAATATATCTGAAAAATATAAAATAATATATTTCAACAAGATAAAACCTAAATTCAAAGAGTTCAATTTTATTTAAAATGACCAAAGAAAAGATAAAGCCTGGAGTTAGGTTCAAACAGCAATTGATAATTGATTCTAAAGCTAGTTTAATTTCTAAGAAACTACTACTAACAAATCAGGAATCAGAAACGTAATGACAAGAGAGAAAGTAAATGCACACAAGTCAATGAAAAGGTTTCTGAAATATCTTAAAGTAATAGTTAATGGTGTGGTATTAAAAAGAGAGTATGTTAAAGAATGGGCTGGGGTTTAGCTCACTTGGTAGAATGTTGTTCTGCACTCTCTGAAGACCCAAGTTTGACCCCCAGCACCACAAAAATGGGAGAAGGACAAAGCAATCCCCAAAAAAGCAGACATGGAAAACCCTATAAGGGTTGCTATGAGTCAGACCAACTCAATGGCACCTAACAACAACATGCTAAAGAATTTGTCTTTTCTGGAAAATTGAAGAGATGTATAGATCTTGATGTTCATAGACTAATTGATATCAGCGTAATAAGTTGTATAAAGATTTGAAAGCAAGTACTAGGTGTGTTGGCACCTGTAATTCCAGTGACTCTGGAGGTGGAGACAGGAGGATCACAAGTTTGAGTCCAGAGGCAGCCTGTATAATTTAACAAGACGTCGTCTCAAAGTAAAAAGTAAAAAATGGGCTGGGGGTTGCAGCTCAATGGTAGAGCTCTTGAAAAGCATGCATGAAGCCCTGGGTTCAATCCTCAGTACTGAAAAAAATTGTCACTCCCTAGAAAACTACTCAAATTATTAAAAGAGAAAAGAAAGAAGAATTAAAATCTTAGCAATAATGCTAACAGCAAAGAAAAAATAGAGAGAGAAAAATTTAATATTTTATCTTTTAAAGGAAAATGCAAGTCAAAATGACAAGTCTAAAACCAAACATTTCAGGTATGGTCAAATATATCAGGTACCAAACATACCAAACATATCAGATATGTTTGAAATTTAAAAATTATTAAAATAAGAGATGCATTGCCATTAACACCCTCAAAATTCTCCCCCAGCTTCAGACACATTTATCCATTGTTCTTGCCATTTTCTGAAGCAGTTATGGAAGTTCTCTTTGCTGGATGTCTTTATTTGCACTGTTGTGGCTACCTTGATGGCCTGAATTGATTCAAAACATTCACCTTTCATGGTCATTTTGACTTTGGGGAGGAGCCAGAAGTTGCACGGTGTCATATCTGGTGAATAAGGTAGATGAAGACCCATGATGTTTGACAGAAATTGCCATGCCCAAAGCATTGATCATTACCCGTGATTTAAGAGCACTTTAAAATACACCTTCTCTCAACCATTGCTCACATCTGACTTACTGCATGGAACAAACTGAAACTTGTCACACATTGTTACTAATGTTAGACACAGGGCTTGCAGCTCCCCATATTGAAGATCCTTGCTTTTCCCTTGGATGGTACTAGGCAGCAACATTTACTGTATCTTGTTAAATCATGTTGTTGTTTTTGTTAGGTGCCATTGAGTCCCATCTGACTCACAGCAACCCTCAGAGGGTTTTCAATGGCTGGCTATTTGGGATTGCATCCGGAGTGGATTGCCACATCCTTCTACTTTTGCAGTGCTGGGAATCGAACTAGGAACCTCAGAGACTGCAGGGCAGCTCTCTACCAATGGAGCTAAATCCCAGCCCTGTTAAATAATACTTCATATCAATTACTAATATAAATGTGAATGGACAAACTTTGCTGTTCAAAAGACATATCCCCAGATTGGTAACAAATACTTATGTATTTATTTTTCTATATGCTACTTATAGGAATGGGAGAAGGACCTGGCAATCCACTCCCAAAGCAATCCTGAAACAATCAGCCATTGAATACCCTGTGAGGGTCACTATGAGTCACACCCGACTTGATGGCACCTAACAACAATAACTTACTTACAGGAAATAAAAGCACAAAAAGTTTGAAAATAAGCGAATGAAAGATATATATATATATATATATATATATATATATATATATATATATATCTATCTCCATACACACACACACACACACACACACACACACATATGGATATATACGCACATATAACACACACACGCACACACATGTATACATGTTGTTGTTAGGTGCTGTGGAGGTGTGTCCGACTCAGTGACCCGATGCACAATAGATGGAAACACTCCCTGGCACTATGCCATGCCCGGCACCATGTTGGTGCTGCTCTGCTATTCATAGGGTTTTCAATGGCTGATTGTTTCGTGATTGCTCCAGAAGTGGATTGTCATGTCTTTCTCCCATTTTGGGGGTGCTGGTGATCGAACCCAGGGCCTCAAAGTATGCAGAGCAGCACTCTACCAACTGAGCTAAACCTTAGCCCTAGATTAAAAACAGATGATATCAACCATACATCTATCAATTTTAGCTTAGGAAAAGCTGGAAAAATCTGCTACTACTCCTTGGACTGTATGGCTTGGCCACTCTGGCCATTGAATTATGTTAATCAGTGCTTATTTTCTAAAGTGAGACCTGGAGGCTTGCCTAGCATGTGCAAGGCCCTGGGGTTCACCTCCCCCCTAAAATAGTGAAAAACACATTGTACCCTAAATATATTTAAGACATTTTTACAAGATTTTCATAATATAATCTTTATTACCATTCACATGAAACATCTCCCATGCTTCTTTTAAGTACTCTGCTTAATTATTTTAACACATGGACCTTGCAAATCATTTCCTTCCTCTACTACTGCACTGAAAAGATTCAAAACAAAAATTATTATAGAGCTCTA
Organism: Pedetes capensis; assembly: GCA_007922755.1. Taxonomy (NCBI): domain Eukaryota; kingdom Metazoa; phylum Chordata; class Mammalia; order Rodentia; family Pedetidae; genus Pedetes; species Pedetes capensis. The sequence goes on along the minus strand of VMDO01001649.1, from coordinate 5,544 downwards.
GAAAGTATGTAAGAACTAGAAATGTGGTTTTTGTATCCTACGCTCAATCTCTACTCCATTTTATTTTTTCAATTCTTATTTTACCTTAAACTAAATTTACTTACCCATACACAGAGGGTGCCAAAAATATCTATACACATCGTGGGGCGAAAACGTTCCATTTTGCTATTTTAAGAATGCATCATACGCTTGTTCTATTAATTCCTGTCTCCTGTGCATATTGGTAGACTTCTGTGGCAAGCATGTAAAGTGTTCTAACATGCCATAGCAGAAGAACAGGACCTGTTGCTGTGTGAGGCCTCCTGGATCTCTCCTTGTGCACATCACGTACAGTACTATGCATCTCAAACTTCCCACAAATATGTGCAAATGTTAGGCGTATTGGAGGTTCTGGTGCAAACTCACGCCTCCATTGTCATTGTACTTCCACGACATTCTTACATTTCAAATGCCACTTCAAAGTGGTCTTGTTCTCCTTGAACAATAAGCATGATTTTGCCCTTTTCATTGACTGCCCTGCCTGTCATGTGGTGGGGCTAGCGGTCATTTGATTATTGCCACCATTTGAGTGAACACCATGCTACACATGGCAGCCATAATTCAATTCAACTTCAAAAAGTAATACATAGATAACATCACTGAAAATGTGTGTACATTTTTTTCATCCCAGGTATATATACTGTGTGTATGTATATACATATATGTGTACATGTGTGTGTATATACATATAAGTGTGTATATATACATATAAGTGTGTATGTATAAGGCACCTTAAATTCTTTCTGGCCTAGGGAGCAATATAAAGAGTACAAATTTATAGTTTCTTGGCAGACGACTTCTATCAACTAAAGGCAAAGGTGTAGTTTAGCCACATTACTATTTAATCCCCATTTTATTAACATAAGCCAAACATGACCTGATCTAGGATTGTTCTAACCTCTAAATATCTACTCTTTACTACCCATATGAACATCAATGACAATTTCATTGTGTCTCTTACCCACATATTCAATTACCATAAAGAACTATAAGAAATTCAAAATGATTGGCTAACTATACTAATGATGAAACAAGCTGCTTTTAGAAAAAATACTTGAGCCATAAAATGGCTTAAATGGTTAAAGAGTGCAGAATCTTAAGTCAGACTGCTGAAGTTAATCCTGACTACAAGCTGTGGCAACTTGAGTGAATTAAACACTTTGCTCCTCAGTTTTTTTACCTGAAAAATGGGAAGGATAATAAGAATGTTGTGAAGATTCGGTGAAACATTATATGAGAAATCCTTAGCACAAAGATTGCTGAAATAAATATTAATTACAATTATTTTAATAAAATATATTCCTGGAAGACATCTTTCCCAGAACTATATTAATATACTATCATACAAATGATGTGCCATTTTGAAGGATCCAACTAAAATCTCATTTAGAACATAACAATGGTAAAGATTCTTCGTAAGTAATAAGTAACAAGAATAGTCACTGCTTTAGTTTTTTTCTATTTCTATTCATTTTGTCAAGCTATTTATCCAAAAATGACTTTAAGTTTATGATTGGGCATTTGCTTAAAATACTCCACCTGATAGGGAGACTAAACCTCATCAAAACTTTCCTAGGTGGGATATGCCCAAAGTAACAGTAATAGTCCATCCTACCCAGGTAACAGCTTTTTCCCCATTAAACTTGGGCCTTTATAACTCATGGTTTTCACATTGCATGTTTAAGCAATAGGTAGGCGATAAATCCATACATCTTTTCTGAAAGCTTCATTTCATATTTATACTATAGAAATCAGATAATCAGGTATGTTGTTTTCTTCTGTGGGACCTTCGTTAAGTACTACTAGCACATCACTGCCTCTAGTCCAAAAGAATAAGTCTTTGTGAAGTCCCAGAATTATAATGCCCACATAACCTTTTATAATTGTAATTTGTATCAAGAGCAGGTACTAGAGAATATCCAAATTTGCATGTAGAAAAGAAATATGTGTTTCCATCTGCGATATTCATATTTGGAAATCTAGATTCTATTCAATCTCAAAATCTGAGCCCAGATCTTCAGTTGCAATAATAACTATTGCAGTAATGATGTGGCTTGATGATCACACATAACAAATTAACTTGGAAATACTGATATATGATGTAAATGCTGTTAGAAATTCAGTTAATTTTATTCAAAAAAGTTTAAGTCCAAAGTATTTTATTTTGCATTTTATATAGGCATTTTGCCAAAAGCATTAAATATTTGATTTTGCTTGTTAAGATTTGCAGGAACTGCTTTAAATTTATTATAAAAAATAACAGCTACAGTAACACATTTTCCCTTTTCATTAAGGTAGTGAAAAAAAAAGAACTTTAAGAGCTTTTCCATAAAAATGCTCTAAAATATTTCCATTAAAATTAAAAGGCAACTGCCATTTCACACGTGGTCAGATTTAACTATTGAAAGTTATTTTAGGTATATCAGTCCCCAGAGACCAAACTACCTGAGAATCCAGCTGTGTTCAAAGGAGATACTGATCTCCAGAACTCAGCCTCCAGATTTAGACAGGCTGATAGGAAAACTTGCTAGATCAGAGAAGGAAGAATAATTCTGGGTTCAGTATTAGTATTCTACCTCATCCAAATCCTCATATGATGATAGATTTCTTAAGCAAACTATCCTCCTGTGGTGATCTATCAACATGATTGAGTAAGGACCTTGAAACAAATGCCCAGTTCCAAAATTAATAGCATGTGATCCCATGTTAGCAATGTTCAACTGGGAAATCTTAATAGCAAGTGATCTTCCAGGTTATGAAAAATATAGTAATAGTGTTTCAGATGAAATCTCAGACTCTCTCATAATTATAAAATGTATCTTTAAATGCTATAATAATATGCGTGTTTGCTAATATATTCCTTCTGGTATGATTCTTATTGCCTAGTTTTGTTTAATAGTAATAGCTATGCATTTTAAATATGGTTCAAATATTGGTGGCCATAAAGATACATAGCTCCACACATAAGTAACTTACTCATGTGTTTTTAGGGTCGTCCATTATACACATATTTAATTAACCTTGGAATCAGATTGTTAAATATTTGTTTTAATGTTCAAATTTCAAGAAGTAAGTACTATATATTTTTTCAGATATTTACTGTTAACTTTTGTACTTAAACCTTAACAATCTTTCACTAAAATCCTTGTTAAGGGCTCCCAGAACCCCATGAAACTGACATAACTTACTTTTTCCTTAGTATCATATGAAGATGTCCACGGACTTTTACTTTTTGGTACATAAAAAAGTTATTCAGGAAAAAAAGGTAAACTAATGTTTAAATTTTTTTAAATGGACAAATGATACACTCATTAAGTTAAAAAATGCAAAGTATTTGCCAGTGAGTGTTTGCATCTTTTTTCCTAAATCAGTGTTGGAAATAAGACATTGGAATGGGAGTAATTTCTGTTTTGTTTGCCTCTGTGTTTAGAGTAAAGTAAAAAGTCCAAGGCTTGAAGCCTTACACATTCGGAGTGTAATCCTGACTCCTTCATTTACTCATTTGCTTGATCCTTAGAATGTCATTCAACTTCAAGGGACTTCCATGTTTCATCAGATTTCCTCTCGGGCCCATCAAACTCTGGGAAAAAAAAACTAATAAACAATTCTGTGATCTTATTTATATAGTGTACATAATGGGCTGAGATAGAGTAATGGTAACTTTCAGATGAGGCCATTGCCTTTCTTTGCAATATCCATGTTAAGATCTTCTTAGCCTTTGCTTTGTAATGATTTAACTGTTAAAAGTATAGTCATAACATTATTTAAAGTGAATGATCTCTTCAAGCTCACACATACCCTCACTACTTGCTTGTCAGCCAGTGGCCACTGGCTTTTCTTCCACCTAAACTAAGGGGCAGTTTCCAGTCCACTCGCCCACTTGTTTACATTTTTGGTTGGAAAGTTGCCATACATTTATGAGCACCTAAGGGATACTGGATGGCTGTCATCTTTCTCCTGCTCCCTCCCATGGCACCAAATGCCCTGGCAAGGTTATTGTACCTGGACACTGCAATCCCTGCAGAACACCTTGTTAACTAGAATTATGGAAAACTTGGACCAAGTTCAGAGACGAACTACTAAAATGGTTAAGTGACCGAGGGGGCCAATTTAAACGGAACTCAGAAATGTTTGGTTAGGAGGTAATTATCCTAAAAAAAGTGTGGTGACTTTGGCGTTAAGTTTAAATTCCAAGCCATACTTAGTAAGAGGACTCCTTTTACGCCCCTGTACTCGGAAATACTTTGAAGAAGGGGTAGAATCTCATTCTTACTTGGGCCTCCAACCACTGCTAAGGCTGCTTGGGTGGTATTCACACTCAAGGGCAGTAACCTCTGCAAACAAACACAGAAGGCACCATCACCAAAGCAGAGAGCTCATTTCAGAAAGTGGAAGTATGCTAAAAGGAAAATCTTCCCAGGGATCACGGAGAAACAATTTGGGCTGTGAAAAGCCAGTCCTTCCCCTGAGTTAAGAACTTATTCATATTCCATGACCCATTTCTGTTCAATGGGAGGTACCATGGAATAAGAGCTGCCAACTGAATCCCAAGTGTGAAAATCTGTGTAAAACACACTGCTGAATGTGCTGATTGTGTTACATGTGCATATAAGAATAAGAGTTCCCACTTGGCCAAAGAAGAATGTCTAAGAACAGCTATAATAGTCAAGGAGGCTGAGAGAGATAAGTCCTCAAAAGTACAGTTCCCAAAATGTCTTTCAGGTGATGTTACTGTGTGTTACTCACATTAAAGAAGAACCGAGGCCTGGTACTGTGGTATACTCCTGTAATCCAAGCTACTCGGGAGGCACAAGCAAGAAGATCACAGGTTTGAGACCAGAGGCAGCCAATGCAACTTAGTGAGACCCTGTCTCAAGATAAAAAATATAAAAGCCTTAGTGGTAGAGTGTTTGCCTACCATGTGTGAGGCCTTGGGTCCAACCCCCAGTAAAGAAAAAAAAGGAAGGAAGGAGGGAAGAAAATAAAGAAAAAAGAAAAGAAAAGAAAAGGAAAGAAAGAAAGAAAAATAGAAAGAAAGAAGGAAAGAAAGCTATAAAAACTGGAATAAATGAAGTGAAACCTTGTTTCTGTTTGATGTGTTTGTTTCTTAGCAGTAATACCGCTCAGAGATATTAATATGTAGAAGTTTATTGCCTTCATTAAGAGAGGTAGAGTGCACACTATTTCCCAAATTCAGATTGGACAGGAATGTCTTATTCCTTTAACCCAGGGCCTTTGTGTTGACAGGCACATCCGTAATGCCTTTAATAGTGCTGCACTCAGTAAATGAATGAGTGTGTTTACAATGTTTTTTTTTTTATTAGAAATTTTTAATGTACATCATAATGTGATTCATTTTGACATGCTTTTCGTTGTGACAATTTTCATATATGCAATTTGATAAGCATTATTCATATAGGTTACCCCTTACCCTCCTCTATGTTTCCCCCCTCCCCCCTTCCTATCTAAGTTTCCCATCCAAGTCTTCTCTATCTTTTACTATAT
>VMDO01001648.1:30694-198110 GCA_007922755.1 Pedetes capensis | reverse complement strand
ATCTTTTTATTCTGGTTAGGTCTTATTTTACATTTTTTATTGGTAACCAAGCTTGCTGTTTGAAAATTTTTCTTTTGTCAAAAGCTCTTGTCTTTTTTTTATTGGAAATTTTTAATGTACACATTAATGTGATTCATTCTTACATGCTTTTCATTGTGACATTTCCATATATGCATTTTGTTGTACATTACACAGATAAATTCCCCCTTACTCTCTTGTGCACTTCCTCCCCCCATCCCAACCCCCCACCAAAGACTTCTCTTCTATTTGCTTGTCTTTTTATAGTCAAATTTTCTATATATCCTTGGGTTCCCATTATAAGATTGAAACTTTTTCTGCAAGGAACTTTCTTTTTACATTGTCAGTACTATTACATGAATTTTCTAGCCCATCTATATTAATACCATTCATTGGTATTGGTATTACTATAATTATTTCCAGGACTATTAAAGTTGGGCTGTTCACCCCGAGGTCACCCCCTCCCTCCAGTCTTCATTCATCCTTGTTCCTCCTCTCCCCCCTCTCCTCTCCCAGGATTTCCTCATTTTGCTAGATCTCTCCTTCCTTCTTTTGCATTCCCCAAATTGTCCCTTCTCTGCTAGGTCAACTTTAGCTTTTTATTATTATTATTATGTTCTGACCTCTGCATAGGATTTTTTCTTTCTTATAATTTTGATTCAGCTCCCACATATAAGTGAGAACATGTGGTATTTCTCTTTCTGAGCTTGTGTTCATTCACTTAAAATAATTTTCTCCAATTCCATCCAATTTGCTGCAAATGACATTATTTCATTTTTTTGATTGCTGAGTAGTATTCCATTGTTTATATGTACCATAGTTTTCTTATCCATTCTTTTGTTGATGGGCACTTTGGTTGGTTCCATATCCTTGCTATTGTGAAAAGTGCTGCATTGAACATAGAGATGCAGGTGTCTCTGTGGTGTGATGACACATCTTCCTTTGGATAAATTCCCAATAATGTTATAGCTGGGTTATATGGTAGATCTATTTTTAGTTTTTTTGTCTTTTAAACTGACTTACTTGCCAATTATGAGACAGGAGAGTATTGCTGAGGGGTATTTTGATATTTCATCTTTTGTACCCCAGTCTCCATCTTCCAGGTTAAAAGAGCATGAGTTACCCTCAGAATGAGTTACCTGAAGGGAAGTTACATTTCCTCTTTCCTCCCCAGGATGGAAGCTGGGCTATAGGATGATGATCAGATCTTATTATCTACTTCTCTTTTTACTTCACAATTGGAAATTTTCCTTTTCTTTTTCTTTTTTCCAGTTTGTAAATATTCTCATTTGTATTTGCTTTGCTGTTCTTTCTAATTTTTATTTGGCTCCTTTTTCTCCCGATTTATAGTTTTTCTCATTAACATTTTATTTGCTTGAATTTGATTATCCCTTTTGGAATTTTGCACAGGTTTGTATGTTTTGCCTTGGTGTAAACTAGAAGTTGCAATAGTTAATATGTTTGAATACTTATAATTATGTCAGACATATCTTATTAATACAAATAATATTTTCTTTAATCCTCACAATATCCTACTGAGCCACATGACATTATTTTTCACATATTATAAATGAGGAAACTACAGAAATGAGGATCTATATGTAAGTTGCCAAATAGCATGAAACTAGTAGACTAGCTTAATCATTTTACTCTTGTACCTTAGATAACAAATCTACTTTGCCTGTTTTCTCTTTCTTTCTTTCTTTCTTTCTTTCTTTCTTTCTTTCTTTTTTTTTTGTGGTACTGGAGGTTGAACCCAGGGCCTCCTGCTTGCATGCTTTGCAAGTGCTGGACCACTGAGCTGCAGCCCGTTTTTTTAGTTTTTGAGACAGGGTCTCACTAAATTACACAGATTGCCTCTGGTCTCGAACTTGCAATCCTCCTGCTTCTGCCTCCTGAGCCACTGGGATTACAGGTATGCACCAATTTGCCCGTTTTCTTTACTTTACTTTAAATTTACTTTACTTAAAATTTCAAAACACACATTCAGTTTGTCTTGGAAATTCTCCTGATCAGAACTGCACCTGGAGAGCTTGTTAAACTACAGATTGCTAGTCCCCACCCCCAGAGTTTCTAATGTAGGAGAGCTGGGGCAGGCTTCAGAAATTTGCATTTCCAACAAGTTCTTGGTTAATGGATGCTGTTGGTTGGGGAAGCTCTTTGAGAACAACTGATATAGTTCATTTCCTTCAGGTAAAGGAAAGCTTTTCTACTGAGCTAATTGTATCTGAGTATGATGAGTTAATATGTAATGAAAATCAGCTAAGGAACTCTTTTTCTTTTTCTCCTAGAAACAGAATTGTGTGTGATGGGTGATTTTTCTTTTAGCTTTTTAAGATCTACTGTGGTGATAGTCTCATACTAAGGTTGTTTCCTCAAGGTTAAGAGATGCTTTCGGAGACCTGAGAATATTGACTCTTTCACAATTGCAGTTAGGCACAATAATCACCAGTCCATCAGTTCCAGGGACATATCTAATCCTAGTGTCTCAAGGACTACAGGCTCTGGCTGTGTAGGCTTTGCAATTTTCTAACTTTTTCATTGTGGTAGTATTGGCAGGCATTTATGGGCAACATGAACCTGATTTCACTTGTTAGTGCCATTGAGTTGGGTCCAACTCATAATGACCTTGTGTACAACTCAACAAAACATTCTCCAATACTGTGCCATGCCCAGCACTATTATCAGTGCTTCTCCCCTATTCATAGAGTTTTCAAGGGTGGGTTGTTTTGGAAGTGGATTGCCAGGCCCTTCTTCTTAGCCTGCAGCACCTGGTATTCCCAGGTGATCTCCCATCCAAGGACTAACCAGGCCTACCCTGCTTAGCTTCCCAGATTAGGCAGGATCAGATCCCAGGGTGCTATGGCTGCAGATTTGCACTAGGAAATGATAATTTTCCAGCCTTTCTATTCTGTATTTTTTTTAATTCATTGATTATTCTTATTATTGATAGTCAATCAAGAATAGTTGGCTTTTTATAAAACTATTACACTGAGTCTGTAGGTACAATTTTGAATTGATGTTTGTTAGTTAAATGACTTATTTCCTAAATTGCTTAAGACAGATAAGCAAGGACAAGGAAGGTGAAGAAGATCCTAGGATTTTCAGCTACACGGTATATAGGTAGGAGGAGCAACATTGGCATAAGGTGGGAAAAGATGCTTAACAGCTATCTCAGAATAAAAAGTCTCATATGTATCTTTATGAGGAATATTGGTGTCCTTTAGCTACAACTCAACCATGTGATAAATGTAGGCTCCAGAAATGGTGATATGACTTAAACTCTAGGTATAGTATTTTGTAACCCTGAGGAAGTACTGGATCATGCAATTATAAGGCATTTGAGCTGGCATTAGAGATCTTCTATTAAAACTCATTCTATAGATGAAATGCTTTGCATAATGTTTGTTAAATCACCTAGGGTTAAACTCATATTTCATTTTCATCATACTATGAGTTTCTTCTTTCATCATGTCAAATTTTCCATTGCATCCCAATATCTACTGCATCAGGAGACTAAATTTAGACTAAAAATCACTTGAGCTTTCATGAAGTATGTGATCTTGGGCACATAACTTCCCTGTCAGCTTCCTCATCTATGAAATAGGGAAAGAACATTTGTTTTTTAGGAGAGACATGGAGTTTAAGTAGGACAATGTATTAAAGAGTAAAGTGGCTGGCTTTATAATTGATTTCCAAGTTCTGCCATTTCATGGGCACTCACAAGAATTTGGCTTTGTATCTCACATCCTCAAAAGTGATTTCTGCCTCAGTCAGACTGTTTTCCTCATGGTTCCATGAACATGCCATTCTGTTCTTTGACTTTGCACAAAAGCATCCATGCATTTTACTTACTTAGCCAAAAGGCATGGATTTGGCATCTGCTAGTAAAGTTTCATTTTCTGTTCTTTTTGGGAGCAAAAGAATCAGCTGAAGAGAGGAAATATCTGTGGACATAGAGTCAATATGAAATCTCTCCATGGCTAGTTTCTGAGTTACTAGATCCTGAATCTTTAGTTCCTAAACTCCTACTTGAACAATGCTCAGTCCATCCCTGTAGTGGGCATGATGAACCCTAAAGATAAAAAGGTATGGCTCCTTCCTGCCCTTCTCAGAATTCAAAAGGAGTCAGTAACTGCTCTGCCACACTGCTGCCTACAGAAGATTCCCTGCAAAAGGAATCATCTAAATCTTAGAAATGATCTCATGTCAAATCTGACAAGAGAGCATTTAAATGGGAGAGGAGAATGTGCAGCACTGTAGATTTCATATAGAACTAACTGGGGTATGCTGAAATCAAAATGAAGGTATTTATCCTTCTTGCCTGCCAGCTTATAGATTGATAGATGGGCTGTTTCATTACAACTTTGTCATTATATTTCATCTTTTTTTTTTCTGTAGCTGCTCCACAGAATGAGCTTATTTTGTATTATGGTCTGTCCCTGCAGAGGCTGTTTGAACACTATTAACTGCTAGCAAAGCTGCCCTTTGGTAGATTTCTCAAGATCTCTGTATCCAAAATGGATGTATCTCAAAGAATATTTTTATTAGACTTTTTTCTCAGCAGTAGTTTTTGATGGTGAACAAAGTAAACTATGGCAGACTGAATCTGCTATTGAGAATTTAATATGTTTTTAGTGTGTTAAATAATAACTATAGTGAACTGAGTGATGTGCCTGACACTGTGTTATGTGTTTCATTCATGTGGTCATTTACCTTTTGCAAGAAATTTGAGAGGCAGGTATTCCTGCTTTACAAATGAAGTAGCCTGTGCTCAGAGAGGTTCATAAAGTGCCAGAGTCAGCACAGTACTGGAATTTTAGGGCTTTCAGAGCCTAGTTCTGTAATCTGCTATGTTCTTGGGCAAGTGAAGTAACTTTTCAACCCCATTTCTTCATCCATAAAATCTACTCTAGAAGGGTTTCTGTGAGAGTTAATTATGATAACTAGTGTATGAGAAGTGTAAGCACTAGGATTGGCACTTATGAAACATTAGCTATCACCAATGAAAGCCATAGTCTGGATTCAGAGTAGGTTTTTTTCTATTTCATATGTCCTTTGTCTCAAGCCCAAGGTGATGCTTACTTCTGTTTTTGTTGAAATCTCATTTAGCAAGTGAGTTTGGCTATTTATGAAGGAACCATAGCAATTACCACTTTTGAAATGGAACTGGATTGTTTCTATTCATTGTGGAACCTCATAACAGTGATTTAGGACTTCTGTTATAATGTAAAAATAAGTGCATTTTTCTGGTGAGGCTATCTGTACAATTTCATTCGATATGGGCTCAATTTTAAGGAAATGCATATGAAAATTTTAGCTTACAAAAGGCAATATAGATATGGAAGAGTTATAGGAGAGTATAAGATATTCACTAAATCTGATTCCTTCCCCTCCTGAGTATACACAGCAAGCCTGAATTTCCTAGCCTTCTTTACAATTAAATGTGGCCATGTGACCAAATTCTGCCAAAGAAATAAGAACAGCACTTGGCTTAGGTAGAGCTCCCCACAAGATGGTTTCTATGCTATTTTTCATTCCTGGCTGACCTAAAGACAAGCAGGGAGACTCTGGAAGTCATATGTAGAAGAAGGTAGAGCCATAGATGAAAAGTACCTGGGTCTCTTTGAGTCACGCCTGGACAGTTGCTACCTGCCCATTCAAAATACCCAAGTGAAATTTACTTGAGGAAAATATAACTTTCTTTTTTGTTGAACATTACTCCTTTGGGGATTTGTTTGTTACATCAAACACATGCAGAAATATTTCACAAGCTTTGGGAGGTGTGCTAACCAGATTGGCTTTTGGTTGCAATACTCCTTGTCTTCTTTGTTTTGATGAGTTAAGATGTACCAGGTGCAGGAAGAACAGCTGCAGGTGGTCCCTGGAGATCACCCTGAATCCCTTCCTCACTTGCAGATCTGCCCTCCCATGAGGATCTTTACATATCTTCCCTGCCAATGAGCTTGTATTTATCCCTTTTTCTCTCCCCACCCTAGCACTCTTCATACCATATTACTGTTCTCCTTTACTCTGTCACATTACATATCATTCAGTAAAATTCAGACAGAGCTTTAAAATTATCAGCTCAACATCTCAAAGTTGGCTTCCTCAAACACAGTGGAAAAAGTAAGCTGGAAAGATCTGGTAATTAGCTCTGGTTTCTCTGCTTAATGACCATTTCACCTTCTGCAGGCTTACCTTTCTCTTAAACTCAGTGTCCCCATCTGTAAACTGTGGCTAATCCCTGTGTTGCTTCTGCTTCTCAGATGCTTTCAGGATGGATGTACATGATTTATGAGTGCTTCTAAGGAATTAGAAAGTGCTCTGCAAGGAATTAATACTATTATTTATATAAAATAATAATGTGAACATTATTAAAATTACAATTGCTTAGTATCATTTGTGAAGGCGAGTGAGGTACATTAAAACAAATTGGTGGACTGCTTTATTTGACCTTTTACCCATTTCTGAGTAGTTATATGAACTAGTAGCTCATTGAACTAATAGCTCCATGACTTGGTTTCATTATCTTTAAATTTTGCATAATAATGCCTACTTTGTAGAGTTATTGTGAGAACCTGATTGTTAGTGCTTGCAAATTGGGCACTGACAAATGTAATAATATAGTTGAAAGATTTGCTACAGCTCAAATATTCATGCCACTAGTTACAAATGCTGGAAATATTAGCACAGTCAATTAGAGGCCAGATACACCTTCTCAGAAATCATAACAGCAATTATTGGAATTTTTTTTGGTGTGATTTAAAACATTCTGATGTTAAAAATTCTTTGTAGTGTGTATAAGAACAAATTTGGTGTACCAAGAGTTTACTTGTACTGACTGACGAGTGTAATGATTTACAGCCAGGCATATTTGCCATTGACTATGCTAGGACTGAAGCCTGAAGAAGAGTTAGGATAACAGCAGGGAAGCTGTGTCCTCATTAAGCACAAGTAACCACTTTCTCTCACTGAACTATTTTAGGATAGTTCTCTTTAAATCCCTGTGGTCTTTTGTAGATTAAGCTTAACTATCACATTAAGCTGTTATTCAGTTTCATATGCAAATAAAGACTATCCTCTCTGTTCCATTTAATCCTTTCCCCGCAGCCATTTTAACAAAATGTGTGAGTCCATTACATAGTAATAATGATAAACCTTCACATACTTTAAATTTGAGAAAAGAGTCACATATTATTTAATATGTGATTATATAAACACAATGTTCACATAGGATTCTTCACTGACTGTAGTAGAGGAAAGTAAATTTGAATGTATGAGGAAGGAATGTGACTGCATTTCACTGAGCTGGAATGTGTGATGGTGAGAGAAAGTGGAGGAAGAGGGGGATATGGCAATGGAAGTGCAAATAAAAATGACAGGTGAGGAAAAGCTATAGGAAAAAAAGTGTGATGAGAAGTGTTTCACTAGGTATCCCAAACTAATAGGGAATGCAAATACTTCTGTCTGTGTATATGTCTGTCTGTAAAGGACATTTGTATTCTTACAAGGTTTTGCTCAAGAATGAGGTTTCATGCTGAGAGATTTCCTGTGTGACATTTATGGGAATTGTGAGGATATTTTTTCTTCACAAGTAAATATTTGTATTATCTAACCCTAAAATGTCTGTTAGTAGATTTATACTTTATGACTAACTCCTTGTTATTGGTGAGCAGAAATGAGAAATGGAATCCAAAATAATTTCCTAATTTCATTTTAACCCACAGCTTCAAATGGCAGAATTGTTAATAAGTAGCAGAAGTGAAAGATTAAGTTTTGCCCCCCACCTGCCTGGCACATTTCCCAGAAACAGAACTAATTCAATAATGAAATGGTGAAAATTGGGGAGCAATAAGAGCGATGGAGGGATCAAAGGGCTCAGAAATATACAGACTATGTAAATAATGCAAACCACCTATTTCTCATTCCTGGACAGTTAGTAGATAGAGGTCAAGGAAAATACCTCTTAACCATCTCAGTAGTATGTACAGCCCCTTATATCTTCTGAGATACTCCATGAGGTCCCCAATCTGGTACCCTGACTTTCTTGGCTACTTTCTTAAATTAACATTGCCTCAATAAAACTAAATTGCTGTTTCTCTACTGTATGTTTGCTGCTTCAGAAGTCTCCTTCCTTCCTTCCCTCTTCTTAGTTCTTATAAATCTTTGGACCTTTTGTTTGTTTGTTTGTTTGTTTTTGTTGTTTTTGAAACAGGGCCTTGCTATGTAGCTCAGGTTGGCTTTAAACTGAACTTGCAATCCTCCTGCCTCGGTCTCCCAAGTATGGGGATTACAGGCATGTACTACCACACCTAGCTCCTGTCCTTGTACTTTTTGAAGACCAAAATCAACTCTTATCTTCTCCATGAGGTCCTTTTATACTCCACTTTTAAATTTTAGGTATTGGCTCAGTCCCTCTGGAGTTATAGATTCTCCCATGTGCAGGCACAGTCCTGCCTCATATTTTCAGGAAAGAAGAATGACAAGAGTCTTAAGTACATTATTTCCTGAGCCTAAGCTAAGCTTTTTTCCATATATACAAGGAGTCCAGTATTCTCAGGAGTGAGCTGTTAAGTCCTCAGTCTTTACTAACTGCCTTGCCATCTGTTCTCCTATAAAGACTCTGTTTATAAGTACTGCATTTCAGCCTTAGTTTTACTGCCTAGTATTTCAGTTCTGGTGGGGTTTGGATTCCAGCACTGTGTTTGGATTTCATAGAACTGATCTAGATCACGCCAATGCCCTGCTTTTGCAGTGTGGTACTGGATGTTACTCAGCTACCTCCATTCTTCTGTGAAATGAATGATTAACAGGATGATGTTCCATCTGTCTTTAAGTGGTGCTTATTTCCTAGTCTCAGCTATCACACACTGTATTATTTGCTACCCATGTGAGTATTGGAAGGAAAAGATTGACTTATATAGAAATTGGCATAGTCTTAACACCTTCTTCATAGCACTGTTGCGAAGATAGAATTGGCCTATGGGGTTGTGTCTGCCATATATTAAATGCTCAAAAATATTAGCTGGTGCTGTTGTTTCTATTCTTATTAATATCATTATTACTATGTCATATCTGTTGAACTATAGTCTCTGATTAAGACTTCCTGCTTGAATCACCCATGAATTTGCCATGCTTTTCAAACATGAACAACTGCTTCTGTAGCCAGGATTATTTCCCCAGCCTTCATTCTAATTGGTTACAGACTTTTCCTCTGATCTAGACTGAATCTGCCTCATACTTGAGGGTGCCATTTTTGTTTTTAATACACTTAGTACATTGCCTTAAAACTTACTGAGTTTTTTCTCCTCTGCTAACTTGTAGGCTTTTTACAGCCAGAGACCTTGTCATTTACATTTTTGTATTGCCTAAGGACCTAAAAGGTCACTTACATTGCCCTCAATACCTATATTTTGAATAACTGAAGATCATCCACATAGGACATGATGTATATCTTCTTAAAATTTAAACCTTTAATACTCTAAGCCAAAGTTGTTATTGTTGTTGGGTGCCATCGAGTCGGTATCCGACTCATAGCAACCCTCTGTACAACAGGGAAAACACTATTGTCAGTGCTTCTCTGCTGTTCATAGGGTTTTCAATGGCAGATTGATTTTTGGGAGGGGGTTGCCAGGTCCTTCTCCCACTAAGCCAAAGTAGCTATTAGAAATAAGGGTTTGTATTTCTAATTTTAGGTTTATTCCGTGGTTATAAACTACCAATCCTGAATACCCTACAAAAATTCAGGTGAACTAACTTCAGCAAATATATGTTGCCTACCTACTATAAGGGGCTGGGATTTAGCTCAGTTGGTAGAGCACTGAGGTCCTGAGTTCAATTCCCAGCACCGCAAAAATGGGAGAAGGACCTGGCAATCCACTCCCAAGGCAATCCCGAAACAGTCAGCCATTGAAAACCCTGGGAGGGTCGCTATGAGTCGGATACCGACTCGACAGCACCTAACAACAACAACAACAACCTACTATAAAATAGCTGTGTTAGGCTTTAGTGATAAAATAAAACCAAACTTAGTCACTACAGTTGGCTATGTAAGATTAAACACAAAGGTTCAAATTCTTACATGTGTTTATTCAGCCCATTATTCAGCATTTAGTTGTCATTTCAGTAACTACTGATGTCCTCGTGGGGGAATTGAACAATAATTCCTGGAATATGACGAGAGTATTCATTCACATTCTAGCGTACCTGATACCATTATCCCTTATAACTATTTAACACACAATCAAAAAGTCCTATAAAGATGTGGCAAACCAAATTAAACCATAGTTTCAGCTGAAAAAAAATTAAGAATAAGAGATTAAATGATTTATGAAAGATCATATAATGAATGAATAGTATAGTTAAGACTTAGAAGGCAGATCTCTACCAAATCAAATAATCAGACAGCATATTAGGTTATACCATGTAAAACTAACATTTTTGTTGATCAAATCTAGTTGAATATTACTAGTTTCATATGGTCCAACATAATATAAACAGAATCGATGTAGTTTTGGAGAGACATGGAAAGAATCAAGAAGGAAGTGGAATTTAATGTAGATACTAGAAAATTGACAGGATTTTACTGAAATAGGGTAATCAAATAAGTAAAGGTGAATATGGTATTTGGCAGAAATTCTTAAATTTATCAGAGAGAACTCTGGATTGTCCATTTTGCTAGATTGGTAGGAATAAATATATGGAAATGCTGCATCCAGATTGTGAGGGGATCTCAAAAGAAAAAAAAATATGAGAGCTTGCATGTTGTTTGGTAGCTCTTGGAAAGATTTTCTGGTATTGGAATAACAACATGGAAGCTCTGAGCTAGGAAGGATGTTGTGTGAAGGCATCCATGAGTGAGCATGCGTGTGCAAACACACATGGGTCAGCATGGACAGCCAGTGGGGGGGCAGATCTAGGAATCATGTTATGATGCTCAGAAGTGAGTAAATGTTGGTAGGGGTCCTGGAACCTGGAAGGAAAGGATGTCATTGAGAATCATCTGATAACCAGAATAGTCAATTATTTTGATTCTTCTTTCCAGGATTCAAACCCAGATGACTAAAAGAATGATGGAATTATAAACAGAAAGGGGGGAGGTTAGGAAGAAGAGCAGCTTATTTGGGAGAAGGGAAGCTGACATGACAATTCTAGCTGTAGAATCTGAATAGCTGAGATTCAATTAAAAGTATCCAATAGGTAGCAAAGTATGGGTTATAGTTCTAAGGAAGTTAGGAATAGAGTCAAGTTTGTGGAGATAATGATTGAAATTATAACATTTAATGAGCTCATTGGGAAAGATGGCAATGTCCAGGATGGCAGTCAAGGGCAGAAACTTAAAAATGTCTCGGTTAGGAGACAGAGCAGGAACATTCAGAGGAATGTCATCATAGGAGCATGTTCATTAAAATCTAGTGATGACTGACTCTGTTAAATTTTCTTAGGAAATTCTGTGAAGAGGGTAAAGGAAGGGCCATAATATTAGCATTTGGCTGAAAGGAGGCCAGAAGTGACACTTGAAGGTTTTAAAAATTATTATTATTAAAAAAATTTTTTTCTGTGTAGTGGTTCCTGTGGAAGACAGAATGCTAAGGTTTAGAGAATAAATGATGAAAAAGTTAAAGCAATGAGTGTGTGTTAGTATGCAACATGGCCCATTTTTAAGATCTTAGAGTATAAATCAATTGGAGGAAAGTTGGTCAGACCAACACTTATTATTTAATTATTTATTTTGAAATTTATATAGGGAGTATGTTTATATATGTGTATACATACATATATACATACACACACATGTGCTCAGGAAAGAGTCAAGTTTCTATCTTTCCTGTCATATTTATTAAAAATTAGTTTTTTCAGTTGACTAAGGAGATTGAGATGATGTAATTTCCAAAAAGCTCCTTTACCTTATGAAAGTGGACAAAATGAATGAAATGGAGTTACAAATGCAATGTTAGGAAAAAAAAATGAACTCTTAAGAAATCAACTGCTGGGCCATTCCTTTCCAGTGAAGCCCACCACACTTTTTGATATTGTTCTACTATGGCAAGTAGTGATATCCTTTTTTTCCCCCTAGTACTTGAGGGTTGAACACAGAGCCTAGCATATACTTTGCAAGTGCTCTGGCACTCAGCTGTACCCATAGCCCATTTTTAATTCTTTGTTTTGAGTCAGGGTCTTGCTAAGTTGTGCAGGCTGTCTATGGACTCCAGTTCATGATCTTCCTGCCTCCACCTCCTGAGTCACTAGGATTACATGCTGTGCCCAGCTGAGTTATACTATTTTTAATAATAATTTAGATAGGTTGGGTTATAGCACTTGGGAGGCTGAAGCAGGAGGATCTTGAGCTCAAGGCCACCCTGAGCTACCTAGTAAGCTGTAGACTAGCCTGGGATAGTGAGACCCTGTCTCAAGAAAAAAAAAATATGCTTGGTTATTGAAAGAATGCAGTTGGTCTTACATTATCAAAGCAATGAGAGAAATATAATGAAACTTTTCTCATGTGAAGTTTGAAAATATTTCTACTGTACAGTAAAATATACAAATAACTTGCTCAGGTTTTGTTAGAAAGGTGTATATATATAAAATCATATATACTATATATAATATATATAGTACATATATAATATATATATCATATAACCACACACATGAAGTTAGCTTTCCTTCAAGTTACAACTAAGATATAAGCCATAAGTGCATTTTGTTGCTAAGGAAAAGGGGTGAAGCTAACCATTAAGAAATCTCAGCTTTTGTCCATGCTAGAAGAGAATGTGTTTGGAAGCATAAACCAACATTTTTTCTGGAATTGTTTTTCTGCCCTTGACAGGATAGGATCATTTCTATGCTGAACAATAGGTAGCACAAGGGTTATCTCTAGAAAGATATGGATGGATCTAGAGTGAGAAATAGTACAATTGGTGTGCACAACATATGCCATGTATTATTCTAAGCATGTTGGTTTAGATACATTAACTCCATCCTTCTATCGTCCTCATTCAGTAAACCTGCCATCATCATTTTCCAGATGGCACTGGTGTGAAGAACTTAACTGTTGGAGTGAGTAGAGCTGGCATTTGAGCAGGCAGCCCAGCCCAGCAGTGCATGCTCTTATCTGTTACACTGTGCTTCTTTTAAGGGCCATTAGCATTTTTCAACTTTAAAAAATCTGTTCTGAAATGATCTCACAGTAGGAAGCTAAGGAGAAGTAATTTTGGGTGACTGCTTCTGGATTCATTCACCCCTTTAAATGTAGAAACAGAGTGGATAAGAGAACACTACTTTCTTTGGGGGTAAATTGACAGTGGCAACTTATATACTCCTTAGGTTGAGAGGTGCTCTTTTTTTCATACTAAGAAAAGATAACATAGCAACAAAACCTCCCCTGAACCTGAAGGCATTGAATTTCTTTGGACTCCTAGCTTAACTGTAGACCCTGTAATGATGATTGTGTGTCTCCACCACTGCATTTTGCAGTGGGAGGCTTGTACTTAACTGCAGTTACTTTACCAGTTTCATTGCCTGCTCATTAGCTAAATGATAAAATCCCAGCCAATAGAACAGATGTGGCCATGGATGCCCTGATCTGTGTGTGGCAAATGAAGGACAGCAAACGAATGGGAAAGTTACACCTGGATACTCAAAAGTGATAGGACAAGCAGAGGACTGCTGAGAGGAGGGAAGGAGATGTCAGGAAGGACTGTTAGTTGCATAGTGGAGCAGGTGTAGGAGCCATCAGATCTGATAACTGGTTTGCTGGGTTGAATTAGTTGATTTACTCAATAGCTCCATTACCTGGGGAAAGAGTGGCAAATCTTGGGATGTTACCTGTAGATTCCCAAGTTCTCAAGACAGTCCAGTTTGAGCAGACTTTCTAGAAGCAGACTGAGAAAAAGATGGACTCAAACTATCAATAATTCCAATTTCATTAATGTTTTATACATATTCCATGGGAAATGCCTCTTTGTCACATACACTACCTTGTTGATAGTCCAGATTGTAGGAGGCAGAGGGACTGATAATGCTCCTACCATTTTTTGCCTTAATTCTAAGCTCCTAGAGGGCAGAGTCTAGGTCCAATGTGCATTCCATTTACAGTGTCTACTGTAAGAGACTGACTAAGCAACAGAATGGAGCAGGGGCATGGTCAAGAAGTGGTAATAAAAAGTAGAAAGTTCTGTGCATAGAGTATGATCTTTTTTTCCAGTCAATATAAATGATTTACAGGATATTATGTGCAATTTTGAGACATTTGGCGAACATTTTAAATACATGGTCAGAAGGCAAATCTCAGTGTTGCAGGCTATGGTTTCTGTTGCAACTACTCAATTCTGCTATAATAGTGTAAAAGCTACTCTTGATAATATGTGAACAAGTGGGTGCTGCTATGTTCCTATAAAATTTTATGCACAAAGACAGTAGAAGAGACTTGGCCTATAGGCAAAGTTTTCAGACTCCTGGTTCAGTTCATACACACTTTGTAGATTGATATGAGGGAGGGGGAAAGAAATATTAAGTTCTCACTGGGTCTTTTTGTTTTTCTTAAATTATTTCTCAAATGGGTTGACTTCTGACTTGATGAAAAGATTCTCATTCTTACATTAAATGCATGTTTGGTCAATGTTACAATGTGTCAGACATTGCCGTGAATATGCAGAGGTAAAGAGGAAAAAGATAGGATTTTCCTTCAAGAAACTTGCTGGGGAAGAAGGAAGGTAAATCTAGTTAAACACAAATTCTCTGTAATATGCACCGTGATAGCCTTGTGTGTCATAGGCCAGGGGGAACATAGAAACCCAGTAACAAACCCCTTCTTCTGAGAAAGAGATGGCTGAAGGGAGTCTTGGGAGGACTAGTGGGATCCAGGAATTAGCCAGAGAAACAAGGGGATAAGACATATGTGAGTGGGGTAGGGTTGGGGCCATACCTGGGGACAAGACCATAATGGGTTTTGTATGTCTTCCCAAAGAGCTTGCTTTTCTCCTGCAGGATGGGACCTTGTTTGGTTAAAATGACATTTCTTCCACTAAAACCTTCTACAACCTTCTACAAATTTCTTGCCAGTCTATTTGTGTGTTTCTTGTGTTATATCATGTTCTGCCCTGTGTTATAGTTACTGTGCATTTGTTTTTTTCCTGCTTACTTTATTCAATTTCCCTAGAAAAGAGTACCCTGCCTGACCCCAGTTTGTATTGTCTTCTAACCTTTAGTTCCTGTCACTGGCTGGGTCTTGACACCTTATCACTTGTTTTGATTCTCATTCGAGTCTATGATCCCCTGTCCTCAATCCTGGCTGCACTTTTGAGGTGGTCCATTTCAGTTTTGCTCCTTATTCCTAGTACTGAGACCTCTCTTGACACACAGATATGACTCTGGAGTGGTAGAGAGTGACTAATTCTATGATGAAGAACATTACAAGAGAAAATGACTACATTAATTGGTAGTAGATTCCCAGGTTGCTTTTACATAGAATGTAAATAATGGGAGCAGGAATTCTGAAGTTTGAATGCAAAAATGCTCTTAGTATGTTTACATTTCAAATAAATAATTAAAAATAACTTATTTCAGATGAGGAAAGAAAGTGGAAAGTAATACTTCTAGGGTTATGTTCTATACTGCTCTGGGTAATAGGAGTGGTCTAGAAATGTCCAATAGGGAAATATGTACAAAAAGTTTAGTGATGGTGAACTAAATTCAGAAAAGAGTCTGGAAAGGAAGGAAGACGTGTGAGAACACAAAGAATGAAGCTGAATTCATGCAACATTATTGAGTACCAACTCTGAACTATATATTGTAAGTATGCCCATCTAAAGATGGGGTAATCAGAGATAGGGCCCTTGCCATCAAGGAGCTTGGATACAGTCCTCTTATCCTGAAGACAGCCTCAGGAGGAAGAGTGGTCTTTTGTTTATAAAAAGATCTGTCATGACCAGAACGTTCCCTTGGCTGAAGTTTGAAGGAGATGGTCTCTGCTAACACTTCAGGTTGAGTGCTAACCTCTTTCCAAATATATTAGTCATGCTTGTAAACTAGGAACTGCTAGAGACATTCTTAGACAAAGAATTAGACATAGAGGTGATTAATAGAACACAAAACCTCTGGAGCTCCCAAGACTGATAGCTTTTGCCAGATAGAACAGCAGATTCACTATAGCATGATTATTTAATAGATACTGTGGACTGGTTATTTGCACCCCTTAAAATTCCTATTTTTGAAACCTAATCCCTAATATAATGGTATTTAGAGGAAGGACCTATAGAAGGTGGTTAGGTGATCAACCCAGTGTCCTTCCTAATGGGATCAATGTCTCTTAGGAAGAGAAAGAAACTAGGACTTGTGTTCTTCCATGTGAAACATGACCAGAAAATGGGTCCTCACCAGTAATCAAATCAGCCGGCAGTAAGACTTTGACTTCCCTGACTCTAGAACAGAAAGAAAGAAACTTCAGTTGTTTAAGCCATCTAGACTAACAACAACAGCAACAGGCTATTATAATCTGTTACTACAGCCCAAGCAGACTAAGACAATGTTTTCAGCCCACAGGATGGGAAGAAATAATTATTCTTTGTCAATATGGCTGACTGGATTTTCCAAAGAGGGTTGTCTTGCATGGACTTCTACATTGAGACTTTGCCACTATCTCCTTGAGAATGGAAATCTGCTTCTCCTACCTTTGACCATAAGAGAGGTTGCTGTAATGAATAGAATATGGTAGAAGTGATGATGTATGCCCAGGTCACAAAGAAAATGCAGCTTCTCCCTGGATCACTGTTCTACTTGTGTTTGAAAAAGTCTGGAGAGTGCCAGGCCCTTTCCTAAGTTCTGGCCCATAGAATCTGTTGTATACTGGATAGTGACTACTGAAATTGGTGTGTAACACCTACTATATGTCAGACACTCATACATTATTTTGATTTAATCTTAAAACTAATGCTTTAAGATTAATCTTTCTACCCCTTCCCACCAGTTTCCTAGATAAGAACATCAAGCTGGAGAGAAATTAAGCAATTCACCAGAAGTTATAGCCATTAAGTGGGAGATCCAAGGTTTATATCAAGGTCTAGCTAACTCCAATGGCTGTAACCCTTGGTAATGCTAAGAAGTGCTTCCAGTGATGAGAATCACCTGACAATGCTAACGTCCAGCCTCCTTAATCTACTGAATCACTTTAATGCCTCAGGAGAGTTTTAAAACATCAGTGGGGAAGCTTGGTAACATTATTGTACTCCACCACTTGGAATGAAATAAAATCTTTAATATTGTAGTCATTGAGTGATGCAACTTTGAGGGACCACACCCAAAATAGTGTTTGACAAAGAATAAGATTTCATTCATTGAGTGCTAAATTGAATTAGCTTTTGCAGATGATCTACTCCTCATCTCTCAATAGTGTGGTCAATGAATTGGCAGCAAAGATGTTAACTGGGATCTTGCTGGAAACTCAGACTCTCAGGCCCCACCTCAGACCCACTGAATTAGTCTGCATTTTAAACAATATCCTCAGGTGTTTCAAATATACACAGGACTTTGAGGAATATTCACTCAACTGACTTTTGTATTCATTTATGAAAACTTCCCAGTAATGAGATGGCATATTTGATATTGAATTCTCCAATGTTTTATTGTGAAGAAACTGAAAGAGCACCTAGGAAAATGATTCTACAATATAGAAACTGTGTCTTCAAGTCAGCCCTTTTGAAAGCTACAGAGGTAGGCAATATCAGCTCTGAAACCTGGTGGTTAATTCTATGATAATGAAGAGTAAATTCTGCTATTAGCACCTTGCCTAGAAAATTATTTCCCAATTCCTTCCAATACATTCCTACTGAGAATCCTTCAGGAAGGAAACAGTTTTATATATGTAGAATTTATAAAGGAAATCAACATGCAACATGATAATTTATTTCAAAGTATGGTAGGAGGAATCTCTTTACCTATTTGTCTTTTTTTATATGGTTGGTTTATACACAAAAAGCATAAATAGTAGAGCCTGTCTACTCAGGTCATTGGAAAAGTGTTGCTGGGATGGGTGTAATCCCAGTTTCATTTGCTAAATCATAGAGCCGATGTATGGAAAATAGAGTAATCAAAGTACTTCCTCCAGGAAGTCTAGAAAACATTGCATTTTTGCCTCATTTATAACTAATGAGTCTGCAATGATCTATAATTATAAATACATGTTATTTTAAATCCATTTGTTACCACACACTCCTTGACTTTAACACCAATCTTGCATTACACATAAGGTAGGAGGTTCAACAAACTAATGTACAATCTTTGCTTCTTGTGATTCATGTGAGTGTGTGGGCAGAGCTGGGGAACAAGGTGAAGAATGCAGCTAGGAAGAGAGAAATCCTCAAAGTACACTGGATTCTCTGCTTCATGACATTTGCAATCATCTTTGTCAAATATTCCACGTCACGCTTTCCCTCCCTCAGAGAACTGCCCTTGTGGCCTCAGCCACTGGGCATTCCCACCATATACTACCATAGTGAGATGCAAATATAGTTTAGTTTTTATACAACTCCTTTAGTAAAAATTTCCTTTAGTGAATGACAATTCCTGCTCTTTAGTAATCACATCCTATATTTATCAAGTTTTTCTTAGCATCATTTTAATTCCCTTGAAGGTTAACTCTAAGAGTTTTTAGTCCTATTTTTTTCCATGTCAGTTCAAATGGGGCTCATCTAGTTATCATTCTCTCTAAAATATTTCTCCAAGTACTAGAAGAATATCATCCTTCCTCAGCCTTCTCAAGACTAGGTAACTCCAGTTTTTTTTTTTTTTTAACTTTTCCTCATCAGTGTCATTTTCCTTTTAGTCATCATTATGCCTATCATGTGAACCATATTCCAGGTGTTATTTTATTTTTTATAGATCTAAAACTCAATAGTAGATACTACATTTCATAGGGTTCTGCCCATATGGAGAATAGTGGAATAATTATCTCCTTGAGATTCATTTACCAAATACAATTTCTATATTATCTGAAATTTTATTGTCATTTTAAGAAAGAACTTGCACCAGGTATAAAATCAAATTTCATAGTGTGAATAACATTAATAGTTATATCATTTGGTACTATGAGGACTACACTAAGAATGGCCAACTCCAGGTAAATCTTTGAAATAAAGGACCAGCAATGTGGCAGAAATAAATTGAATAAAGATCAGAAGTCCCAGCTCTCTAATTAATGAGCTCTGTGACCTTAGAACTAGCACATCAGGACTTCCAAGAAGCTCTGCCAATGTAGACAGCAGTGACAAAAGTAGAAAGTGAATCTCTTGCCCTAGATACCTCATACCAGTAATAATTTGTTCATGAGCCATTGCACTAACACTATGGACAAGCTGGAGTCTATACACAGACCAGTTCCCAGGAGCCAGGATTCCAATCTAGTTATCATTGTAGCCTCACATACAATCCCTGACATGTATCAAGGGCTTGTTGTTTTTGTTAGGTGCTGTCCAGTCAGTGTCCGACTCAAAGTGACCCTACATACAATAGGTGAACCAGTATTGTTAGTGTTTCTTTGTTATTCATAGGGTTTTCAATGGCAGATTGTTATTTGGGAGTGGGTTGCTGGGTCCTTCTCCCAAGCGTAAGCACCTGATGTTCCCAGGAGGTCTCCCATCCAAGTACTAACCAGGCCTGACCCTGCTTAGCTTCTGAGATCTGATAGGATGGGATGCCACAGTGGTATGGCTGTAGACATCAAGTGCTTAGTAGTACATTTTAGAAAAAAGTAATAAATATATTAATTAAGTATAGAATGTCTGGCAACCAGAACATGTGTATATGGTTGTGGAGAGGCTACAGAGTAAATGTTCTAATAGATGGAATTCACACATTGTAAGGAGGAACCTCTTACAAATTTGCTAGGTAATGGGCTGAATGAGTGGTAAAGCACTTGCTTAGAGCACATTAGGCCTTTGGTTTGATTTGCAACACTGTAAAATTTTTTTTATATAATATAAATCATTCTTCTAAAAATAGAGCCTTTTGAGAACAACCCAAGATCTAATGAAACAAGGTCAATGGTGGTAGAGAGGGGAAGGTGCTGAGAACCTGTAGTTTTCAGAAGATGTTCCAAGGTTCTTATGACTGAATGATACTGAAGATTATAACCAATCTCAAGTCTCTTCCAACTTTCAGTTGGAATTCCAGAACAATAATACAATAAATAAACTACCTTTTATATAGGAGGATACATGTTGTGTAGAAGTATTTAGACATTATTTGATCTGATTCCTTTTCTATTTTTGTCAAAGAATGCTAGAGATTTCCACATTTTGGGGGGTCATGCCTCTTAGATTTTTTTCTCTTACTTGATATTCTATTCAAGAAGCCATGAGGAAGAAATTAAAAACTCATCAGCAAACTAGCATGGAAGCTGGGATGTTGGAAGCTTCATTTGTTAATATTATGCTCCTCTGTAACCCTTTTGAAATTCTTCTGCTCAGTAGAGTAACTTGATATTGATTTGGGTCTCAGCAATGAAGAATTTTGAGTGGACAGTTATCACTCCAGCTAGTGAGCAGGAATGTGAGTGCCTAAACACCCAGAGACCCAGCTAGCTGATTCCTGGAACATCAGCTTCCTGTCGAAGTCAGTGGCAAGCAAACACTTGAC
Source organism: Pedetes capensis (assembly GCA_007922755.1). Lineage (NCBI taxonomy): Eukaryota > Metazoa > Chordata > Mammalia > Rodentia > Pedetidae > Pedetes > Pedetes capensis. Next base: position 177,458 of record VMDO01001648.1, on the reverse strand, counting down.
CAAATTACCTAAATCAGATCCTACTCTCTTCCCATTATCTTGTTTATTTCTCTCATAGTACACAAAGAACATGCTTATTTGTTTTCTGATTCTCTCTGTCACAATGTAAACTCTAAGAGGTAGTTTGCTCCCTTCATCTATAGCATTTGATATATTGTTTGCAATATACTAAGTGCCCAATAAATGTTGGGTGGCAAAATGAAGGAATGCTTTCAAACAAATTCTAATGTTTGGTATCATTGTTGTAGGTGTTGAATATTTGTGGTATACACTGTGATGTACCATATTAGTTCAAACTCAATATACCACAATGCTTTGCTATATTGTGGCTTTCACTGGTAGGATGACAACTGAGGCAGAGATAGGTGGAAAGGTTGTGGTGTATAGGACACCAAGGCCTTGGAGGGTTAAGTGAGTTTGCCCTTGTCCACAAGCTAATTAATAGCATCAATGCTCGTACCACCCAGCTGTCCTTGTTTCTAGTCTGATACTCTTTTCTCTTCACTCTCTCTTCCTCTGTGTAGACTTGTCCTCACAGAGGTGAGGGGTGACTGTGAGAGATGTTGCAACCACTATATCAACACTAGTGTGTTTGGAAATACTACCCATGCTTTCATAGCAAGCCAGCAATTAGTCTCAAGTGTTTGGAAACAAAATGTGTTTCTAGGAGAAACAATGTCTAACATTTTCCATGGAAAAGTAGAAATGTCCTTTCAAATCCTTTCTTTTCTCTCTCTTTTCTTCTGTTCTCTGTTTCTGGTTTCTCTCTCTCTCTCACGCGCACGCACACACACACACACACACACACACACACACACACACAATGTATCACCCATATTCAAAGGATTATGTTATAATAAATCTAAAAGCAAATAGTGTTCTGTTTGTTTTCTAAGTTTATTTAATTGTCTGGGTCTTTACACTCAAATCCTAAGTAGTGGTTAGTTAAGATAAATTGTGATATGGAGTTCATGCATGGATGAAATTGCTGGCATTACAATTCCAAGATTAATGCCAGACCAAAATGATGTCTTAAGGTCAGGTAGACTGAAGTATGTTAATGGTAACAGATTTACATTTTCATTTTAATAAAATCCTGCTAATAAGGCATATTTAAATACTAAAATATCACACTCAGCAATGAAGACATTAATTTTGTTAATACAATACTATTCACACTTGTAGGATTTCTGACAGTTTTAGGACCCCATGGGCATTAAGAGGCCTCCAGCAAATGAATACACATCAATAAAATACCCTTAGTGAGGATTTTTTTTTAAGCTGAGCCCATATTTTCTACTTAAAGTCACTGACAGTGAAGATGGTATGTGCAATGTTTTACAATGACTTTCTGATGTGTTCTTGCTGTTCTGAATATTCCCTTTGTGCTTTTGAAATCAATAGTGCTGCAGAAGTTTTTCCTGTTCTTTAATATTTCAAAAGCCCTTTCCTCCATGCCTGTTTTTTCATACCTAGAGTTTAGTAAGTCTTGACAAACTCTTATGTTCCAGGTCTGCAAGTAACACCAAGGATTTCCCACTGCTTCTGTTTGCTTCCAGAAGGTGAGGCATTTAACCCTTAAGTGGTATTGCAAGGCCAAAATAGAACCCCAGGCATGTGCTAGACTTAATATTCAGGTCATATATGACCCCCAGAAGCATGAGACCAGCAAAGGAATAAAAATGACTGTACCATATACCAGGATCTATATAATTCTAGAGGACTTGATATTTTATTATTGATATTATTTGAAATTAACAATAAGCAGTTCAAAATGCCTTTGATAATTTCATAAATTTATATCAGTAATATAAGGCACAAAAGTCATTTTTGTAAGATGAAGTTGATGAAGAAAAGTGGATAGGAAAATGATAGCCGCTTGCTGATTATTATTCTGCTATCTGTCTGCATTTATCAAGTTGGAAGTAGTAAATGCCATTATGAATTTAAATAAGTCATTGCTCACACATACTTGAGTGGAAGTTACAGGGAGCAATTTGGCATATTTCACTGTGGGGACATGACATTTAAAAGCAATCAGCTTCATTTCTTTGACAATGACATCTCTTTTTGATCAAAATGAAATTGAGTCTTATTTGCTCCATTATGGGTAACAAGTCTATGTGGGGAATTAGCACAGTCCAGTGACAAAAGAACCAGGTTTAAAAACTAAGTAAGTGATGCATTTTTGATGGGACTAATAATTAATATTTATTTTATGCTTACTATATATTGGAACCGCTACAGCAATACCACCTTGGTATCTAATCCCATCTCATCCTAGAAGCTAAGCAGGGTCAGACCGGGTTAGTCCTTGGATGGGAGACCACTTGGGAATATCAGGTACTGTAGGCTTGAGAGAAGGACCAGACAGCCCACTCTTGAAACAGTCAGCTATTGAGAACCCTATGAATAGCAGAGAAGCACTCACACAGTGCTGGGCATGGCACAGTGTTGACTAAGTGTTTCATGTATTGTATATAGGGTCGCTATAAGTTGGACCTCACTTGCTGGCACCTAACAAACAACATATATTTGAACATGCTTAGACTCATTTAATCTTCATTATCATATTCTGGTATACATATTACTATTATTTTCTACAGATGAGGAGTTTAAGACAGGAAATATTAAATAACTCCCCCAAGGACCCATAGGCAATAAGTAGGGGAACCAGAATTTGAACCCAGGTAGACCAATTCCAGAGCTCTATGTTCTGATATCTATCTATTCTGGAAAAATCAGTCTTTAATCTATAAATATGAAATAGCCATTGATCGATTCAACAGTGGTGGGAGTATTAAAGTAAAACAAAATATTTCATTTTTCTTGGCTGGAATAGCTCAAACTATCCCCACAAGGAAACTGGAGATTGTTTTTCTAACAAACTTATTCCAATAAAAGTCTAACATTAGGTTAATATAACAATGCTATGAACATGGTCACTGCTGGCTGGCATTAGATATCTCTTAATACCCTAAAATTTTAGGCTATAGAATCAGAAAAGACTAGGTTTGAAACAACTTTTTCATTTACTGAGTGTTTAATATTCTTAGCATTTCTCAGTTGGAGTTTTCTTGTCATATAATCTAAATGAAGTTGTTTTGAGGATTAAATAAAATAATGTATATAATTAGAAATGTGAGTGCTCAGTAAATAGTCTCTCTTTTGTCTCCTTTTCTCTTTATCTCTTTATATTCCCTCTTCTTTCCCTTATCTCCCTTCTTTTTTATACTCTACTACTGAATTAATCTCTTTTTATTCTACATCATTTTAGGATCAAAGAAGGTCAAGTATTGTAAGCATAAATCCTAATCCTTAAATTGACTCTGAGTTTCCTATGTGACTTTGGGAAAATTTTGAGGGTCTATATCTCCACTTACACAGTTGCCAAATGGCATCTGTATTTAGGTGCAAAGTGGTTATAGTAACAATTAATGAAGAGCTTGGAAGAACAAAAAGTGCCATGTAACCACTTGCTACTATGAGTTATTAATCTTTGCTTTAAATGAACACTTTCTTAAAGATGAAATCATTGTTGCTTTTACACATTTTGTTTTCCTTATAATCTTGCCTAGCATTCTCATTATCATTCCTATTCCATCCCTGTTTCTCAGGCCTTTCCTGTTTAAATGCTCTCTCAGGTTGACTGATCAAAACTTTCTCTTTGTATTCTAATGTTATGTGCACTGACCTTTTAGAGTAAGCCAGCATTTTGGAATTAGTTCAAGATTTATTATAATTGCCTTTACAAATCATACTGAAATAGATTTGGCCTGGAAGGTCACCTATATGAATATCCATCTAGAGAGTCCACTGACTAGATCACAAACCATCCTATCAGTGCATAAACAATAACTAAACATCAGTTCTGTGCCAGTACTATGTTAACTTCTGAGAATATATGACGTGGAAATTTGTCTGGAAGGAGCCTGCATTTGGGTGAGAGATATACACTGGTAATATCAAAAGGCATTTACCAAACACCTATGTATAATGCCACACACCTTACCTATAATGCCTCATTTAGTTCTCACAAATTATATCAAATAAGGGAAAGAGGCCTAGATAGGTTAAGTCACTAAGTGGCAGGTCAGAATGCAAACAATCTCTCTGATGTTAAAGTTCATCTTTTCACCATTCTCCACTGCTTCATGAGTTAACAGATTTTGCTTTGAGCATAAGTGCAACCAAGGTAACCAACAGACAGTAACTAGTGTTGGAAGCTTTAATAACAGCCACTTTCCATTTATATTTGGTCTTGATTGTTGCATTCTCCACTTCCTAATGTGGGCGATTGACAAACATACAATGACACCTGCGGAAAGGTGGAGATAGGCTTTAGTTCTTCTGTTCAGATGAGCTATTTCTGACCAATCATTAAGGTCCTAGCAGAGGGAAACTCATTAAAGATAGTGTTTCTAAATTAAGGAAAAAAGAATAATGGGAAGAGGGATGTTTTTGATCCAAGAATTACTTTTGTGACAATGAATTAATAAATGGTAGTCAGGAATTCAGAATCCATTTGGAGTAAAATTTGGCTTAAAATAGTACTCCTTTATTTTAAAAAATAATTTTCACTCCTTCAAAGAGAATATGGTGTTTCTTTTAAAAATCATGTACCAATGTCAGGCACATGATTGTCACTCAAAACATAACTTGCTCAATAGATGAATGAGTGATGTCTGCAGCATTGAAAATGTTTTCCTGAACCACAGTTGTGTGTAATGTCAGTATTCATTCTACACTCCTTGGGAGTTTTAGAATACTTTGGGAATACTTGTGTAGACATTAAGGTGAAGGTTAGTAAATTTTTGAATGAATGTAATCATTTCATCATAGATCAATGTGTTTGATTTAGTTATATAAATTACTTGGCAGCATTGTATAGTGTTTAAAAGGATGTGATCTGGACTTAGGTATTGTGGATTCAGATTCTGCCTCTATCATTAACTGAGGGACTTTGGGCAAGTTACTTAACTGCTCTAAATCTTTTTTCCATCTTGTAAGATGATAATAATAGTCATTGTACTTACTGTGCTCAAATGAGAAAGTTTACACATAATAAAAGGCTAATACTTGTGGTTATTATTTGAGCTGGTTGTTAAAGAAGTGACAAAAGCAAAATTTCCAGGGTCTAAGAAAGAGAAATTTAGGACAGAAAGGTCAGAAAAAATGTCAGATATAAAATTGGGTCAGTCCTTGTCTTAGGAGAAGCAGAGTCACAGTGGGATTAAATGTGGGTGAATTTCATTAGGGGACATATCTGTATGAAAAAAATGGAAAGCTCACTAGGAAAAGCTGGGAAGGCCTTGGGAGTGACTCTGGAAATTTGGCATGAGCACCAATAGTGAAGGAGAGGGTGGGGGTCTGTTGCTGGGTGTGGCCTTGGACTTCTGTGTGGTGTTAGGAGGTTCATCAAGGATGTATGTCAGTTAGCTGTCAGAGGGGACCTGCCTTATCTGTGCCACATTCAGTGAGGGGCTGGGAGGAGGTCTATGAAATGTGGTCCTCACGCAAATGCAGCACAGGGCTCAGAATCAATTGTATTCTCCATATTTCGAAGTCTGCAAGACATATTCTCATCTTTGCCACAGAAATTAATTCCATACCTCCATGTCTGGATATATTCTATGTACACAGAACTACTTTGCTAAAAGTTGTGGGAGATACAAAGATAGTAAATTATACGATACCCATGCACATATAACTCAAAGATGAGGGAGACTTTATGCCAAATGAGGCCTAGAGAAAGTGAGTCCACAAGAACAGGGGGAATAGGCTTTGAGCTAGGTTTTGATTTGAAGGATAGAGGAGGCTTGGTGGGGGTGCAGAGTAGGCTGGAGGCTGTGTAAGAGAATATCATTAGCAAAGGTTTGAAGGGGGAAATAACAGGGCTCACATGAAGAAACTGTTAAGAGACTATATGGATATATAAATGAGGGTACTTGTTACATTAGACTTGGGCTAGGAGTTGGAGACAATAGAAAAGTAGTCTGGCACTAAGTTATGGAGCCCTTTGAATACAAGGCTAAACTTTATTTTAAATGCAATCATTGAAGATTTTTAAGTAGAGTGACATGACCACATGGGGGTTTTAAGAAGACAGCTCTGTGCAGCAAACAGGAAAAAGAAACACTCCCTGGCACTGTGCCATGCACAGTACTATGTTAATGCCTCTCTGCTCTTCATAGGGTTTTCAATGGCTGATTGTTTTGGGAGTGGGCTACTGGGTCCTTCTCCCAAGCCTAGAGCACCTATCATTCCCATTTGTAGTCTGCCATACAAGGACTAACCATGCTCGACCCTGCTTAGTTTCGGACATCAGACAGGATTGGATGGATGCCAGGGTGCTATGGCTATAAGCCAGATGAAAAGTAATGGCATGAAATTCTAGGAGAAAGCAGGTGTGAAAGAGGCAGTTAATTGACATTTACAAGGTAAAGTAAAGAGAATATGGGGACTATACTTTGAGGGCAACAGAGAGAGAGAGAGAGAGAGAGAGAGAGGAGAGAGAGAGAGAGAGAGAGAAACTAAGATCAACAGATTTTCTGCTTGAAGGTCTGAAATTACTAGGATGCCATTAACAGAGAGCATACAAAAGTAGAAGTAAGTTTTATAGAAGATGAATTCTAGTTTGACATGCTGAATTTCAAGGATTTTTCTCCACTTCATGTAGAATGCTCAGAAGATTGGAACTGAGTACCTAGAATTTAGGATTTATAGCTGTACTGCCCTGACATCAGATCTTGAAAGCTAAGCAGGATTGTCCTGCTTAGTACTTGGATGGGACACCACCTGGGAATACCAGGTGCTGTAGGCTTGGGAGAAGGACAGTCCACTCCCAAAACAATCAGCCATCCAAAACCTTGTCAATAGCAGAGAAGCACTGACATAGTGGGCACGGCACAGTGTTAGGGAGTATGTCATTCTGTTGTACATAGGGCTGCTATGAGTCACACTCAACAGCAGCAACATATCCTAATAGAGGAAATTGTTCTCACCCCTGGGAATAAATAAGTGAAAGGAGAAGACTGAGGATAGGACCTTGGAGAATAATATACTTAATGGAGTTAGATTGACAAAGAAGAATGCAGATGATCAAAAGAGCTGTTGACTCAGGGTGTAGGGCAGTGTCTGTGTAGTTACCTGAAAGTTGTTGATGATGGTGAATGATTACTGAGCACCCACTATGTCATGTCCTGGTCTCTGCAAACGTAAGACCAATGATGATGATGAATAGAGACTGATACGTTTTGTAGTTAAATGATACTATTGACCACTAACAAGATAATTTTTGTGGATTTGAACAGAGACTGTAAATAATTGAACAGAAACTGAAGGGGAAAAGATGAAGGGATTTTTTTTCCTTCAAAAAGTGTATGAAATGGTAGGAAAGTGCTTGGAATATTTAACATACCACCAAATGATGGAATAGCTGAAATATTTTTCCAAAGTAACCCCCAAATGTGGTCTAATGTATATGTATTTAAATACATGCAATGATCCTGCATCATATTTGGATTTGCTCAGCAAAGTTTATTCCTCCTTGTTAAATGTTCATAAGAGCTGTGTCATAGGCATTTTTACAGGCAAATATTTGCTTACAATTTTAAAATTTAAGAATAGAAATATTTATTGAGTACCTTCTACATGAATTATTTCCTATCATGGTCCCTACTTTATAGATGAGGAGGCTGGGGCTCAGAAAGGGTACTCATATAAGGGCACACAACTACTAAAGAGTAGAGCAAAGATTAAAAGGTAAGTAAGAGGGGCTTAAAGGATGAACAATGGAGCCAGACAACCTGGATAGGAGACCCAGTGTTTCTAACACTTTGTACGACTTTGGTAAATATGCTAAAGAAACGGTAATAAATGGCCCTTTCTGTGCCTTACTTTCTCATTTGTAAAATGTAGATGATTGTATCTACCTTGTGTGTTATTGTTATATGTCCCTGGTGCCTAGGAATACTTTAAAGTCTTGTTATTATCTAGGTTCTAGTCTCCAAATTTTAACCAGTGGGGTAGATTGTCTTCCACAGAGTCTAAGAAAATATAATTGTGTATTTAGAGTTGAGAATTATAGAGGAAACTATATGATTTTCTCCACTATTCTATAACTTTAGGATGTATTTTTAACCCCTTCTTCCAAGGTTACTGAGAAGAAAGCACATAAAGAGTAGTAGCTTACATTTGGACACAGTGACTCAGGAAATTACATATGTATTCCATGGTGGTGGTGTTGTTAGGTGCCGTCGAGTCGGTATCCGACTCATAGCGACCCTCTGTACAACAGGGGAAACACTATTGTCAGTGCTTCTCTGCTGTGCATAGGGTTTTCAATGGCAGATTGATTTTTGGGAGGGGGTTGCCAGGTCCTTCTCCCAATGTATTCCATAGCATTCTATAATTGTATAGCGAATTTATACAAGGCTTTTTTTTTTTTTTCCTGGGGAGGGAGAGCTTTGTTTTTTTAAAGATTTTCCTGGATAACTTTCTGTTTTCCTGCTTTCTTAGTAAATATAAAACATAAAAGGTACTCCATCCAAACATGAAGTTCTAGGACAACTGTCCATTTGTACTTGAAGACCTAGGAAACATATAGAGAGGAGCAACCACTAAGAAAGGCAAAAGAGAGCAGTAAGGAAACTACAGGTGAAACTAAAACATTAGACACGTTAAAGTCTATTAAGTTGTTGTTGTTAGGTGCCGTCAAGTCAGTGTCTGACTCATAGTGACCCTCATAGGGTTTTCAATGTCTGATTGTTTTGGGATTGCTTTGGGAGGGGATTGCCGCATCCTTCTCCCACTTTTGCAGCGCTGGGGATCAAACCTGAGTCCTCAGAGTACAGAGTAGCACTCTACCAACTGAGCTAAACCCCAGCCCTGTCTATTAAGTAGTTCACCCAAAATTAGGGAGTTCAGAGAAAAAAGTAAGAATACTATGTTATTTACATTTTTAATTGGTTGCATTTGCATTATTAAAAATGAAAAGATAAGTAGATTAAAATTTTACATACCGAAAGAAAGAAGGAGATACAGTTGTAGTTTCCTTTCCTTATGAACAAATGGTCTCTGGATTACTGTATCACTTGAGTCCAAGAGCATATTCACAACTGAGTTTGACACAGAAGAAAATACTCTATTAATTTCAGGGTAATGCAAGGGCTAGCTCTATTTTCTTATTAGTAGCAAGTTATCCTACAATGTTGGTTTCTTAAATAGATGACTCTTTTTGCTTGCCCTCACAATTAAACCAAGGACAAATGTTTTCTCAAAGCCATCCAAAGATAATTGATATTTCTTGAATGTTTCCATTCCACTAGTCTCCCTTCAACCACTGAGTGTTAGGGTATGTTTTTTTAAATAAGCCTTTCATGTACAGACACTTATGGTAAAACTCAGATATGTTTCCAAATTTTAAAAAGTCTGTACCCCTCGATCTATAGAACTTGAAGAAGTTTAGATCTACTAACATGTCAGTTCAAGGTCGAAAGTGACTGCTCAAGAAAAAAACTAGGCAGACAGGTCTGAGCTGGTGACAGAATCTGAAGTGACCTTTGGAGCAGAATGAGAGGGAAAGTGGCTCCACCTGGTCCACCTGCAAAGGTTCCCCCAGGGGGGGTTGGGCTGGGAAATATTGAGATTATAGGCCTGTTCCAACCTGACAATGGGCATCCTGGATAAGTATATCAAATGATAAAATTCAGAAGACTGAGGGCCCAGCAGCAGTTTCAGTGACCATTGGTGACCATTAGTGAGGGGATAGCCTACAAAGAGCACAAAGGAACCAGTGGGTTAAGGGTAGCACTCTTGAGGCTGAAGCAAGGAGGATTTTGTGTTTGAGGCCAGCCTGCACTACACAGTGAGACCTTGTTTCAAAAAATCAACAGAACACGTGGAGAGGAGAGAGCTAGTGAAAGTGGGGAAATCAATGGAACTCAGTTACAGGGACTATAAGGAAGGCAGAGAACTGGGTAGGTGAGAAATTTTAGCATACATAGTACAACTGGGATTAAAGACTCAAGGTTAACAGTTGTGAGTGTAGGCTTAAGCTCAGCCCTCATTGTTACTACTTGTTGTTGTTAGGTGCCATTGAGTTAGTGTCCCAGTCACAGCGAGTCTACTTAACAATAGGTGAAACAATATTGCCACTGCTTCTCTGCATTTCATAGGGTTTTCAATGTCTGATTATTTTTCAGGAGTGGGTTGCCTGGTCCTTCTCCCAAGCCTACAGCGCCTGGTGTTCCCTAGCAGTCTCCCATCCAAGTATTAACCAGGCCCGACCCTGCTTAGCTTCTGAGATCTGGTGGGATCCAAGGCCACAGTGGTATGGAGGCAGGCCATTGTTACTTAAATCAACTCAAACTACTGTCTGTGGAAATCTAGGCTCAGGGTTATTCTGAGTATAAATGAAAAAAGACACCTTGTGTATATTGATTATAATTTATGCGTCAAAGTGAAAGAGTGTCTCTAACTTTTCTAAGATTAAAAAAATTAAGAAATTTTCTTTGTGTGTGTGTGTGTGTGTGTGTGAGAGAGAGAGAGAGAGAGAGAGAGAGAGAGAGAGAGAGAGAGAGAGAGAGAGAGATTTTGAGCTGACTTAGCTGATTGCCAGGGAACTCTCCCTACATCTTGCTTATCTATACAGAGGCAAAAAACTTAAATTAAACCTGGTTGATCAATATTTTATACTCTAAAGGTATGTTCAAACTAGATTCTGGCCAGCCTCAGTTAAGTTCTGGTCAGGAGACCTTCCTAATGATGCATAATTAGGAGTATGCCCTCATTACCTTGAGACTGATTTGCCTGTGGGTGGATTTCTTTAGCTCTATTCTTTCATTAGTAAACTCAGTAAGTTCTTGCATAGCACCGGGGGGGAAATGTGTTTAAATCCAGCTCTGGGTTGGATTAGTTGATGCCGTGTCCCTCTGATCCCCTGCCAGATGTCTATTCCCAGCTGGCAAAGCTCCCCGCCTCCCTTTCAGTGTTTGTCATCAACACTGCTTCCTGCCAGCAGGAGCTGGTCTCTTGGCAATGGAGGGCAGCAGACCTTCAATCAGCATTTAGATTCTTGTGTGAAGATATTCATGGATAAAACTCCCCACTGTTTCTCATCTGCCTTCTGTTTTTGGAGTTTCCCAGACATCTCCTGAACTGTTAGGCTTCTATGTGTGGCCACTGTTGGCCACACAGGGGGTGGGAGGATTGGTGACACAAACTGGAGAGGCCACTGGGCATGGAGCCTGGATGTTTACAGACCTCGTTCTCATAGATTTTCAAGTGTCAAGAAGGGGGCTTATGGTACTTGGCACGTGGCCCAGAAGATTGTATTAGAAAAGGGCCTTCAGGTTGAATGCTTTCCTTTCTTGGAAACCACATAGTGTCGTGGTTAGAAGTGCAGGCTAGAGCCAAAGAGCTGGGGTTAGAATTTCAGTTCTATCAGCCACTAGCACTGAGACAGGTGAATTGACATAGTCCTTTGGTGACAGCAGGCTAATTACATTGTCTCTATATACTTCACATTTCGCATTTGTAAGGTGGGAATAACAACAGTACCCTTTTCACAGAGTTTTTGTGAAAATTAAGAAGTAGCTATTGTAAAGTACTTGCAACAGTGCCTGAGACTTGGTAAATAATGTGTAATTCTTTATTAAGTAAACCAAGTGCATGTCCCCCAGGTCTAGTGGAATGAAAACAAACATTAATTAATAGCAATGATAAAGTACTTTGTTCAAATGGAAGGTGCTCTGTATTGTTGCCACTTACTGGCTGTTTACCACCATCCAAATATTATGCTAACCATTTTATGTAATAATAACAAATATGTATGTAGCACTTGCATTTTCCAGGCACAATTCCAAACTACTTTACCTAGTTTACTCCTTTATTTTTGATAGCAACTTGACAGCAGTGACTATGTGTCATTATCAGTATTATCTCCAGCGTTCTTATGAGGCAAGGTGCTGTTACATAACTAGCCTGAGGTCTCACAGCCAGCAGTAGAATGGTATTTTCAATCCAGGCAGAATGGTCCAGAGTCTGTGCTCATAACACAGTACAGCTCTCATAGAACCCCTCCTTAATCCATCACGGTGATCTTATGAGATGTTTATTATCACTCTTATTGTATAGAGAATGATCTAAGGCTTAGAGACGAGAAGAAAGTTGTTTAAGGGCTCACTGCAAGAGAGTGGAGGATAATTGGATTTAAACCATTTTATAAAAACATGTAATAAAATCAAGATAAATCAAGAAAATCTGATATTTAAGTATAGTGAAAGTGAAAGGAGGCATGGGGAAGAATACCAGAAAATATTTATTATCAGAGATGCTCTGGAAAATTCAAGTCATAGAAAGTATAAATATGCTTAAGGACTTTTGAAAGAAGTGCCTTTATAAAAAACCATCAAGAAACAATTTCTGTTTTTAGCTACCCTTGTTATAGGTCTAATTCTGTCCTCTAGGGAAGTGAATTTCCTCAAAGAATATTTTAAAAAGAAGTAGAGACATGTTCAATATTATAATGTTCAGTGAAAAAAATCTGAGTGAAAAATTGTATAACTTCTAGGTAAAAATATTCAGCCATATGGACAAATCCCTGGAAGAGAACACAAAGTAATGAAAGTACTTGCTTTATTAAGGTGGTGATATTATGAACTACAAAATGATTTTCTTTTAGTATGGCTATTTGACAATTAAATGAGAAACTTTTAAAAATCAACTCATTTTGTCAATTGATCTCTGCTCAATGTCCCTAGCTGAAGATCATGTTCCTTGGTGTACTAAAGTAACTGCTAATCTCTCCCCCATTTAGCTACTGTGCACTTGGTTATCAGATTCATATACCCCCAGGTGTGCCTTACACTTCTTTGACTCTACATTTTATTCTTATCTACTTGATTTATAACATCCTTTGTTTTAGCATTTTGTAATTAGCATACTGCCTGCCATAAAGCTTTCCACAAAGCCTTTTTTGACCTACATCTGCTAGCAGTGATATCTCTTCCCCTGACCTTTTATTATCTATAACTGCCATCAACACATGTCACCTATTACATGTCCATTTTCTATGTCCTTTTGGGTTGTAAGCCACGATCTCTGGTGAACTCTTTGCATCTTTCACACTACCTTACAAATTGTAGGGAAATTTGCAATATGGATTTGTTGATAGAAATAATTGAGTTATGAAACCTTCACCTTATGTTGAACTCTAAGGAATATTTCTAGCACTACCCTGTGCTTTCACTTTTAGGAATTAAAGAATATTTCAAATTGTATGAAGAGCAGCATTGAAAAAAATCTTAATACTTCAATGCATGTATTGTAAATTGTGTCACTTAGTAATTTTCATTTATGCTTAGAATTGAAATATAGTGTATTAAATGTTTCCTTGAATAGTGTGTGAATCTGCATAGTCAAAGGGTAAGTTTTATTATCCTAAGGAAATTACCTTCAAATGGGCTGACATCTGATGTAGCATTTTTGGAGCTTTAAGACTTCCTTGTTTGCTTTCGTCTTTTTTTGTGAATCACCTTCAGTTTTATATTTTAATAAATATTATCATAATAATTTTGTGATCTTTAAAAATAGTATAAAAATTCATGGTTAGAGGCAAGATTTTCCAAAGAAGAGAGATAGGATTGATCAGGTGACATGTATATTCTGTAAGCCTAGTGGTATGAGACTAGTAGGGAACCTAAGGACAAAAAATATAAACATCAAAAAATTTCTGTTTATTTCATTTTTTGGTTTCCTTTTAAATGTTTTATAGAAACATGTGTTTTTTAAAATTATGTATGCAAAGCAAAGGAAAAAGATACTTTTCTCTTTATTGCTATATTTGCTAAGTATCCATATATTTTCAAGTGTTTTAAGCTTCTAAAGCTTTGTCTACTTTTTCACAACTCAGTGTATAGATGACTTAGACCGCTTGTCAGTTCAGTCTTAGCTTCCTCTTTCAACGAAAAGCCTAAAATGCCTGTTTGATTTTCAAATCACTTATCCATTGTGAATAGTCTGTCTCAGAGATGGAAAAAAGAGATGACTCTCTCACTTTTCCAATGAGGGAACCTATATGTTGGTGCCAATCGACCAGCACTTCACTTCTCTGAGATGTAATGAAAGCCATTCTTTGTGTTTCACTTTAATGGAAAAATAAATGGTCCAAAGATTGAAAAATAAATGACACTAAAAGAAAGGCAAGGTAATTTAAAAGAAAGAAGGAAGATGGAAGGAGTGAAGAGAACAGTTATTGAGAATATCTAATTGGAATAGTTTTGTAACAGATATTGATATTTTGGCATTATCTACCAGATTCTATGGTCATATCAAAATATAATATGCACTATACAGAAGTTCTCTAATTAAATTTTCCTGTTTTTCTTTGATAAAAATGCTATATCTGTAGAAAGATGAGCTGTACATGATTAGAAAACAGGTATCTATGACAGTTTAGCCTAACAATGTATTCAGAACCTATTCTTGAGATTAAAGAAATTGGTTCATAGTTAACATTGTTTGACTTGTCCTTAATTTCTAGATTTTTGCTTACTTGAGATTCCTGTAAACTCCAATCCTTTGAGAATGTAGAGAAAAAGAAATTGTATTAATGGATGTTTGATACAGTCTGAACTGAATGAGCAAAGGTAATCTTTAAAGGAATTTCAAAGAAACAGAAGAAAAGAATGTTAATTCCCATGTAAGTGTATTCAAAGGTCTAGGCTTTTCAGTTTTTCAAGGTGTAGGAATTAATTATCAGTTTCCAGTATTCATAGTAAGAGCTCTAGCAACCAGACTCCTCTAGGTATAAAATTCATGAAATTAATATTGAGCTGATTAAAGTTGAATAAATCAGTATTCCTTTTTTTTAGTGTATTACAAACTTCTAAATGTTTGATGTTGCCCTTTGGCATGCTTGTAAGCAATGTTTAAAGATTACCATATATATTTATATCTACAAAGGAAGAAGTTAATTATGTTCTGATTCTTAGTAAAAATGCTTTGGAAGGGATGATTTCTTTCTGTGGCCAGATATTATGTTCTGAATCTCTAAAGGACTATTAGGAGATAATGGAGTAGTATTGGTATTGCTGTCACTGATGATTCTAACTCATTCTTATAAAATTAATTACAATGATAGTTATCTAGTTAACACCTAGTAGAATAAATCAAAACTTAAGAATAATTTATTATCTTTAAAACAGATGCTTTGTTTATATTCTAGGGCCTATGAAGAAATGAGAAAAACACTGGTACTTCTTATTAACATGTGGCTTGAACATATTTGGTTGTATTTCATTAACAAGGTTACCATATGAAACTTTAGCAGAGAATAAAGGAATACACAAAAATAGACAAACAAAAAACTACAATCATCCCTTGAGATAACTATAGAGATGTCTTAAGACCAATAGGAAGGGAGGAAATAGTGGAATTAAACAACTTTGTAAATAGAGGCCTATCAGGTAAAATGTAGTGTGTTTTTTGTGGAGGGTACTTTATAATCATCCCAAAGTTTTATCTTAAAGATGATTAGACATCTATATCTGGTGTCTTTTATAGCAGATTAACATCAGAAACGACCTTGTAAAAAA
Source organism: Pedetes capensis (assembly GCA_007922755.1). NCBI lineage: Eukaryota > Metazoa > Chordata > Mammalia > Rodentia > Pedetidae > Pedetes > Pedetes capensis. The sequence continues at coordinate 161,859 of VMDO01001648.1, read as the reverse complement.
GTGTTAAGCCATATTTTAATTTTATTTGTCTGCTTTAATTAAAAGTGACAGAGAAGTTATCTGTTTCAGTGGAACACATTCAGTGGAACTGTTTCTGATATGCCATCAACTTTCCACATGTATCCTGGTGAATCATTCCACTTGGCTGAGCCTTGGTTTAGTCAAAGGCAGACAGAATGAACAAATGAATGCACATTCCTAGAGAACAAAGTGAAAATTTCCCTTTACATCTTCTTTTGGCAGTAGTAATACAGGATATGAACATTACATAATCCTCAAATAACTTTTCCCGTCCTGTAGCAGGAGTGTGAAGCAGGCAGAAAGTCTCCCTTTTCTCAGAAAAGGGCTTTTCTTTAAGGGACCAATGGCTCTCTATTCCAAATGAAAGTAAATTTAAGTAAGATTGCTGAGCCACATGATATGTGAGAGGATACAAGAGATTTGACAAGAAGCAAGATGATTAAAAATGGAAGAAGTTAAGACATTTGGAAATAATTGTGCCAATAGTCTTTGTAAGATGATCACTGAACCACGCTAAGCAAACTTCAGCTAGCTGCATAAAGCTGGTACTATGTCCATATGGATTTCTAGTTACAGGTCCTTATAGGTTTAGACACAAGGCCTTACTTAGACACAGACACATTCTTCTCAGTTGTTTCAATCATTTCTGAACACAAGGTACTACTATGATACCTAGATGGAGTTCTCTCTCTTTTGTCTATTCAGTTTTGTGGCTTCCTTGTCTGGGATTGAAGTTCAAGAGCATCCTTTCAAAGTTCTTAGAATATATTGAAATCACATGAACCTTTCAAGATTGTGACTTTGTACATGACAGATTCTTCAACTGATTTGAGGAATTAATATATTAAGATATCTTGTGAAATGGTTCATAACCAACTAGAATTTTATCTATTCTAGAAAGACAGACAATAGAATTTCTGGGGAATGACTTAAGGATTTGTACATTCGCATAAACTAAGATTTGATGATTACAAAATTACATTTTATAAAATCATTGACATAGGAAAGGTTCAGATTCCAGAAATATCTTAAGATATTCAGCTGGGAAAAACAAAAAGCATATTTTGTCTCATTGTCAGGGTTTCCAGTGAGAAAAACCATAGGTAATCATTACTACATGTCCCCAAAATATGAAAACAAAAGTTCATGTCTAGGATTGTTTGTTTAAGGAAAGAAAGTTTACACAGCTTGTGGGAAATCATCATTCTGGGCTTGAAATGGGTTGTTGCTCTCTTTCATGTTTGTTCTGCCTATTTTTTCCTCCTGAAGAGTAACTCTAGTGTACCAGCTTTAAGTTATCTTTTGACATAGGCTAACTGTTAAACCTGGTATTGTGTTATTGTTCTTTGTTTAAGCCAACAAATGTGTTCAGGTGCTAGAATTGGCAAGTACTCAAGTGATTGCCAGGAACCAAGTGCTATGTTTTTAAAAAAGGAGGTAGTGGAAGGAGGAGAATAAACTGAAGATAGAACATTCTTTTCACTCATGTCTGGTCTTCCACTTATGGTGTAAGGAAGGTTGAAATTTGTGTTTAAAAATGTGAAAAGAGAAAGATAATTTAATCTTTTAGGAATTCTTAAAGTGAGTTTCAGAGTGAGTCATATACCCTTAAGCATGATTTTAGAAACTTAGATGCTTGAAAATATGATAATTCTGTGTTTACAATATTTTCAAATAGACCTCAAATTTTGCTTGTTGGGTATATCTCAATATGCAACTACTTATACAAGTCTGATTTAAAAATAGTCCTTTCATCTGGGCACATTTCTCATTCTGGCCTGAAAGGGAGTATACCATAGGATACAACAAGTGATGAAGAGATATAGAAGTAACCAGCCAATTTGGCCAACCCTGATGATCCACAGGGTTTAGCTTAGTTGATAGAGTGCTGCTGGTTCAATCCCCAACTGCTGGTTTCATCTGCAGCTACACAAGAATGGGAGAAAGATATGGCAGCCCACTCCTGAAACAATCCAGAAAACAATCAGCCATTGAAAACCCTATCAGTGTTGGTATGAATCAGATCTGACTCTGTGGGGCACCTAACAACAGCAATGATGCACAGGGCAATAATGTCCCAGGGAAGGGGTAAGGCAAAGGGTTGTCAAAAACCCCCTAGATAACCTAGGCAGGAAATTGTCTCCTCTTTTTTTTCTATTGTTATATAATTTCACATATATTTGCACTCAAGTAAACTTAGTATCTTCTTCCTTATTAGAATAAGAATAGCAAGAAAGTTTTGTTTAGGAGACCTAGGTCTAGTCCCAGCTCTGTAAATATTTCCTAGCTGTATATTCTGGGACAAGGCACTGACTCTCTTGCTTGTCATTGTCCTTTTTAGTATAATGAAGAGAGGATTGACTCTTGTTTTCACTGTATTGCTGTAAAGGTCCCATGTGACAGTCATATGTACAGAGAATCTATACAATACAAGATCATATCAACTTTGTATAAAATGCACAATTCATTTTAATTCAGGGAAGCCCATGCTGGCTTTAGTTTTAGCTTTCATATTCCCCAAACAGATGGCCATTCTTGCAAATTGTGTAACATCTACAGATGTATAGATTTTTGTTTTCCATAAGAGTTTTCCTTTGCATTTCCCAAATTGGAATGTCACTGAGTAAGTTTGAGTCATTATGGTTGGATATCTTTCCTTCTTTAAATAATTTAGATTTAACAAAAAGTACAAGTAAAATAATTGGGTAAATTTTGAGTGATTTTGAACAATGGGTTTCTCCAATTTAATTTTAATCAAAGGAAACATATCATAGAAAATAAGGGAGAAATGGTCATAGCAATAATATAGAGTATAGATAAACTTCTTTAACCTTCAGGACTACCAGACAGGATATTTCTTCAATTTTTTAATTATCATCTCGGCCAGTAGGAATTTGTCTAATTTTATATACAAAAAATTTAGACTTTAATTTCTGGATTCTGAATTCTAAGCCCCTTAAATTCATTCTTCTGAATCACTTCTCAATTATAGTAAAGTTTCATTTAACAAATTAGCAAATCACTATTCTGGTTATTATAATCTAGGGTTCTGATTAATAGTTACCATGTATGACATTCCAAAAATAAGAATAAAATGCTTTTTCCAGGTACCATGTTGCATCCATGGGGCTGGGATTTAGCTCAGTTGGTAGAATGCTGTGCTGCAGTCTCTGAGGTCCCGAGATCAATTCCCAGCACCACAAAAATGGGAGAAGGACCTGGCAATCCACTCCCAAGGCAATCCCAAGAAAAAAACAGTCAGCCATTGAAAACCCTATGAGGGTCACTATGAGTTGGATACCAACTCAACGGCACCTAACAACAACAACATGTTGCATCCTTGTAAACCCAGCAACTTGGGAGGCTGAATTAGGAGGATCCCAAGTTTGATGCCAAATGCAATCCTTGCAACTTAGCAAGATACTGTCTCAAAATAAAAAATGAAAATAAGGCTGCTCCAGCAGTAGAACAGTTGCCTAGAATGTGCTAGGCCCTGGATTCAACCCACTAGTACTGTCAACATCAAAAAAAGCCCTTTAGGTTGGAGATTGTCTACCTTTCTGTGATTATATTTCACTTCCTCCTATGCTTCTGGATTGGGATTTAGGTCAGAATCCTAAATCCCAATGGTAGAATGCTGCTCTGTGCTCTGAGGCCCTGGGTTCAATCTCCAGGACTGTAAAAATGGAAGAAGGAACTTGCATCCCACTTTTGAAACAATCCCCAAACACTCAGCCACTGAAAACCCTATGAATAGCAAAGAAGCACTGACAAAGTGGTGCACATGGCACAATGTTGGAGAGTGTTCCATTCTGTTGTACACAGGGTCACTATGAGTCAGACCAGACTTGATAGCACCTAACAAAAACTAGACTTTTGACTATTGTTAAATATATAAAAAGTGTTTTCCAGTTTAATTCTGGACAAGACTGCAATTGTGGTTTGAATAGTAGTAGGCCTTAATAATTTGGATTATGTTTGGGATTATTAAAATTCAAAGGTGCAGAGTATTTAAATTTAAATTAATATCTATTCCAGTGATTAACTTCAATTAATCTCAGGTTAGAATCATATGCTGAAATGAGTAGAGAATAAATTAATCATACTGATGCTATTTATATAAGTTGAATGCTTTTGAGTTGGTATATCTGAGAACATTGTTGCTGTTCTTGTTAGGTGCTGTAGAGTCCAACTCGTAGTGACCCTATGTACAGCAGATGGAAACACTTCTGGATTCTGGGATAGGCACTTGATCTTATTTATGTTTAAGCCCGTTGTTCTGTCAATCCATCTGGTGGAGCATTTTCCTTTCTTTCGCTAACCTGCCACTCTCCCAACATGATGTCTTTCTCCAGGGATTGATCTCTCCTGACTACATGTCTGAAATATGTAAGACACAGTCTGGCCACTCTTCCTTCCAAGGAGCACTCTGATTGCACTTCTTCTAGGTCAGATCTCTTGGTTCTTTTGGCAGGCCATGGTATATTCAGTAGACATCTCCAGCACCATAATTAAAAAGCATAATTTCTAGTGTTTATTTTTTCTAGCCAGTAAGTAGACTATATGACAGCAGCACTAATTTCTTTTGAATGATCCAGGCACATTGCATTTTTATAGAAATGTCCAGTATTCTCTGTAAAACATCAGGAAAAGGATCCCAGTATTGCCCAACACTCTCCTTTCTAGCTCTGTCAAGATATTGAGATGTAAATAAGATAATTGTCTGGCTTCATTAGATAGTGTGAGGCAATTTTTACTCAGGCTGAGAAAAGTAGAAAACACTTTCCAAAGAAGGAGCAGTGTTGTTCATTAAAACACAGTGAAGATTAAAGTGAAAAATTAAAGTCATGGTTAGTAGTTGGGCACTGATGTAAGGTTTCTCCCCACAATTTGAAAGTGAGATTGTGGGCTCTAGTTTTACTTCACAATTAAAGATCAGAAAAAAAATCTCCCATATTAAACAGTTCAGCAGAACCAAAGGGTTCTTGGAGAGCAGTCAGAAAACTTCCTTTTAATGAATTCCCTTAGTTTTAACTAAACTCTTTTAGTTCTAATTTCATGCTTCTCAAATTATTTTGTAATTATGAATTGGCTTCCTGTTTGGGTCTATCTGAAAGCAGCAGTCAGGCTCCTTACTCAGATTTAGGTATTCCTGTCACTAAGACCATTTTTTTCATATTGCAAATCAATAAAATGATCTCCTGGCTTTCATGAGCTTGGTTCATGGAAACTTCCCTGACAGACCTGCTTCCCTTGTGTTGGAAGTATCTGTGGGATATAGGCAGCACATGGATGGTGTAAATTCCCCAAGTTCATGAAGAGCATGCCTTGATACCTCGTGTGGGTTAACCCACTGCCTACCTTCCTCATGCCCCATGGGCTAGAGAGCTTTGCAGAACAAATGTTCACTAAGGCCTTACAAAAATTATAAATTAACGCGGCTATAGGACAAGTTTTTTTGTGCCAGAACAATGATGATGATAAAGATCACAGGTTCTCACCTCATGACATAGAACTTTTTCACTACCATAAAAATTTCCCCTTGACCAAATTCTTCCCAACCCATTTTGTTATTTTTTGGATGAACTATATATGTGCTGAGATCTGTTATAGCATGTGATAGAATGTAAAATTCTAAAAATAACTATTACTGAATAAGTAAACCATGTTTAAAACTTGGGAAAAAGGAATACAAAAAGAAATTACAAATTCCCTTTGATACCATGGCCTGAAGAGTCTGTTTTTTCTACACCTCCTTGTTTCTCATGACTAGTGTTATATTTAATAACCCCAAGCAATATGCTTTGTTATTCAGTGGCAGACACTGAAGTTAGGGATAGAAATGGTGGTTTAAAAATAGGCACTAAGAATAATAGTTGTTCAGTTACTAACCCACTAGAACAAACAGGAACCATTCAGACTCTACTTTGGGATGGATTTATGAGGCACAAATGATGGACAGAGAACTGAACATTTCAGACTAAATAGGTATATCTAATTTCCTATATAAGCTATAGGTGTTGATCTCCGCTAATCAAATGAGAGAGAATGTCTTCTTATTAAGATAGTTTTCTGATTTGCTTGAATTTTCTCTTTCTGAATCTGTCTCTCCTAATTAACAATCAGGTCACAGCTCAAGGGTTTCTTTCTTGAAGCACTCTAACGACTATTCCTCCTAAATTTCTCTCTCTCTCTCTCTCTTTTTAATGCTTAAACTTTCATTTTTTACTTTAAAATTTCTGGTTCTTTCCATGTGATTTAAGATCTTCAGAGGTCCTCAGAATTCACTAGTGGCCTGTCTCTGGGTTATGGCTTGAAGACATTTACTAAACAGAACAGCTTTCTAGTCAAGAAACATACTTTTGGAAGGGCATGTTTTCTGAACTTCAGATCAAGACATGAGGTTGAACAAGGAAGACAGGGTAGAATATGAAATGGAACTGTCTTAGGATTCTCAGGAGACAGAGCAGCAATAAATTGGCTAGTATAGCCCCTTTCTGGAGAAGTGTTTTTGAGAGCTTTTTGGGTTTAGAGTGGTAACTGGTCTTGCTTTCTATTTCAATCATCAGATTTTAATGCTTCAGCAGATATTCACCATATTTGTTCTTCAACAGAAAATTGGACTTGGAAATTGTGCATTAGAGCTCCAACTCCTTAAAAAAAATAAGCAAAGGGTTTTTGATAAGGGGCTCTCATTTCAGATAAAAGGGATGTGGAAGCGGAGGAGACTTAGTTTGTTAGTTTTCCCTGAAAGTGTGCTTTAAGGGACCCTTTACTCTCAAACTGTTAACAATATATGGTGGTGTAGGCACAATTGATTTTTGTCACAGGAATACCAAAGAATTCTTGATTCAAGGAGGTGGGGCCATTGAAACTTTAATATAGTCCCTAGTTTGATTGTTTTTTCCAAGTAATTGAAGTGTTTTCTACTGTAGGAAATGGACAGAAAATTGTAAGTAATAGCTAAAATATCTATTTTATTTTCAGCCACCGAAGGGACATAATTTTAGCTCAGATTCCTTTTTTCTATTTAATATCTATAACATTGGTGAATTTTCTTAAATCTTCTGACTCTTAGATCTTTTATATGTAAAATGGAGATAATATTTTCTTATAGAAATGTCAGGATTAATGGGAAGATCTCAAGAGACAAAGTAGCCGAGTTAGCAGGTCAGTTTCCTTGCTTTGCTGTCCCCAGACATTTCCTAAACTGGAGATGGGAGTTAGCATCTGTTGGAGAGCAGCCTTAGAGCTTCGTGGAGAGAGTTACTGCCTCTTAGGACTGAGTCAATATCTTGAAACGCACTAGTAAGAGTCCAAGGATGCAAACTTGCAAAGAAGTTTCACTATTTTAGGAGAGAGAGAATTTCAAGATCAAGTATTATTTATTACCTCTATATTGTAAGCTTAAAATTTGGAATAATTTTTCAATTACATAAATATTTCTTCAAATTATCTTCATTTTAAAATTAATTTTGAACTTCTAGTAAAATTAATGACATTGAAGAAAACAGAAGTTAAAAAAATTCTTTTCGCCTTTGTTGCAGCTCCATTTTATAAAGACACAAAGACTGTGCCACCCTCTGACAAATCAGACCTCAACATCTTGCAGTCAAATCTCTCCGAAAACTGACTTCCATAAACATTTCCTGTCCTTCCCTAATGCAAATATGCTGCTTGGGTCAGGCTGTTCTTCCCATTGGTTTTGTCTATAAAGCATGCCTATTTTTTATTGTTTATTTATGTACTTATTTACTTTTTTCCCCTTTTTGGTAAATGTTAGTGGAGTGCAGAGTAATACAGCATTGGCTTTGTCTATTATGCAACTATTACATCACTTTTGGCTTCACTTTTATCAACTTATGAGGTTATGGAACCTTATGACTAGTATGTAGTAAAACTCATATGTGTATTTGGCCTATGTTCTCCTATTTTTTCCAAGTATTCACGAAGTTATGTCATTTAAATTGAGATTATCCTCTCCTCCTTTACCCCCCATACATTATTTGCTTATTCTTAATCTTATGTTAATATTGCACTTACATCTCTTCCTCTGTTCAAGATGTTCTCAATTTTTAAATGTCTCTAATGTGAGAAGATAATTAAATTTATTTGGGTATAAGTTTCATATTTTTCCTCTCCAATTCCTTTATCTGTTTCTCTTTTCTTATAATCTTTTTCTTTTTTCTTGTATACAGTTGTTTAATAATAGCCTGACTACCAGGTGTGGTGGCGCAAGTCTATAATCCCAGCAACCCAAAAGGTAGAAGCAGGAGGATCTCAAGTTCAAAACCTGAGGTAGTCTGGGTAACTCAATGCAGTTCTTTCTTAAAATAAAAAATGGGCTAAGAGTACAGCCCAGTAGTAGAGCACTTGCAAGGAATGTGTGAGGCCCTAGGTTTAATCACTAAGTACCCCTCTCCTCCTAAAAAAGAGTAGCCTGAACCTTTTTTTCCTTACACATAATTAAAGGTCAAAGCCTTCTTTAAGAAACCTCCTTTTAAAGAATATAAGAAATCTGTATCTTTTTTCTTCCCATTTCTCTGCACACGATAGGGATCTGAGATCACAGAAGAGACTGGATAAAGAAGAAGAGTCAGAACAACACGGTGGCTAAGATGATGGGCTTTGGTATCAGATAACCCTGATCCTACTAGTCTCAACTGTAAAATGGGCTTAATTAGAGATTCCTTCATAGACTATGGCTGGGTGGGGATATAAAGAGACAGTGTGAGTAAGGTGTCCAACTCAGGGCTTGGCACGCTGCAGCAGCTCTGTAAACATCCCTTGTGGTTCCCTTTAGTAGAAGTACTATACAAAAGCCCAAAGCAAGGGATGCACTTCAACTTTGTAAAACAGATGAGCTATCAACAGCCTAGAAATGTACTGACAGTGGATTAGTTTCCTGTTACCTCTACAAGAAGTTGCCACAAATTTGGTGACTTAAAACAACACATTTTATTTCTTTTATAGTTCTGGAGGTCAGAAGTCTGAAACAAGTTCAGGGCTAAAATTAAAATGTCAGCAGGGCTTTGTTCTTTTCTGAAGGCACTCGGGGAAAATCTGTTCCTTTTCTCTTCCAGCTACTAAAGACTTCTGACCTTCCTTAGTTTATGGCCATGGCCATCACTCTGCTCTCTTACCATTGTTACATTGTTTTCTTTCTCCTTTTATTAGTAAATGATGATGGAGTACTGAGAAATACAGCACTGGCTTTTTCCATTATACACCCTTTACATCACTTCTGGCAACACTTACATCGACTCACAGTTTGGGGAGCCTTATGGCTAGTAGGTAGTAACACTCTGATGCTTATTTGGGTTATCTTCCCCTATTTTTCCAACATACTCCTGAAATTGTGGTGTTTACATAGAGATTGACCTCTCCCTCTTCATCCTTCCACATTAACCCTCCTCCCCATCCCATCTACTCAGATCTTTGCTTCCCTCTACTAGTTCCCTCCCTCCTTCTTTCTACTCCATATATTGTTCCTTCTACATGGTTTAATTGTGCATTTTATGTATCATTTTATATATGCAGGATTTTTTTCTTCCTTTAAGTATGATTCAGCTCTCACATATGCATGAGAACATATGATATTTCTCCTTTTGAGCTTGTGTTTTTTCGCTTAAGATCTCCAATTCCATCCATTTTGCTGCAAATGACATTATTTCATGTTTTATTGCTGAGTAGTATTTCATTGTGTATATGTATCATAATTTTTTATCCATTCTTCTGTTGATGGGTACCTGGGTTGATTCCATATCCTTGCTATTGTGAAAAGTGCTGCATTGAATATGGAGATGCAGGTGTCTGTGTGCTTTCATGACTCCTCTCCCTTTGCGTATATTTCCAGTAGTGGTATAGCTGGGTCATGTTATATTGTTTTTTCTTCCTGCTGACCTTCTTGTATCCCCCCACCCCCACATACCCCTGCCCGCCCCTTTTTTGGGAGTACTTAAGGGTTGAACCCAGGGCAAGTGCTTTGCCACTGGACTGCACCCCCCAGCCCATTTAATTTTTTTTTAAATCTTGAGACAGGCTCTCCCTAAGTTACCAACACTGCCTCTAGCCATGAACCTATAATCCTCTTGCCTCCACCTCCTGAGCAGGCATGAGCCACCACACCAGGCTTCTTGTGTCCCTTATAAGGATTCTCATAATTGCACTGAGTTTGCCTGGATAACCCACTTTCTTAATTTAATCACATCTATAGCTCCCCCGCCCCATGTAACATTCACAGACTCCAGGGATTAGGAAGTGGGCATTTTTACAGGGTGGGGAGTAGGAGGTATTCCTCATTTAGCTTTCCTCAGACAAACTGAGCAAAGGAAGCAGACATGTTTAGAAAGCAATAGAAGGTGAGGAAATAACTTGCCCTTTATATATAAGAGCAGCTAGTGTTTACAGAAAAGATTGGTTAGTCAGTTTTGACAGCAAAATGAACTCCTACCCCAGCAGGTTATTTATATGTGAAAGCTAAAATAATACATTTTCTAGACAAATGTATTTCTGTATGAGAAGTTTTATCTATTGTGGTGATATATCTCTTTTACGAGTTTTATTGTTTTATTGTTTTTTATTATTTTATTGTTTTATATTGTTTTATTTATTTATTTATTTATTTATTTATTTTTATAATGCAAAATATTTATTTTCACCCATAACAATGAGAACTAGGAAAATGGAAAGGAAAGCAGTCTTCAGGCAAGTGGAAATGATCAAGACTCTTCAATAGTTGACTTTGGGACCTCCTATAGTGGGAAGGGCCTACAGCCATAGCCCTGTGGAATCCGATCCCGTCAGATCTCAGAAGCTAAGCAGGGTCAGGCCTGGTTAGGACCTGGATGGGAGACCTCCTGGGAACACCAGAAGCTGTAGGCTTGGGAGAAGGACCTGGCAACCCCCTCCCAAAAATCAATCTGCCATTGAAAACCCTATGAACAGCAGAGAAGCCCTGACAATAGTGTTTCCCCTGTTATACAGAGGGTCACTATGAGTTGGATACCGACTCAACAGCACCTAACAACAACAACATAGTGGGAAGACTTGGTGTGCTGCCCTCAAAAGACTGTTTACCAGATGTTGAAGCAGACTCTTCAGACAGACTTTTCTGCTTTGCCTGTGCTTCTAATGTTTTCTGATAATTAAGCTGGCATTCCAAATAATTTGTACTCCTTTTCTGTTTTCCCACACAATGTGACATGAGGTCTAAAAGATCAGTTTCATCAGCAGCAGAAGCTGAGGTCCTTCGGTCTTGCAGCATGTTGTTTAATGCATTTGTTTACAACTTAAAGTCACTATGGTTCCCTAAATAGCACCTAACATAGATTCAGATATTGTGTGTTCTAGGGGATGAAAACCATCTTTTTTGAACAAATAAATTCTGATGAGTTGCCTGGGATTTAGCTTAGACAGTAGGCCATACTACTATGGTGTCCGATCCCATAAGATCTCGGAAGCAGGGTTGGCCTGGTTAGTCATTGGCTGGGAGACCGCCTGGGAACACCAGGTGCTGTGGGCTTGGGAGAAGGACCCAGCAGCCCACTCCCAGAAAAACAATCAGCTATTGAAAACCCTATACATAGCAGAGAAACACTGACAATAGTGTTTCACCTGTTGTACATGGGTTCACAATGAGTTGGACACTGACTCGAAGGCACCCAACAACAACAAGAGGAAGTTCTGATAAGTTATCTATATTATCTTCTTTAATCTTCATGTTTGTTTGAGTTAAGTATTATTATTCTAATTTTTACACTGAGAAAATTATAATTTAGAAGTGTTAAGTAAGTCCCTTAAAATGTCACAGCACATAAATGGCAGTTTGTGATTTGAATTCATTTAGTATCTGATGCCGAACTGAGCTTTCCTTCCTCTCATGGTTGATCTGAATAGAGTGGGTCTGCATTCACCTGCTGCAGATTATTGGTAAGTAAGTAAGACCAGGACTAGGATCTAGTTCTCTACATGCCAAACTCTATATTGAGACCCTTATTTTAATCATATTGTGTGTGGGTGCACTGTAATTTCTAAATTCAAAATTTTATCATATTTAAGACAGGTGTATGTAGTAATAGTACTTTGTTTTTAATTCTAAAAGTTATCTCTATAACTTGTGGTCAGTGTCTGGGTCTCCTTTCATTTAGCATGGTGTTATATTAGACATAAAAATAGTATAAGAATAATATATGAATATTCAAAACTGAACAGAATGAAAAGGTTTTCATTTCAGGCTGTATCTAACTTTAATTTTCAGAATTAAAACACAATCTGCACATGTAGCTTTCAAATCCGAGATCCTCTTTATAATGAACACCTTTCTAAAATCTTGCTTCTATTTATAGGAGAAAGGAAATAGATCATTTTCTATGACATCTTCTCTATTTTTAACCCACCACAGGTTCATTGTATTTTCTTGCCTGCAGTTCAATGAACTTCTATTGGCTGGGGTGGAGGGGTAAATAAATCAGGAAGGTATTGAAGTAGTTTTTATGGACTTTTAGGTGATTTGTCCAGGAATCAAGCAAATGACTACTTTTAAGGACTTGATAAACATTGTTGCAAACCACTACTGCAAATGCTCTCTGATTGCAGTAATTTACTTTGTAGTCAAAAGAAAACCCTTGCTCTTCCTTCATGACCTAGCACAAGTTCTCTGAAAAGAATTGACATGAAAGTAGCCTGTGAACAAAAATAACATAGGAAAGAAAGATACTGGTTATTTCCTCCTCAATCTACAGAAGTCCCGCCATTGCGTAACCCATCAAACTACAAGCACTGTTTTGCGATTAGCAATTTTCCTCAGGAAAAGAACGAAACTTGAAAAATGACCTTTCATAGTCAAATAAAAAAGTAACATCTTAAGTGATAGGAGATATTGTAGAATAAATATACCATGGATCAGTATGTAACTTTCTATTTGATTTATGTCATGTGCTGTCATTTATTTCTTATCTTTTTTTATACAGCCAAGGGAAGATGAAACTAGGCTTGCATTTGCTGTTCCTTGTGATTTTTAAGGATGATTTTGTACTTTATTTCTGACCGAGTTATTTGGTTAGCTATTATTACAGGTAATTCACATTCTTATTTTTTTAACTATGTACATCTAGGTGAAAGAAATAACTGCTGTCAATTCAAATTGAATTAACGTCACTCCTCTACAATCCACATTGGTTTAACAATTCTTATAGTCATTCAGTTGTCTTCTACAATTGAATATTAATGAAACTCTGGAAATTATAGCTCAAAAGTGATTTATGAACTTCATACAGAAGCACCTACATGAAACAGTGGAGTTGTAGCAAAAGGGGGATTCTCTCCCCTTTCTGGCATATGACTTGAAAATAGGCGATGCAGTTATGAAACAATGTGCTTGTCAAGCTGAATGCTTACTGAGGTTAAAGGACTTACAGGGTACTATTTTTACATTTTGGTACTGACAAGTCCAGCACAGTATTCAGTGGAGAGTAGGTGCTCAATAAATACTTGTTGCAATGAATTACATTTCTATGACATATAGGTTAGTTCTCTTCCAGACCTCTTTCTCCTGAAGTTCATTTATCTAGTACTTATGGAGTCGCACTGTGGCGTACTGCTGGGATCATTCTTGGTTGTGGTTGTGAGGGATTCTGGGAATTCCAGGTGTAGATTCATGTTATCCTCAAGGAGGTTCTGCTCTAAAATTATGTATTGGTTTCTGCGAGTGAGCACTTATGTTGTTTTATACAAAAGCCCTTGTTTTCCATAGAATTTAGGATCCCATCTTTTTATTTTTATGGGTTGGCCACTTTTCCTGGTCCTGACAGCTTTGATGAGACTCTTGCCTGATTTCAATCACCTAGTTTCACTGAGTTCTCCTACTGAAGCCTAAGGCAGATGTCTGTGTTTCTTCAATTTTCAGATGAACTGCCTCATGATAAAGCTTCCTTACTCCTGCACCTATTTCCTGCTGTGTTTGTATGGGGTGGGTAGTGATGGAGAGCCGCAAAATCAGTATGAAGTGCATGGGCTTCAAACTCATCAATACCCTAAGGCAAGCTCTGCCACTTACCCATTACATGCAATTTTCACCTCCTGAAGCCTGACTCTCCTTATTTAAGAATAGGTGTGATATTATTCACCTCAAAGGGCTTTGATGAGAATTAAAAGATATGGCATAGAGAAAAAGTACTTGGTACTTTTACTCAAGTACTTAGTACTTGAGTACTTGATACTCACATGGAATAAGAAGTCTACTCCTAAACGACCCTTAATCCATGTTCATCCTCTCTAATATGTCAGTTAACCCTATATTGTCATTTCTGACAATAAAAGCCCACCTGCCTGAGCATGTTGCTACTACCAGCCTCTGAGAACTGCCTTCATTTTCTGTCATTTTGTGGTGGATCTGTCCACTTTCCTGGTGCTGAATTAATGTGCTGTTCTCTCCCACACCAGGAAGTCTTTCCAGGTTCTGAGCCCCACATCTGACACTTGTTATACTATTGCTTTTTGGAATTAATTATTTACATTTTTTCCTCAAGAAATAATATTTTAATAAATTTTAATTGTGAGATGTTAGTGTTCTTCAATCCTTAATAGGCATACATAAAATACTTTTTTGAATTATGTACCAAACATGGCTAAAAAGCACTAGAAATTCTTTGAAGAAAAATGAAAAGGAAGAAATTCCTTAATATGTATTGTTATAAAGAATGTCAACAATGGATAAGGTACATGATGAATACTATTATGTCATATCATGGTAAGTTCTATGAAGGAAAATTAAATGTGATGGGATGGAGAGATGTGGCAGGTGTGTCTGTGTATGCATTTAGCAAAAAATAAATGATGTGAGGTCGCAAACCATTGCTAAGTCTGATGTAAGAGCAATAAGCAGAGAGAAAATCAAGAGTAAAGGATTTGAAAGACATGTGTTTGAAGAACAAGATTCATGTAGTAGTATCATAATGCTTGAGGAGGAGAGAACAAAGAGATGCAATCAAAGAGATGGCTAAGAGCCATATTAGGTAGGCTCTGTAGTCCATGCAGGGAAAGGGGTATTTTATTCTAAGATAAAATTTGAAAATAGGAATGGAGCCTTCTTTACTGTTGTTGAAGAAAATTACCATAAACAAAGGATATGTATGCCATCTTTTATTATACTAGAGCATTGTATAATCAAACCTTTCAAGGATTATTTGATTTTCTAGGGAACATATCATAGCTTGACATTCACTTTACTTTTTATTAGGGATTAGAATATAAAATTAAATGTTAATGTGTAGATTTTTGTTTATTAGAAATGAAAATGATTTCTGACTGACTGGCAGAAAAGATAGAAAAGAGAATCCCAAAGGTTTATTTCCTGTAGTACATTGACCAGTTTTATCTCTCATTCAACAAATTTACTTTACTATGCTCTTCCTATATACCCTAGTCCTCTAGTTATCCTTTGAGCTAGATTTACAACCTTTCTGCTTCTCTCATGGGTGGAGTAAATTTTTGAATATGTATTCTGTATTCACCTGAGAGATGTGGTTTTAGGGTTTTGGAAGTTATATACTTTGACATGCTAAGAAAGCTCACTTTGGCTGCTGAGAAGGCAGGTTTATGGGAGAAGATGTCAGGAATGGAGAAAGATGGAGGAGGACAATACAGTGATGTAGGTAACTGGAACTATCAGGAGAGGCTGGGTAGGTTCTGGTGGTGGTGATGGTGAGACTTGATTGGATTTTACATTAGATTTGGAGGTAGGAATAAGGCTTGCTGATGAATGGCTGTGGAGTGTGAAGTATAGAGGAAAGTCTAGGATTTTTGCTTGAGTATCTGGGGAATCATGGGAGAAGAATAGGATTTTTGGAGAAGATAAAGAGACTTGTTTTGGGCAGGTGAATTTTAGATATGATCTATACTTTGGCAAATTTCTTTACGGTAAGGTTATCTATATTTTTGAAATACTCAGAAAAATTTTAGGTTTTAACATTTATAATTATATTCTTTTCATACCTAGGTATATTGATATATATATATATAAATACAGATGTACATTATCCACCTGAGATTTAAATTATACACATACACCCATGTAATATTGCCACAATTTTCTGTGGAATTCATGAAAATTCTCCCAAATGTTATAGTTCAGGTTTAAGAATAAGATTAAATTATTTCACCAACTTTAAAGCTTCTTTTGACTTTAAAAATCTTTAACTCTGCAACTTTCTTCCCCACTACTGAGGGTTGGACCTAGGGCCTTATGCATGCTAGGCAAGTGTTATCTCACTGAGCTGTCACCCAACCTCTATTTTTTTTTTTTCATTTTTTATTTTGAGACAGGGTCTTGCTAAGTTGTGCAGGCTGCCTCTGGCCTCAAACTTGTGATCATTCTGCCTCATATTTCACAATAATTTATCACTCAACTGATGAATAATTGCTTTATAAAGAAAACACCAAATCACTTAATGTTAATGAAATTTCTTTAAGATAACAATTTCTGTCCCACTGTATTCATGAAACAGTATTTTGAAAACTGAAAGCATTAAATATATATAAATTATTATCATGTATTACTATTTGGTGAAAATTTGCTGAAAATAGTTTTGTTTTTTTTTTTAACATGCTGGAGATCGAACCCAGGGCCTTGCACCTATTAGGCAAGCACTTAAACTATGTGTCTATATACTTAAAATGTTTCTTTTGTAAATAGGATTAAGCTGAATTTTGTTTTTTATTTAGCCTGACCTGTATTTTTAAATGAGCTGAGATTTAGCTCAGTTGGTAGAGTGCTGCTCTGCAGTCTCAGGTCCTGAGTTTGATTCCCAGCACTGCAAAAATGGGAGAAGGATGTGGCAATTCACTCCTGAGGCAATCTCAAAACAATCAGCCATTAAAAACCCCATGAGGGTCGCTCTGAGTTGGACATGACTTGATGGCACCTAACAACAACATATTTTTAAATATAATTTTTACTTGGAATTTTTCTAGGTTTATTGAGATAGAATTGACAAAGTATTCACATTCAAGGTATAAAATGTGATGTTTTGATATGTGTATGCATTGTGAAATGTAAATTATTTTAGGTGGAGAGTCAAATCAATTCACATTAAATATTCCTGATTTAGCTCCTGTCCGCATTATCATCTTGCTATTCACACTGTTCATCCATCCCACCGTTCATCCTTTGTTTCTTCTTTGGGCTTCCTTTTTACTCATCAAATTATTACAAGTTTTATTCCCTTTAAAGTTTATTTAAGATTTTAATTTTACATTCTTTTATTACTCCTAGTGGTTATATTGTTAGTTATTTTTACTATTTCATAAACATGCAAAACAACCATTTAATTCCATTGATCCCCTTTAACCTTTCATGCTAATCTTGAATTATACTTCACTTACATGAACTTCTGTTATAAATGTCATAAGACATATATTTTGTTTTAATAGTCAATCTACACTAAAAATCTCTTTTCTTTCATGGTCTCTTGAAGTTCTCTGTTCTTTTGGGATCATTTTCCTCCTGCTTGCAGAAGTGCCTTTAGTATTATGTATGATGCAGGTTTGCCTGAAAAAATTCTCAGCTTTTGTTTATCTACTTTGCCTTTGTTTTCCTGAGAAATATTTTTCTTGGTGCATAAATCTAAGTTAGAAGTATTTTTTTTCAATACTTCATTACATCAGTTTGTTGTCTTCTTGTTTCCACATTTCTTTTCTGGTGAGTCAATTGTCAACTTAGCTTTTCTTATTTTGTGGAAGAAAATGTGTACTCTTGTCTCATTCCAGGTGCTGCTTTTCATCCCTTTTTGTAGTGTTGGGATCCATCCCAGGCCCTCAACCATGCTAAGCAAGCAGTTTACCGCTGACCTCCATCCCCAGCCTCCCAGGTACATTTCAAATGTTTTCTTTGCTTTGGTTTCCAATAATGTTATTATAGTGTGCCTAAGTGTGGCTTTATTCATATTTATTGTGGTTAGTAGTTGTGTGATTGTTGTTAGGTGCTGCCGAGTTAATGTCTGGTTTGTAGTAACCTTATGTACAACAGAATGAAACATTCTCCCACACTGTGCCATGCCTGGCACTATTGTCAGTGCTTCTCTGCTATTCATAGGCTTTTCAATGGCAGATTGTTTTGGGAGTGGGTTGCCAGGTCCTTCTCCCTAGCCTGCAGCACCTGGTATCAAGCCTGTTTAGTTAATATATTAATTATGACTATTTTGAAATCCCTGTATCATAGCTTTAAAGCCTGAAATATTTTGTTGCTTGTTTCTACTTTTTGTATTTCTTCTCTTTCCTGTTGAGTTTGTTCTGTTTGTAGCAAGCTAAGTATCAGATTTTCTTTTGCCAGTCAGATACAGTGGCAGTGGGTTATCTTGATCTTTTTGATGATTGCTCTTAGTCTTTCATAGAGCTCTATCTCATTTGCTCTTCCTCTTGAGGGAGGCTTTATGGGATCTCAAATCAAAGCTGGCCTTATTTATCAAACTGCTATAGTATCAAGGAGCTAAAACACCATTTTTTTCCACCACCAGTAAACATCCCTGGAAAATCTTTTTAGCTCCCTCTTGTTTTTTCTTGGGTTTTCTTAAGTTCTATCCTATGTGCCACTTATGAAAAATTTGAAACCATATTTTGAGGTTCCCTGGTCTGGAGCTGCCTCCTTTCTGGGATTTTGCTTCTTAACTTAGCTTTTCTGACAGATCTGAACTCTAATGTTCCTCTAAATATTGTCTCATCAGAGAAGCAAGAGCCCTTCTTGCCGCTTCAGCTCTGCTTGCCATGCCTATGCACACTGGAGGGTGATACAGAGAAAACTCATCCACTCAAAGCACTTCTCATTCTTTGCTACTTTAGTGTTCTTCAGACGTTTCAAACTGATATATGTGTGTGTATATATATATATGTATATATATGTGTATATGTATATGTATGTGTGTATGTATATAGATATATTTTTTCCAGGGTTTTAATTGCTTATAGTGTATAGATTAGTCTGATATAACTAATATATCTTATTATTGAAATTGATGGCTACTGTTATTACGCTATAAACATTAGACATTTATTATATGTCAGATATGGTACTCAGGGGTTTAATTATTATTTTATTTAATCCCTACAGTGGTCTTTGAAGTAATTTTTCTCACTTTTATAGATAAAGAAATTGAGGCTTAGAAAGGATAATAAATTTATGTTGATCGCATTAGTTATTTATCTAGATCAGTCTAACCCTGGGGTAGCAAGAAGCTGCTTTAAAAACTAATATCCTTCATGTTAAGCAAAGGGGTGTGTGAGAGCAGGAGGGAGGGAGGGAGGAGAGAAGGAGAGAGAGAGAGAGAGAGAGAGAGAGAGAGAGAGAGAGAATGAGAGAGAATATGAGAACTTGTTTCAGGTACTTACTAAGAACACCAGTGCTTGCTTTACTGTTTCTCTGACTGATAATATTTTTATAGATTCATTTAACTTCTGGTTAGAAACCAGTCTCTATAAGCTCTATTAGTGATAAGAAACAACAGCTGAAAACTAAACAAAATTTATTTTCTCAGAGCCACATTTAAGAACACTTTCAAAGAAACAATGTATGTCATACAAACTTTTAGTTGTTGTTGCTTAATTGGTACTTGAAATCTTCAGATAATTCAAGTTGCCTTATTTTATTTTGTTTTCTGCAGTTCATTAATTGAGGCTAGAAGATATACTGAGATGCTTTAAATAATGAGAAATCCCATATAGCAATAATTTTCAATATAAAAGAAAATAATAGTTGGGCATAGTGACGTAGGCCTGTAATCACAGGGACTAGGGAAGCTGAGGTAGGAGGATTATGAATGTTTGGCCAGAGGTACTTTATGCAATTTAGTGAGATCCTGTCAGAAAATAAAAAATAAAGAGGGTGGGAGTGCAGCTCAGTGGTAGTGCACTTGCCTAGTATGAGCAAGGCCCTGGATTTAACTGTCCTCTGGTAGTGCAAACAAAACAAAACAAAAACAAAACAAAAAGGAAAGAAAAGGAAAGAAAAAAATGCAAGAAAGAAAATAGTATGTTCTAAATATTGAATAAAACATATAGGAAATAACAAGTCATAGTATCTATGACATGCTTACTTTGTGCTAAATATTGTGTGCACTTTACACATAATCCTTGTACCACGTCTCTGATGGAGGTTATATTGTTATCACCATTTAACAAATGAAGAAATTGAGGCATAGAAAAATTTAATAAGTTGTCTAAGGTCAAAAAGTTAGAAAGTCGCAGAGGTGGGATATAAAACTTGGCTGTCTGGCTCTTTATGCTACAGAAATACTGTTACTCAGTGAAATCTTGATTAACCTGAATTCTTGAAGAATGGGATATTATTATTAATTTATTCTCTAATTAAATTAAGCACCCTTACCAAATTTCTATTTTAATACTAGTTAAAAATTTTGCTAAGAAATATCAGTCCATTTCATAATATATTCCTCAGATACTGCTAAGGAGAAAGGATAATTGAAGCCCAAATTTCTAGGATTTTGAAATAAACTTGAGGGAAAAAGGGAAAATTATGTAACTAATGGAAGTTTTGAGAATCATAAAGTTTTCTGAAAAATATCAAAAATAGACTGCTATCTGAACATTTATTAATTCATGAGTTCTGCAGATGCTTATATGCATTGCATTAAAACAAAACTAACCATTATTGAATATTTACCATGTGTCAGATAATGTATTTGGCAGTTTTATAAACATTATCATGTTTAAATACTCACAGTAGCCCTCTATGCAATGTATTATCATTCCTATTCAGTGGAGGAAACTGTGGTTTAGAGGGCATTAATAATTTGTGCATTTTCAGGGAGGTAATGGCTGTGCAAACAGCTCAGATGGGCTTTCAGCCCAGGATTGAAGGACTCCAAGATCAAGGTTATAATGTCGTGGGGTGCTGGCTCAGGCACTAGTGGAGGGATTGTCAATCTCTGGAGGAGTAAGATAGAGTTTGGGACCACAAAGAGCTTTGCAATCTGGTGGGGGAGATAAGAAAACAAGTATAAATCTAACAGTAGAAAGAATTCAGTATGTAACATAATTGTGATGAAATATTTAGATCTTCAAAGGGAGAGATTACTTCCAGCTGTGATAATTATAGTTCTGGGAAAAAATAAAGACCTGAGGGGTCCCCTATAAGCTATAAACTATGCTCATGTTTTCGTACCATAGCCACTGCAGAGTCACTTCTATGCTTGAAATGGAAATGGCTGATCTCTGCTCTAAGCTCCTAAGCATTTATCTGAGACTTTTTAAAAAGGCACCTGTCACTTTATACTTCATATTGTGATTAGATATGCACATGCCTTCTCAGTGACCTTCTTCAAGGCACGGATGTATTCCTCAGTGGATTCCCATGGTATCTGGCGTGGTGCCTACAACTCAGCAGGTGCATTTTGTGATTTCCCCCGGTTGGTTTCAGTGATGTCATATTCTTCTGGCATCTATCTGTCTGTACTGTCCTCAAGCTCCTTAGATGAATGAGTAGTGTCTTGTGTTGGGTCCTCTGACATCTGCCTCTCACACAACACCTGCTAAAGGACTCCACGTAGCCTCACAGTGTCAGTGCGAGGCCGTGTGCTGATACTGATCAATCAGTAGACATCTCTTCTGAACTCCAGGTTGGTTTGTACAACTGCCTGCTATATATTTCCAGCTGTGGGTCCCTCATGTTCTCTGATGTCAATGTGTCTGAAACTGACTCATTATCTTCCTCCTGTCTTCCTAGACCTCCAACTTGTCCTACATGTTCCATTTCAATAAACATGAATGGCAGGGCCATCCAGGTACCTGTGTCACTTGACTCCTTCCTCTTCTCTCTTGGCCTCGCTACATGTACTTGGTCATGGATTTCTATAACAGTCCAAGAGATGTTTCTCTATTGTCTCTGCTCCCATAAATCTCCACCGCCATGGTTTGCATTCAAATTCCACCATATCTCTTCTAGATTTCTTCAGAATCTCCCTGACTCCAGGCCTGCTCCCTTATGATTCATTTTTAAAACTGCTGCCAAGTGTGATTTTTTTAATGTACAAAACTGGAAGTACTATTGCCTTTAATATCATAGATCTTCAGTCCCTGCAGGATAAGGTACTCAGTTTGGCAAATAGGGATAACCTCTTTTTCTCTATTATCTTTTGCTTGTCTCTGTTGCAAACCATTCATTTTATTTAGGACCCTTTATAATAGACAAAATTTGTGAATTGTCAACTAGATTGTACTGTGAAAAACTTATACAAAATATGCCAATCTATTGGTATTGTACTCTGTTTTGCAAGTGCAATATTTACAAGTGAGAATTGTTTAACTACTCAGTGTGGTTATTAAAAAATCTTGGATTTGTTTTTGTTTTATATACACTAAGCTTCCATGCTAGAATTAATAAGCTAACTGCAGAAATCACTGGCTCAGCAGTATGTGTAAACTTCAGGCAGCATCACTAATCTACATAGTGTGCTTTGTTATTACCTGTGATTCTTCACTTCTGACACAGGGTTGCAAAAGTTACATACCATCTACTTATTGCAAGTCTCCTTTCTTAGGAAAACAATCTAAGTTTATACTTTAAAGTAGGCTATTGGAAACGCAGGGCTATTTCTACATTTAGTTAATCTTTGTCAGTGTTTCTGTACTGGTCAAAATATAAGAGAGATGAAGAAAAAGATAGGGCTCACAATAGGGAAATCCAAAGGTAACAAATTACCCCAGCATTCAAATATATAGCAGAGACTTTATAATATTTCCTTAGCCATATATTAGATTGGACCATTGCTCCAGTTGGTCATGCTTGCCAGCTGCTGTTAACCTAATTCCCTACCCCATTTCACCCCCTGGACACCAAAAACTATGCTAAATTTAAAAATGGAGGCATTGATAAATAATGTAGACACATGGAAAATAAAAGAGCTTATTCATTCCTTATTTATGCTAGGACACATTAATGTCTAATTCTTTCTATTTAATTCTATTAATGTGACATAGTATAGAAAGTGTCCAGAGACAAAAGGAAATGTAAATGAACTATCATATCTTTTAATCTTAGAAGGGGTAGGGTGTTAGAGTTAATGTAGATATCTCAACTCTCTTGGCTAATGTGGGGATCCTTCTGATATTCTGAATTATGGGTCCCCCAACTCCTGTTGAAAAACTTTCCACATGGATGGAATTGCTTTATCAGCTTTGTTTCTGATCTAATTGTTTGAAAATATCATGAGAAATTCACCCTGTTTAATGTGTGGGTGCCTTAACCCTGCTATGAATGCTGTGATAATTTTGCTGCCTTAAGGTATAATTGAACATTGAGCCCTATTGTGAATTGAGCCAGAGAGTTGGATGATAGACCATAAGTAGAGAAGAGAGAGGCTTTCACCTCTCTTGATTTGGACTACAAGGAGAATATTACATTATATATAGGCAGGCAAGAGTTGGGAAATCATGAAGGGTCAAAGAGAAGGAACTATGAGATCTCCTTTGTCATTGCTGGCTGATGTGTAGCCAATTCCTCAGAGTATGTGAAATAGGAAGTGGGTGGAGATCAAAGAATAGG
The DNA here is from genome assembly GCA_007922755.1 of Pedetes capensis. Classification (NCBI taxonomy): domain Eukaryota; kingdom Metazoa; phylum Chordata; class Mammalia; order Rodentia; family Pedetidae; genus Pedetes; species Pedetes capensis. The sequence continues at coordinate 138,287 of VMDO01001648.1, read as the reverse complement.
CCAGCTATGAGAGTCCAGTACTTTGGGTTTCTAATTTATGTAGTTTTTGTACTATTTGTGATCACTCTTCTGCAATAATTTGATATTTAATAAAGTCCTGTTGAAACTTTTAATTTGCCTGAGTTACAGTATAGGGTACTAAGGAGAAATAACTTTATCAAATATTGTTCAGCATAGTGGGAAGTATTAAAATGAGAAGTAATTACCTAAGTATGCATACTAGAAGCAGCTGAAAACAGGTAGTAAAGAATTTTTGGGTGAGGGTTAAACTTGGATGGATAACAGTTGTCTTGCTGTCTGTAAATTTATCCTTTAAGACTAAATTTTAGAAGTTTGGGTTTTATATTATTAAAGTAGGTCACATTCTTTGAAGGTTGTTCTTTACAACTTTCTCATAAGTTTTGCTCACTAATACTAATTTATCCTTCTGGAGATTTTGAGAATAATTCTTTGTTAGGTGCCATTGAGTTGGGTCTGACTCATAGCGACCTTATGTACAACAGACAGAAACCCTCCCCAAAACTGTACCGAACCCACCACTATGTCACTGCTACTTTGCTATCCATAGGATTTTCAGTGGCTGATTGGGGATTGTTTTTGTAGTGGGCTGACAGGTCCTTCTCCCCTTTCTTCAGTGCTGGGAATCAAACCTATTGCCTCAGAGCACGCAGAGCAGCACTCTACCAACTGAGCTAAACCCCAGCCCACTGTGAATAAAGCCAATAGCAAATACAAATGATAAGTCCTAAAATGTTCTTTCAATTGTGCTACTTCTCTCAAATCATTTCTTTTTAAATGAACATGGTTCCTTCAGTAACCCTCATGCTTTGGGGTTCCTGCATGCTATTTCATGACTGCTCATTTCCCGAGCCTCATACACCATCCAGAAGGTGGCAGGTGGAATTCCTCAGAGAATTCCAGCTGAGCTAAGGGATCCTGAGGAGAGTGGGACTGCTGCTTTCCTTGTTCTGCACGCTGTATTTCTATTAGCAAAGCCTAAGTCTCTGTATCTTGACATTTTTCCTTCAATGGGAATGTACAGAATTTCCTCGAGAGTATTGTTATTTCTTCCTCTGTGAGCAAAGAGAAAGGAAACAAACTTCACGTTGAAAATACTTTGGTTTAATCAGGTGGCTGAGAGCAAATAAATTAGAGATAAATTTGTATCTGTTAGCCTGATCTAGACAACAAAATCATTTGGTTCCTGTTTTTAGACAAGTTTGTCATCCTTGCCAAAACAAGTCAGTTGAATAATTAGATTGAAACTTCTCTGGGCAGGTTTTACGAATATAAAATATGAGCTACGGGATATCAAAGACCCCAGTGAAGACTCTTTTTCGACTGGAGATAGCTGTGGTTGCGAGGAGGAGGGGAAGGACAGGAGAGTGGAGTGGGCATCTGCTGCCAGCACAGTTACTTCTGTGTTCTTTTAGTCTGACACCCACAATGAGGAGATTACTTTTCCTTTTAAAAATATTGGTGGTTTGGTAAGTTCAATTGTATTGGCCCATGTGGGTGAGGGAGAATTAGGCTAAATGACTAATTCCCCTTTATCTCCAGATCCTCTGGATAGCTCTGTGTGATCACTCAAAACAAATTTTGGCTACATTGGACTTGTACATAACTAAAATTCATAGTTCTGTTTCATAGGAAATGCTATCAAAGCAGTAATTTTGTACAGTAATTTGTTAAAGATTTTTTAAAAGGTGTAGTTCTTTATAGTTGATGAAAATATTTGTGTATATACCGTGTTGTTATAAAGCTATTGGCTTTATTTGCAGTGGGCTGGGGTTTAGCTCAGTTGGTAGAGTGCTGCTCTGCGTGCTCTGAGGCAATAGGTTTGATTCCCAGCACTGAAAACTAACTAACTAACTAAAATAATAATTTTTCCATCTAAATATTTTAGAATCCAATATTAGATATATCCTTTATATAAATACATTTCTTTGTACAAATTGGTAACATCTATAGATTTGACATACCTGTCACCTATGTATTCATTGCTCTGATAAAATAGTCAGACAAGAGACTACAGCTCCATGGCAAATCATTACAGAAAGTGAAATGAATCAAGAGTTATATGACACATTAATCAATATGATGTGGACCATTTACCTAACCATTAATATGTACTTCTATTATTCTCTAGTCTACATATCCATCTTGTCCACAGTGATATTTTTCAAAAGCCTTTTGAAATCGTGAAAACAGAATTTCTGAATTAAGAAAGAGCTTAGGAATCATTTACCACATTCTCCTCAGCTTGGAGAGAATAATATTGATCTACTAACCTTACTGTGATAGCAGAAATGCCTTACAATGAAAAGTATGCTGGCTCAAGAGCTGTGCATCACTTTCTAAGGGATCAAAATCTCCTTCCAAGTCCTTTTTCAAAACAGAGTTAAAAGCAGTACCTAAGAGTTTTTATAATACATTTCTATGTCCTGGTTGGAAAAATGGATAAACGTGTCTATGTCCAGACTTTTCTTACTTCTCCTCATTGCAATGAATTCTCTGAGATGGTATCTGGAATGCCATGGTTAAACTTGGAAATTCCTGCCTGAAACTGGAATATAAATCTCTTGGGCTTAGAGACATGAAATCATTTAACATAGTTAGGTGCTCTCTTACAATATTGTAAGACACCCTGAAGTCACCCTTGGAATCACATCTTTCCAAGGTGATGATTTGCTTTGACAGAGAAACAATGTTAACATGACCTTCTCTCCTTGGAGAAATGAGTTTACTTGGTCGTCTTATTCTTGTTTGAGACATAATATTTTTATCTTCCTTAGCATTATTCATAAGACCGAGTTATTGCTTCTGTGCTCCTGACACTGTTCCTAAAAATTTGTTCCATTCTTTTGTATTCCATTCATAATTGTGTGCTCTTTCTTCTATCTTTCGTATGAGACCTTTAAAATATGTTTTGCTAGTTTACAGAGGGAATATTTCCTGAAGAAAACTTAAACTAGACAACAGTGTAAAGAATAAAATAAAAAACAATGTAATTCTATCTACTAATAGTTATGCATATTTTAGCATAATATATACCTTTTTAGGTTAGGACTATATTCATATTGCTATACTGGATTTTACTTTGCAAGATTTTTTTCCATGATATATAATGCAACAAAATTTCCATGTTTTCAAAATATTTTTATTATATACATTAGAATTTACTTGCCAGTCTCCTTTTTTGGGAAATTTGCTGTTGTTGTTAGGTGCTGTTGAGACTGTACAACAGGCGAAACACTATTGTTAGTGCTTCTCTGTTATTCATAGGATTTTCAATGGCTGATTGATTTTTGGGAGTGGGTTGCTGGGCCCTTCTCTGAAGCCTATAGTACCTTGTGTTCCCAGGCCATCTCCCATCCAAGTACGGATCAGGCCTGACCCTGCCTACCTTCCGAGATCTGACGGGATCACACACCACAGTGGTGCAGCTGCAGGCTTTGGGAAATTTAGACTCTTCTAAATTTTTACTCTTATAAATAAAATTGTATTGAATAGTCTCATGCTTTAAAAGTATCACCTTATCAAACAATTCCCTACCCATGTACAATAATTTATTTGGACTTTTTTTCTCATGTGATCAGTTAAAATTATATTCTAAAGTTATAACTTAGCTTTGACTTTATAATCCTTTGTAAGCCATCTTTTTCATCTAAAGAAAGTCTCCTTGCTAATTCTCTGAAATTTTAGAAATATTTCCTACATTTCAGTGTATTTATCTAGCTAGATGACATATTTACCTTTTTCTAAACCACACATCAATTCCCCAGTAAGATTTTCCTTCTCACTGAGACTGAAAACTACAGAAAAATAGTGTTTAAAAATTAATAAATGTATTAGTAATTGACTGTTATGATGCCCTTACATTTAGATAAATATGTTATTTTTACTGTGGTCTCCTAAAAGAGTAAATGAATAGATTGTCCTCAGCAGAAGACCAATGGGGCAAAGAGAATTCTGCTAATGGAAAAAATGTTTTGGTCAGGTGATCAGAACAGAGTCTTTTGGGGATGGTAAAGGGAGTAATACAGGTATGATTGGTTTACGAGATTTAATCAGGATATTGGCTGATAACTCTAGGGTATTGTGACTAGTCTCTTAAAAGGTGCAGTTTTAAGAGTTGTCAAAGTGGCAAGTTTATTAGTGTGTAACCTAGGAATCTTGTTAAAATAGGGCCTTTACTGACCTTTTTCTTCTGCTTAACACTTACCTCTCATCTCTTTTCCAATGTTGAAAGAATTTTAAAAAATGTAGTTTTAATGGAAATTTAAATAGAAATCAACTCATCCAAATGGAGAAGTAAAGAATGGGATGGGAAAGACTCTGGGGCAATAAGAGGAAAGATGCCTAGGGTTCTAACTAGTAACGGCAATATTGGGCTTTTGGCTACTAGTCAGTTTGCATTTAATATATATGCTTTGCTCCAATCAAAATTGAATCTGAGAATGCAGAGTGAAGGTCTTGGTGAATATTTTTGTGAAGGACTAGGCTAAACAAAAGGCAGGAATGACCAAAATCAAGGCATGACTCTAGATTGCTCTTATTTTGGCCAATACAAGTTTCTATAGATAAAAAGATGCTTAAATAGTTGTTTCTTTTGTTATTACTTTACCCCATTTTAGTATAAAGGTCTGTTAAAAATTTATTTCAAATACTTCATCTAAATATATGCCCAACATTATTACCCAACTCCAACTAGCATTTCTAACTCTTTTCCTTTCATGGTTACCCAAATAAATTTTGTTGTCTTTTACCAAATAAATTTGCTATGGTTATGTCTAGTTTCTAGTGATGCTCTGCATCTTCTTAAAGGAGAACATAATCTCTGAACCCATTTAAATTGCTAATAAAGTATATCTTTTAGTTTGCATATTTTAGTCATTGGTTGTTGTTGTTGTTGTTAGGAGCCCGTTGAGTCGGTATCCGACTCATAGTGACCCTCATACGGCTTTCAATGGCACATTGTTTTGGGATTGCCGGGAGTGGATTGCCAGGCCCTTTCTCCCATTTTTGCAGTGCTGGGAATTGAACTCGGGACCTCAGATACTGCAGTGCAGTGCTCTACCAACTGAGCCAAATCCCAGCCCAGTCGTTGGTTACATCATTACAATTAGAACATATCTATGATATTATGTCTGTTTTAAAGTAAAATGCATTATACTTATTAAATTTATTCTCTCTGCCATAATATATTGGTTGGAGGATGTATTTCTCTCAGCCCCACTTTCTGCTGCTTTTCTGTAGAGAATTGGTTGGTGTTTTCCTTTGTTAGTTTTTCAGTGTTATATCTATTGTTTTCCATGATATTAAGTTTCATACTTCTATTGGGATTTTTTTCTTCTGTTTTTCAGATTTTAATCTAAAATCTTTTTGATCAGATCAGCAACTCTTCTAACAGACATTTTTTTCCAAATTTGTCTGAGATGTACTTCATCTCTTGCCAGAAGCTACATCAGATGCTTTGGTAATCTTTACAGAATTTCTTGGCTTAGAATCATATAAACATATTGATGAAATTCATGTAACTTCTACTGAGAGCTTTAGCTTGGAGGAAAAATGCCTAAGGCTTAAAAAGGATATTTCTTTCTCTCTTTCTCTCCTTTCCTTCTCTCTCTCTCCTTTCCTTCTCTCTCTCTCTCTCTCTCCCTTTCCCTCTTCCTCTTTCCCTCTCTCCCTCTCTCTCCCTCCTCCCTCTCTCCCTCTCTCCTCCTCTCCTTTCCTTTCGTTTCCTTCCTTCCTTTCCCCTTCCCTCCTTCCCTCCTTCCCTCCCTCCCTCCTTCCTTCCTTCCTTCTTTCCCTAATGGGATGATAAACTGCAGAATGCAGTCATGCCCTTCTTTTGATATTTCAGACATTATTTATTGCCTTTTCTTCATTTCTTAACACTTACCTGTCATCTTTTCCAATGTTGGAAGAATTAACAAAATAAATTAGTTTGATAATTAAAGAAATTTAATTCTTATTTTACTAAAAATCTATACTATTAATTTTCTGTATTTTATTTCTTAATCATATTTCAGGGAAAACATTGAGACATTTGGATTTGTGAAAAAAGTTAAACACATATAATACTTTCTTCAGAAGAATCTAAGTTTCTTCATTCTTCTTTGGAGTTAATTCTCTACTTAGAAAATTGGGAAACCAAACTTGACTGGAAATCAATCTAATAATTATTCTATTTAGACTGTAACTCGTTAGGATTTAGGTTTGTGAAGATTGATTACAATAGTCCACCATCATTCCTAACCCCATCTGCAAGTTTATCAAGGACGTGTTAAGCCTGGATTTGGCTAGAGAACTAGTAACCTTACTTTCTCTTTCTGTTGCTTTTCTTGGGTTGTTGTTGTTGTTAGGTGCCATTGAGTCGGGTCTGACTCATAGCAAGACTCATAGGGTTTTCAATGGCAGATTGTTTCGGGATTGCCTAGGGAGTGGGTTGCCACATCCTTCTCCCATTTTGCAGTGCTGGGAATCGAACTTGGGACCTCAGAGACTGCAGAGCAGCGCTCTACTAACTGAGCTAAATCCCAGCCTTTTCTTGGATTACTGGTAGTTTATTAGCTTTTACTATAGTTTGTTTTTCTGGTTCTCAGTCTGACCTAAAATTACTTGAGTTTTAACTTCTAGCTGTCTTGAGGTTTCTCACTCAGGAGAACACTTTGGAAATAGAGATGTGATATGTTTCTTAAGGGCTTATAACTGAGTATGGCTTACCACTTTTGATCTGCTATGGAGGGTGGCAAAAATCCATTCAACCTACTTTAATCACATGATAATACTCCAGAAAGGGGAACACTATATCTATCTGGTAACTAGAAGACCACTTTGACTGTACTCTTGTTTCTTCAAGAAGCTGTAAGGATGAGATATGGCATGCAAACATATATTTTGAGATTTTGGACATTGTCTACGTTAGGAGCTATTGTTACTCAATTTACATAGGGGTACAAAATAAGTTATATGTTTCCCTCAGTGAGCCTACCGTCTATTTGTCTAAAGAGAATATGAAAAAGTTATTATAATAGGAAAGTTTTGTAATAATAAGAGGTATTAGGAAACAAGAAAAAGATGAATCCTGGGCATAGGGGTGGAAGTCATAGTTCAGAGAAGGCTTCCTAAAAGAAAGTGATGTGCGCATTGGGATGTAACAAATGAAAATAGTTTAGTCAGTTGTGTTGTTGTTGTTAGGTGCCATTGTGTCAGGTCTAACTCATCATGACTCTATGCACAATGGAACAAATCACTTCCCGAAGCTGTGCCATGCCTGGCACTATGTCAATGTTATTCATAGGGTTTTTGATGGCAAGTTGTTTTGTGAGTGGGTTGCCAGGTCATTCTCCCAAGCCTACAGCACCCAGTATTCCCAGGTGGTCTCCCATCCAAGTACTAACCAGACCCAACCTTACATAGCTTCTGAGATCTGATGAAATTGGGTGCAAGGGTAGTAGACTTTTAGTCAGCTATAGAGGGCAGGAAGTTCTTTGTAGCATATATGCTCTGATGAAAGTTTTGGGGTTAAGAAATAGCTGAGTGGGTAGTGAATAACAAGTAATTTAGTGCTTTTAGACCGGATGAAGAAACAGTGATAGAAATTGAAGTTTTAGACCTACTCAGGGATCAGATCATTGAGAGTCTTGTAAGGCATGTAAAGAAATTTTGAGCTGAGCACCATGACACATGACTCTAATCCTAGCAAATTGGGATGCTGAGGCAGGAGGTTTATGACTTCAATGCCAGAGGCATCCTGTGCAAGTCAGCAGGACCCTGCTAAGTGTGCAGTTCAGTGGTACAGTACTTGCCTAGCAAGTACAAGGTCCTTGGTTTAACCCCTTAGTAATGTGGTGATTTAAAATGTATTTTCTAGTTCTTTGATATTCCTTCTCTTGGACAGTAGATCCTAGGTTCTCTCCCCTTGAATGTGGGCTAAATTTAATGATGCACTTCTAACAAAGAGAATAAAATGGAAGTGATAATGTACAACTTCAGACTAGGTCTGAAAAATCAGTGCGACATCCTCTTTTTGTCGTTTGCTTGGATCACTGGTTCTGGGAAAGACAGCTGCCAGACTGTAAGGATACTCAAGAAACATTGTAGAGAGAGGTCATGTAGCAAGGAAATGAGGTCTTCTGTCGGCAGCCACAAGATCAAACCATCTTGAAAGTGTATCCTTCAGTACTCGACAAGTCTTCTGATTATTTTATACCTAGCCAATAACTTTACTGCAATCTCAGGAGAGGCTCTGAGCCAAAGTTATCCAGCTAAGCTGTTCCTGGATTCTTGATCTTCAGATACTGTGTGAGATAATAAACCTTTGTTGTTTTAAGTGACTACATTCTGGTGCAAAGTTTTACACAATAAACAAATACACTGTCTTTCAAGGGGAACAAGACTTCAAGTTGACAGGTTAGGAAGCTGTTGTAATTGGCAAGGTTAGAAATGAAAAGGTACAGGTTAGGGTAGGTAAATGTGGCTAAGAAGCAAAAGATAATAAAATAGTAGTAGTTAAAAATATCCTGGACTGCAGGGCAAGGGTGGCACATACCTGTAATCCCACTGACTAGGGAGGTGAAAACAGGAGGATCATGAGTTTGAGGCCAGAGGTAGCCTTTGTAACTTAGCAAGACCCTGTCTCAAAATAAACAATAAAAATGGGGCCGGGGGCATAGGCCAGTGCACTTGCAATGTATGTGCACGGTCCTGGGTTCAACCCCAAGTATCCCAAGTACCACATACAAACAAAAGAACAGAAGAAAAACTTGGACTTGGGGTATGATTAAATGTGGAGACAGATGGGATGTCAACATTGACTCACTTGAGGCTCCCAGTAGGATGGTGCTGAGACAAAGAGAAGGAGCATAATTTGGAGAGAGAATGGATTGAGTTTTGGACATTGAGTCTGAAATCTTGAGATGTCCAGGTGGAATTCTTGAATAGAACTGTCAGTGAAGAGATTGAGGTTAAAGAGCCATCAGTGGTTAAGGAATCACCAAGTACCAGTGAAATGATAAACGTTCATTTAGGGAAAGTGTATAGAGTAAGAAAAGTGTGGGAAGGCATAAAGGATACCAGAAAAAGTAGCAAGAGAAACTGGAAAAGGTAGATGTGTGGTTTCAGTCATTAGAGAGGGAACCTCATTTTCTGCACTGGTGAGAAGTGACAAGAATTCTGGAAAGTTTTGAGAGGAAGCATTGTTGACAACATTGGTTTTCAAGATTATCATTTGCTTTAAGTAAGGGTAATACCAGTTGAGTGGAGAGGAGAAGCATTGGAATAATGACAGAGAGAAAATGAAGAGTAAAGTAAGTAAGGATAATTGAAGGAATGACTAGATTGTGCCAAGTGCTTAGCCGTGTCTTTGATGTAAGTGCTACTGATCAGAAAATAGGAGAGTATATATAAGTTCAGTTCAGTTCAGCAATAACACCTTAGGTAACAGTTTGTCTATGTAAGATATGCTGAAAGATTGTGAAATTGGTTCTGTAACCCTCAATTTATCACCTTTCTTTAGTATACAGAAGAGTCAATATTGATCTAAGAGATACTGAAGAAAAGGTACACTTTTGGGGAGTGTTGTTGATTTTCTGTGTATTCATCAGTCTCAACATACCCATAGATAGGGGCAGCGATGTTTTTATGCATTGTAAAGTAAATGAGAAAAAAGTTTGGGAAAACTGCCTAGAAAACTTGACATGAGTCCCCTAGAATTCAGGTCAAAAGTTAAGGGCCTAGGTAGAGCTGTCAGGACAAAACAATGGAATACTTAAGCTGACGTTTCCACCATTGGAGAGGCAAAAGTTTGTTTTTCATATACCCTATGTGTCCCCATGGTCTCCTCAAAAGGAATACTGCCCCACATGGAATGGGGTAGCATATGGAGAAAACGCACTGCTACATGGAGGAAGCTGTAGCTGCTCCCTAGTGCAAAGACACGGCATGGTAGGAAAGGGGACAGTCTTCTGTGAAAACCACAAATGTGCACCATAAATCACCTTTGGATATATATTATGCATAGAAGGGCCTGAGCATAAATTACAACTGTGACTGCCAAGACAGGCTTTTGTTGTGCATTTTTATCTTTTCTGAATCTTCCCTACCATAGTCTAGTTCTGAAAAAACTGAGGGAGTATTTATGGAATAGGGGAGGAGGGAGCACAGGAACTGAAAAATCACTAGTTGCAATCTTTCCTCCACTACAGGCTTTCCAACTATCAACAATCCTGAGTGGGAGGATGGAAAAAGCTTTATATTTGCTTAATCAATTTTGTGTCAGAGTAGGCTTGATAGGATATTCTTTAGAATGGACTAGACTTTTTTTTCATCAGCTGACATTGATGAGAAAAATCTATGTGATGTGGCTGAGAGATTATCTGGGGGTAGGACAAAAATTAAACAGCCAAAGCAATAATATTCCAAGAGATCTGGCAGCAGGAGGAAATTAACGTTACTTTCTATTTGAGTTAAACTTGTTTAAAGATGAATAGTGAGGAGAATGGTTGTTGATGGTTGGTTGGTTGGTTTCTAGTGGTGCCACAATGCTTGATTGACTACTTGAGCCATTTTAAAGATGAATGGATGAAAAATTGACATAGAAACCAGAAAGTGAGAGAACTCGAAGTATTGGAGGTAATAGTATGATGTTTATTGTTGTTGTTAGGTGCTGTCTAGTTGAGACCAACTAATCTTGACCATATGTACAACAGAATAAAACATTCCCAGATTCTGTACCAGGTACATGATTTTATTTATATTTAAGCCTATTGTTGCAGACACTGTTTCAGTCTATCTGGTAGAGGGTTTTCCTTTTATTCATTGATCTGCCACTCTCCCAAACATGTCTTTCTTCAGGGATTGGTCCCTTCTGACTACATGTCCAAAATACATAAGATGCAGTCTAGCCCTACTTGCTGCCAAGGATCACTCTGGTTGCACTTCTACGACAGATTGGTTGGTTCTTTTGGCAGTCCATAGTATATTCTGTAATCGTCTCCAGTACCATAATTCAAAAGCATCAATTCTTCTGTCTCCTTTGTTCCATGTACAGCTTTCACAACCATATGATGCGACTGAAAATACCATGGCATGAGTCAGGCGCACCTTCATCTTCAATGTGACATCTTTACTTTTCAATACTCTAAAGAGATCTTTTGCCACAGCTTTTCCCAAAGGAATGAACCTTTTGACTTCATGACTGCTGCTTCCATGGGTGTTAATTGTAGAACCAAGTAAAGCAAAATCATGGACAACTTCAGTCTTTTCTCCATTTATTGTGAAGTTATATACTGACCCAGTTGTAAGGAATTTTGTTTTGTTGATGTTTAGTCACAATCCATACTGAAGGCTATGTTCTTTGATCATCAGGAAATGTTTCAAATCCTCTTCACTTTCAGCAAGCAGAGTTGTGTCATCTGCATAACACAGGTTGTTAATGAGTCTTCCTCCAATCCTGATTCTGTGTTCTTCCTCTTAAAGTCTAGCTTCTTAGATTATTTGCTGTGCATATAAATTGAGGCGATATGGTGAAAGTATACAGCCCTGATGCACACCTTTCTCAAATTTAAACCAGGCAATGTTTCCTTGTTCTGTTTGAACAACTGCCTCCTGGTTCACGTACAGATTCCTCATGAGTACAATTAGGTGCTCTGGTATTCCGACCTTTCGAAGTGTTATCCATAATTTGTTATGATCCACACAGTCAAATGCCTTTGCATAGTCAATAAAACATAGGTAGACATCTCTCTGATATTCTCCGCTTTTGGCTGATATTCACCTGACATCAGCAATGATATCCCTAGTTCCCCGCCCTTTTCTGAATCCAGCTTGATTTTCTGGCAGTTCCCTATCTATATATTGCTGCAGTCACTTTTGTATGATCTTTAGTAAAATTTGGCTTGTGTGCGACATTAATTATATTGCTCAGTAGCTTCCACATTCATTTGGATCCCCTTTTTGGGGAATAGGAACAAATATGGATCTCTTCCAGTCAGTTAGCCAGGTAGCTGTTTTCCAAATCTGTTGGCATAAACACATTAACACCTCCAGTGCTGCATCTGTTTGGTGAAACATCTCTGTTGGAATTCCATCAATTCCTAGAATCATGTGTTTTGCCAGTTCCTTCAAGGCAACTTCTATTTCATCCTTCAAAACCATTGGTTCCTCTTTGTACACAACCTCTTGAAATGGTTGGTCATCTACCAATTCTTTTTTGTGTAGTGATTTTGTGTATTCCTTCCATCTTTTTGATGTTTCCTGCATCGGTTAATATTTTCCCTGTAGAATCTTTCACCATTGTCACTCGAGGCTTGAATTTCTTCTTCACTTCCTTAAGCTTGAGAGACAGAGCAGTGTTCCTCCCTTTTGTTTTTCTATCTCCAGCTTTTTGCACTTGTCATTATAAGATTTATTTTTGCATTCTCAAGCTGCCTTTTGAAACCTTCTGTTTAGTTTCTTCACTTCATCATGTCTTCCTTTTACTTTTGCTGCTCGACATTCAAGGGCAAGTTCCAGAGTCTCTTTTGACATGTAATTTGGTCTTTTCTTTTTTCCTTCCTTTTTTGATAACCTTTTGCTTTCTTCATGAATCTTTGATGTCCTGCCACAACTTGTCTCGTTTTCTATTATTTGTGTCTAATGCATTAAACCCGTTCTTCAGATGGTCTCTGAACTCAGGTGGGGTACATTTAAGGTTATACCTTGGCTCTTGTACTCTTCTTTGGTTTCAGTTTAAACTTGCGTATGAGAAGTTGGTGGTCTGATCCACAATCAGCACCTGGTCTTGTTCTGACATTTGATATGGAGCTTTTCCATGGTTTCTTTCCACAAATGTAATCAATTTTGTTCCTGTATGGTCCATCTGGTGAAGTCCATGTGTATAGTTGCTGTTTATGTTGGTGAAAAATTGTATTTGCTATGAAAAGGTGATTGGTCTGACTGAATTCTATCATCATATCTCCAGTATCATTTTTGTTACCAAGGCCATATTTTCCAACTATTGAGTCTTCTTCTTTGTTTCCAACTTTTGCATTCCAGTCACCAGTAATTATTAGTATGTCCTGATTACACATTTGATCTATTTCATATTGAAGAAGCTGATAGAAATCTTCCCTATCTTCATTTGCGGCCTTAGTGGTGCATAAATTTGAAAAATAGTCATATTAACTGGCCTTCCTTGTAGGCATATGGATATTATTTTATCACTGACAGCATTGTATTTCAGGACAGATCTTGAGATGTCTTTTTTGATGATAAATGCAACCCCATTTCTCTTTAGTTTGTCATTCCCAGCATAGTAGACCATATGAGTATCTGACTCAAAATGGCCAATGCCAGTCCGTTTTAGTTCACTGATGCCTAGAAGTCAATGTTTATGCACTCCATTTCTTTCTTAAGGACTTCTAATTTTCCTAGAGTCATACTGTGTACATTCCATGTTCCAATTACTAATGGATGTTTACATTTGTGGCACAACTCAAAATGAGGAGAAACATCAGGAAATGGAGGTCCCTGGGGCTTTATTCCATTTCCATCATCAAGGTAGACTCTACTTTGAGGAGGCAACTCTTACCCAGTAGTCTTTTAGTGTCCTCCAACCTGGAGGGCTCATTTTGTGGCACTATATCTGACAGTATTTCTTTGCTATTTTATTGGGTTTTCAATGGCTAGTTGTTTTGGGGTGGCTTGCCAGGCCCTACTCCCTCATCTGTTTTACTCTGGAAGCTCAGCTGAAACCTGTCCAACATGGGTGACCCTGCTGGTATCTGAGATACTGATGTCGTAGCTTTCAGCCTCATCACAACATGCAAGCCCCTAGAGTGTGACAAACTGATAGATTTGTGTGGGGGAGTATAATGTTTAGATTAGTGCAATTCCCATTGGCACATCCTAAATTTCTTCAACTAATTCAAATAGTTTCAGCAGATATTACTGAGTCTATAGTAAGATGTAGTGAACTCTGAAAAAGCTTGTGGGAACATAGGAATGATTGGGAAAATATAATTATGGATTTTCCTACAAAAATATGTGTAGAATTTGGTAAAATGACATCATTGAGAGAATTCAATATTAACTATTCATTCAACATGTGCTAGATAGTGTGATGACTTCAAGGAATAAAAAGAGAAAAAAGTTACTTATACTTAAGTATAAAAATCTGATGAGCATATAATACATGGAAGACATAATTACCACACAATAAAATAAGTATTATTGGTTCTAGAGACATGTGAAGGAAAGATCTAGAGAGCTGAAGAAATAAAAAAGCATTATCTTAGATTTAAATATTGAAGAATGAGTAGGTTTTAGAATTTTTTTGTCAAGAAATATGAGGCAAAATCTTTCATATTTCAATGTAAGCAACATATTTCATGAAGACTGCCTTTGGGATTAGCCTTAAAATATGAATAAGATTTTTGAAGAAGTGATGGGAGAGTGTATACTCTGTCCTGAACATAATATAAACAACCATTAGAAATCAGGAAAACATAGACCCTCCTCTTGAAAATGGAGACTTGTGCAGTTTATAGTTTGGAGAACATTGAAGGGAATTAGAAGATGAACATCAGTGTAAATTAAGGCCACCCAGTGATGGAGCTTAGAAGCCTGATTAATCCATTAGGAAACTGGATGCCATGAAAGTTTCAAGCAGGGGAGAAACGTGGTTAGAGTGGAATCTTAGGAAAATTGATTTGATAGATGTGTTTGGGATGATTGAGATGGGAAAGACTAATGGGAATCAAGCAACACAGAGATTTATAAGGCACTCAAGGGCAAATAAAATCTTGAAGCAAGATGTTAAAAATAGGGATGAAAAAGAGAGGTGGATACAGGTTGCTATTTGGAAATGAAACCAACCAAATTTCTTGACTCAAGATATGGGGGCAGAATTTCTTTTAGGTTTCCAAGGCCATGTTACTGGGTACAGGAGAATGTGAAAATCCCACTAAAAGACACAGGAAATTCATGAGAGAATACTTATTGGTGAGATGGGTGTTGAGTTCAAGGGGCTACTATACATCCTGAAAGGCATTTAGAAATGTGAATCTGGAGCTGGGAGGGGGATTAGAGGTAGAGTGCTTGCAGTTCCCTGCTGAGAAATCCATAATAGTAGCCACCAGAAAGGGTGAGATTCTAGGCTGAGTAAACTTTTTCCAAGTTCTTAACCCTGTTTTGAGTTGTAAACTCTTTTGAGATGATAATGAAAGCTATGCAGGTCTTTGGCATAAAAATGGGAAAATAAATGAAAACAAAAATTTTTAGGCCTTTTAAAAATATGTTGATATCAGAAGAGAAAGCCAATGAAGGAACTTTGTAAAGAATCAGAATTAGAAAAAGATGACACAGAAATAGAAAACACCTCAAGGCAATGAAAGTGATTTAAAAGAGGTTATGAAGTATTTAGAGCTACAGAGGTAGAGAGTGTTTTAAGAGTTTGAGAACATAGGAGAAGTTGTTGGATTTGGTGATTATCAGATTTTGAGTTCATTATTGATGTATGAGTAGGAAGAAACCATTTAGAAATGGAGGGAGAGAAGCCAAAGGATAGGGAGATAAAGAATAACTGGATTGTGGAACTAATTTGAGATACAGAATGGACAGACTCAGTATATTCTCCTCTTATTTAATCATGAAGGTAGGAAGAGAGAGCACTAAATGGAAGGACTATGTAGTCTTGAAGATTTTTAAAAAATATAATTTAAAAAATATCAGGCATGTATTTAGAAGAGAAAGAATTAGATGGAGGAGAAAATATAAGTGAAAATAGTCATTAAGAAATTTTTATTATTACTTTTTCCTATTGAATGTTGTTATAGTTGTTTGTACTTTAAAAGACAAAATAATACTCCATATTGACTATCCTAACTTAGAGCTAACTCTTGCAAGGATCCACTTATAGGACACAAAGACAGACTGAAAATCAGAACTGAGTAAAGAAGAGTAGCCAAATGTGAAGATGGTCTCACTCTATATCTGGCTGAAATGTTCCTGATGAAAGACAGATGTGATCATGGACATTGCTAGCAGGTGCATCCTTAGCAACAGAGCTATTGTATCTCAGTGTTCTTGGTTCTCAATATTTGTCCTTTCCCTGGTCTTAATACAGTGTTTCTTAGTTTTGGCTGTCCACTGGAATCACGTGTGGAGGTTTTAAAAATACTGATAATTAATGCTTATTTTATTGTGTGGTAATTATGTCTTCCATGTATTACATGCTCATCAAATTTTTTATATTTAAGGATAAGTAACTTTTTTCTCTTTTTATTCCTTGAAGTCATCACAATATCTAGCACATACTGAATGAATAGTTAATATTGGATGCTTCTTAATGATGTCATTTACCAAATTCTGGTGAGGGATTCTGCTTTAATTGGGGTGGCATGTAGACGTGGAAAGTTTTTAAAGGTGATGCTATGTGCAGCCAACACTGAGAACCACTTTCAGCCTGTTTGCTTTGGGTCCCTATTTCTCCACTGGAAATTAGATAGACTACCTAGGTATTTATTTTCCAAAAGTTGCTTGAGAAAGGTATCATCACTAACCAGTCTTAAGACTCACAGAGGACTCTAGGAAGAAATGCTCACTCCCTTGGAATAATAAGGCAAGAACATTTCCCTCCTCTCTCTCTTTCTCTCTCTCTCTCTCTCTCTCTCTCTCTCTCTCTCTCGCTTTCTTTTTTTGCACTACTGGGGGTTGAACCCAGGGCCTCCCACTTGCATGCGTTGCAAGTGCTGTATCACTGAGCTGCACCTCCAGCCCCCGCCCCTTTTCTTTTTCACTTTTTGAGACAGGGTCTTCCTAAATTATGCAGACTGCCTCTGGTCTTGAATTTGCGATCCTCTTGCCTCCACCTCTGGAGTAGCTGGGATTACAGACTTGTCCTTTTCTTCTTTTTTTATCCAGTTAGCTCCAGGCTTTTTGCCAGTAGGTATGCAGAAACAGGTATTAATAGGAGCTTATTCTTTGGTCCTTTGTAAAATTAACATTCAAGGGAAATCTAAAAATAAGGCAAGGCTCCCAGAAAATGATGTCTTTTCCATTCTAACCTTACCTGGTGATCAGCCTTGCTCTAAAAATGTTCTTGGTTGAGTGGATAGTCTGTGCATGATAGGTGGGAGCATGTCTATTTACTCAGTGACAGTTACTTTTCCTGAGTAGGAGCAGTCAGCCATGCAATTCTGCTTTCAGAATACATTTTCAGGGTAAGTCTATACTAAGCCACTAACTCCCTTTTCCCCTTTCCTTCTCCCGCTACTCTGAGTTTCCCAGCTCTCTAAAGAAGGGGTCATTAGGAAGTGTGAGAATTGCCCAAGGATTATATGAAGTTGTAGCAGCTAAAGTGAATGCTTCATTAGCATGTGAGAGAAAAGCCCAAACAACACCATCAAAGAATGTTAAACCAACCCAATGGAGTATGGAGGTAGTGGTTAGAATTAATTTAAATCACTTTAAAGCCCACAGGAATGAATTATTTCCCTAATAGCTGTTAAGGCTACTTGTAAGGGAAGTATACACATTCATGTGAACACAAATGTGATTACCTACATTTGTTCATAACTGATGGTCTGTATAACAAAAATATTTTGACATCTTAGCTGTTTTTTCCATTTTTAAAACTGGAAGAATCTCAAGGAAGCAGAGCAGGCTGAAGAGAGTTTCTAAAGCAGTGTACTATAACATGCTACCTTTATAGCTTGCCGACAATTGAAGTAATGGCACAGAAAATAACAGTAAGATGGGCAAAACTGAGTTAAGAATCTAATGAAATTACTCACTTTTAATTTCTATTCATAAACTGAACAAAAGTTTCCCATCAAACAAGGTCAGACTTGGAAGATTTGGGGGTAAGAAGGGTTTGGCAAGGAAGGTAGAAATGTGAAATCAAGCAGAAAAAAAGAAAGGGCTCTGATTAGCTACCAAAATTTCCCTTCAAGCCAATAGTCTGGCTCCCTCCAGTGTCTGCTTCAAGAGCATGTTTATTGGTTGGGTAAAACAACTAGAAGTCTTGGCTAGCCATTGTTAGGGGCTTCGCCCCAAAAGAAATGCTAGTTTGGTATTAAAGGATTTCATGTTTTTGTGCCCCAACGGGCATCTCATAAGAGTAGAGCATTTGAGGAGCCAAAATGATTTTTCAAAATTTCCTGGAGGTTTGGGTCTGCTAGGCGGAGGTGACTAACATAAAAGATTGGCACCAAAGTCCATGAGTCACCAGCAGGGCATTGCTTAATCATGCTCAGTTTCACCTGTGCCCTACAACCCTACTGTGGGAAATAGCTTCTAAGAGCAAAACAAAGCAATGTGAACTTGCACTCTTCCCAAGAGTGAGTGAAACGCTACATTGTGGCTACATTGAAAATTTTGTCACACAGATAATATACAGTTAAATTCTGCTTAGTGTTTATTGAAGTAATCTACTTTTACTTGATAAAATCAGAAAAAGGGAGGTAGCATGACAAGCTAAGAAAAATCCTATAGGATAGAGATTCTTACTGTGATACACATTGGTATTACTCAACTAAAAGCAAAGCAATCACTATTTAATATCAGATATCTTAAACCATAGATAGGTATTTCCCCTTACTCTGTGCTTAGAGACATGTTTGAATCACCCACTATTCTATGCCCTTAATTCTGTAACAATCTAGGCCAGTCAGGCAACTCTACTATGTAGGTCAGATGTGCAAGTACTGCACTGTTACTTGGTATATGTAGAACATCAGTCATTTTACAAAATAATTTTGAGAGATTTTGACATTTGCAATAGAGATGATCCACAGGTCTTTGATTTGATAAGTTGCTTCCTGCTGCCTTCTTCCTGTCAGAGGTACTGAGCTTGAAAATGAGATCAAACTTCCAGAAAGAAATATGCTTTATATAAATGTTCCTACTCATATTATTTCATAGTCTCCTGTGACAACCTTGCGTCAAAAATTTATTCTGCGTAGTTAAGTTACACAACAAGATATCTGATGTGAATTTTGGCAAGAAATTCACTAACTAGACAACTTGCCAGGAACAGGTATCCATATGGAATAAACAGAAGTCATGAGAATAGATGAGGGAGTGCCCACCCGAGGTTGTGTCTGTGAATTAGTTTCCTAACTTGCTCTGATAAGATAAATATTATTAAGCTCTTCAGTATTTCAATCTGTATAGTAAGATGTGCTTCATAAACAACCAATTTTGTCATGAAGGAAACAATAGCTTGTTTGAAAACTAGAATAGATTGTGTGGAAAATGGATTCTGAAACATTAGGGGATATTTGGGGAATGTGAATAATTAAAAAATAAAAGAAACTGACTTCAAAAGATCAAGCTGCTTCCAATGACTTCCAGAAAGAGATATTCACTTTTAAATATAAAATGCCTCATTTAACATTGCTCAGGTTTTAGGTGAAAAAAAAAAAAAAAAAAAAACCAGAAATGTATCCAAAATTACATATACTAGTTCTAAAGAGCCTATTTTAATTTTCTTAAGTATTTTCTTAAGCTAAGCCTGAGAGAGGTGATATTTTGTGAATGGAGTCATATTTTTGGCTGTAAAACAGTAATGTGATATCTTGAAGTATCTTTCCATTTGCTTGTAGGAGTAAGACATTTTCTGGAGTAGAGATAGAGAAAAGGGAACATAATCAGATCATTTTCTGTGGTGTGAGATGCAAGATTCTTTCTCTCTATAAAATGGATTATTAATTCCCCAAATTTTATTCTACATTCTTCTGCTTATTAAGTAAAGCTAAAACCTCCCAAGGAGTCTTTGACTTTCAGTGTCTCATGCTTTTGTTAAAATATGTTTCAACTTGCTCCTGTAATTAATGTTAACATCAAGTTCTTTCTAACTTCAAGGCTCTCTGAAAGCTAAGATTACAATATAATTTAGATAAAAATGATTAGAGGGTAAGAATATTCACAAAATGGGAATGACAGAAAATCTGTCTACCAGCCCACATTATTGTGTAGTCCTCAAACTTGTTCCTCTTAAGATTTTGCTGAATATAAGTAAACGTCTGACACTCTGAGTTAACATTTAAAAATATGCATTAGTTTCATAATCACTGCAGTGCAGAAGTTATTAAAGCTACAGCAATTCAGCATGAAAGAAGCCAGGACATTTTCTGCATTATTTTGCTTGCTTATACCAAATCATAAGGTATATAAAAATCTCATTTTTGTAATTTTAGATCACACATATCATCTACATAAATAGAAAAAGTATAATGTGATTAATAGAGAAGACTATAAAATTCATAGTGGGGTTTATTAAAAATTCTATAAAGATAAGTAGATAGCATTTGATTAGTAAATATATTTTTAGTTAACTTCCACATGCAATTGTATAAAAAGAGTTGAACTAGTGTGATTGATCTTGGGGTAGTGCTAGCATTAGAGCAAATAATAAGAAATTTATGTCAATGGATATTACTGCAGGCGTAGACATGGTCCAAACTTGTTAGGTTTCAGTTGACATGTAATGAACACCTACCAAGTGCCAAACCCTACTAGGTATTTATATTACTTTCCTTAATCTTAGCAATGTTGTGAGGTAGATTGGAGAAATTTCATGCATCTTCCACTTATAAGTGGTAGAATTAGTATTCATAGCATGTTCTTCCCACACCAGGTGTGGCGCTCACCTATCTCATCATGTTTTCTCTCACAGAAAGAGTCAGTTTAGTAACAGTGGAAGAAAACAGAACTAAAAATAGATTTCCTCACGTACCAGGTAAAGTTTGACTAATGAAAAAATGTATCTCTTAAAGCAGACTCTCCTAGCTATTGCAATCAATAATGATACCTAGAATAAAACTCTTGTATTCTTTGACTCATGCTGGGATTTAGCTTAGTTGATAGAGAGCCCACTCTGTAGTCTCTGATGTCTCAAGTTTGATTCCCAGCACTGCAAAAATGGGAGAGGGGCATGGCAATCTACTCCCAAGGCAATCCTGAAAACAATCAGCCATTGAAAACCCTGTAAGTGTCGCTCTGAGTCGGACATGACTCGAGGGCACCTAACAACAACAACAACAACATTCTTTGACTCAGTTTTAGATATTTTTCCCAGAAAGTTGAGAAAGAAAAGCAAGAAAGCTCATTTCTATAATATTTTACAAGTAATCTTTCATTAGTGTTTAAATTATGGTGGCCAGACCTGCACAAGGCCACTGTCACTGCCTCTCAGCTCTCAGAGTTTCAGTTAACATTGAAATGAATACTATACATGACTGTGGTTTTACTGGTACATGTTTAGAGAAGATGAGTGAATATGTAGTTGAATCAGTGGTTGTATTGGTAAATCACCCTCGATGGGATTCTTAGCCAAATGTAACCTTCATCTGTTTGCACCAGAGTTGTGCAGGCAGTACTGGGTAGAGATGATTTTGTCATTTCTTTTGGATGAGCCGAGTGTAGTTTCTGAATGCACTCTTTGTTCCAAATACTTAGGACACAATAGATATTCATCAGTAATGAATGTTGTTTCTTTTCAAAGTGTCAAAAACAATTGAGATAAACAACATCTAGAGTCAGATCTCTAGTTCTAATACATAAATAATTTTGAGCTCTCCGAAAAAGGAGAGGAAAAAGCTCATTGATTGATTGCTTGGTTGATTTGTCATGTAGGTCCTAAACAATTGTATAAAGGTCAAGATAATACCAAATATCTATAGTTCATACATCAAGTCATTTCAACTTTTAACTATTAACATTTTTCCTTAAATCATCCACTCATCATTTCAAAATTTGCCAACTTTGTCCAGACTACCATTTTCTGCATTCCACACAATCACAAAACTTGCACAACTAGTCTACCTGTATCCAGTCTGATCCTTCAACCCACCGTATTTTCCACATACCCATGAGTTTTACTTTTTTAAAAACTAAATGAGTGAAGGACCCTATTCCTTTTCTAAGTACTTGAATAATTTCCCATTGTTCTTAGGATAAGGACAAGTCTCAGTACATACAGTAGTTCCCACTATGCTCAATGTTGCAGTCATATTGACCTTTCAGTTTCTTATAGGTGCCACTCTTATTTCACATGTGCTATATATCTCTTTTGTTTTAGAGTGTGTCACAGTTATAACTTTATATTTCTTTTAGAAACTTAATGAATTTGGTGTCTTCCACTAGGTAATAAGCTTCACATGGGCAGGGGCTTACATGGCTCACTATTGCTCTATGCCTAGAAAGTATAAGGAATTTTTGTTTGTTTGTTTTTGTGATACTGAGGGGTTGAGTCTAGGGCCTTGCACATGCTAGGCAAGTGCTATACCACTGACCTGAACCTCCAGCCTTTTTAAATTTATCTATCTATCTATCTATCTATCTATCTATCTATCTATCTATCTATGTATCTATGTATCTATACATATATACATACATATATATATATATATATATATATATATATATATAGAGAGAGAGAGAGAGAGAGAGAGAGAGAGAGAGAGAGAGAGCAGGGTCTTGCTAAGTCACACAGGTGGCCTCTGGTCTTTAACTCCCAATCCTCTTGCCTCGGCCTCCGGAGTTGCTGGGATGACAAGTGCAAACCATAGTGTGGCATAGCAAACTTCTTCTTAAGGCCTTATAAGACCTTTTGATCTTACCTTAACTATAGATCTTGAGACAATACTACTTGTTCCACTCATCTCCAAAGAATTATAAGACATATCATTCAGTTGAATTTAATAGCTATTTATAGATTCTCTTTTGATCCATATTCATTTTTAGGTATTCCATCTCCTTGCCAACCATAGTAAAAAACGGCACAAATCAGGAGCAGTCACTGTTCCATTTCTTCAGATCTAATTGTCTCCTATGGTTTTCCATATTGCTACTATAGAGTAACTTCTGATAACTTTCATGATGATGAACATATTGATCTTGTTGATTTTGGAATCAAGATGCTAAACACATTGTATTGATCTCATCAACTTTATCATTTCCCTTGTTTCCTCAGCAGCATCAGTATAGTTTACTTCTGTTTTCTTCTGGAAAGACTTTCTTCTCTTTGTTTTCATGATATCATGCTCTCTTGGCTTGCTTGTTACCCCACTGACCACTAGTTAACATTTAATGAGCCCATACCAAGTGCTAGAACCCAGCAACTATTTTTATATTTATAATCTCCTTGATCTAAGAAACATTGTGAGGTAGATAGTATGTTGAGCTACAGATACTATTTGAATTTTTAAATTATATTTTCTTTGTGTAACTATAAAGAGCAGTACTC
Organism: Pedetes capensis; assembly: GCA_007922755.1. Classification (NCBI taxonomy): domain Eukaryota; kingdom Metazoa; phylum Chordata; class Mammalia; order Rodentia; family Pedetidae; genus Pedetes; species Pedetes capensis. The sequence continues at coordinate 115,051 of VMDO01001648.1, read as the reverse complement.
CAGGATATGTACTGGGATCCTTTATTTTTACTTTTTATTTTTATTTTTTGCAATACTGGGGCAAGGGTGTTCAACCCAGGGCCTTGCACATGCTAAGTGTTCCACCAATAAGCAGCTTCTCTAGCCCATTTTTATCTTTTATTTTGAGACAGAGTCTCACTAAATTATGCAGGTTGATGCTGCCTCTGGCCTTGAACTCATAATCCTCCTACCTCAGCCTCCTAAGTCATTGGGATTACAGGCATGTACTACAATGCCTGGCTTTAGGATCCTCTGTTTTTTCATATTTCCATTTATAGGCCAAGTGACCTTATTGGTAAAATAATTTCTGTTACTAGATAATAAAAGGTTAATACGTATGTTTTAGGTTTTTAATAAGGGTCATTGATAAATATCCATTGTGTTGGATACAGTTCTTTATACTGGCCCCAGACTAGGGCAGCTTTTAAATTTAATAAACTACTGTAGTTTGTCAGAGCAATAATTACAGCAGAAATCAGAAACTATAGCAATCTCAATAAGTTTACTTTATAAACTAGATTTGGTGGCTCTTAAAGTTGTGCTGATACTAAAGCACAAAACCAAAGATACAAGAACAAATTTACTATTGGAATACATTTATAAAATAATCACTTGAAGGAGGTTTTGTTTCATATACATTTCATAGCTTCAAAATTCATTTTTAAAGTAAAAGTTAATTACTCAGGAGACATTCTATCCAATAATATCCTAAAAATATTTGGGTATATGGCAGGAATGTTTGAGCCAATGACTGACATAACAAGATTCTTAAATACACAGACTTTAGATATATATGAAAGCAAATAGCAAAATAAATTTGTCATTAAAATATATTAATTTCCTCTCGGTGGTACAAAGGCAAATATTACAGAAAGATATTAAAACTTTATCACTGAATTATGGTAATATACCCTGTCAATCAATGTAAGCAGCTCACTGTAATTCAGTAAATGTTGAGGACTCATTGTGTCCAAGGTCTTTATTCCTTCATCCCCGCCTCTATTACTTTATTCATTCATTCAACAATCATTTAATATTTTTAAGCCATCATGGTAGACTCCAGAAACATAGAAGGGGACAGGACATGGCTTTTACTATAAGAAATATATACAAATTAATAAGACACTATTTTTATTTTCAAGCAGGAATAATGAAGGTATCAAAAGGTAAATTCTGATTCTGGTTATGATGTATTTCCAAAGCATGTGATTTTGGATTTTGAAAATGTAGAAGATGAGAGTTTATCTTTGCATTTGCAGCTAAATATTAGGCAGATAAATTTGGTAAAAATATTCACAGTTGTTTTTTGAAAATATAGTCTATAAGATAATGTGCTTGCAAGTAATATATTTCCTTAATTCTGGTACCATTTGTTATAAGATTCAGCATGACTATAAAAGTAGCTTTTTGGGAAAAATATGATTACATCAAATGTGTAAATAAGTTGAATTACATCTCAATTACACAAATATTGCACTGTAAAAGGAAAATGCCTATTATGCTTTATGGAAGAATTATAATAGACAGTAAATCAATTTACTAGCTAATGGTAGTTTGTAGCCTTATTTGACTTTTGATGGATTTAATGTTTTTTGATGCCATTTAAAAAAAACACACTTTATAATTAATTTCAGAACAACATTGGCAGCAAAATTTCCTTTTAGTCTGTAAAATTTGAATTGGTCCCATCTCTGTTTTTCTGTGCCATTTGATTCAGAATACGTTTTTCTTTCTAAAATTGTCCAAGAATACTTTGCTTTCACAATTACATAATAGTTTTTTCCTAATTTTCTTAAAATTTTTTTCTTAATTTTTTTCTCAAAGCACATCAGAAAATATGGCTCTGTAAGTATATATGTCAATGAGTAACTTGAATTTTTAAAATCCTGAACATACGATCATTAATAAGTTAACACTACATTTAGTTTATTTCCTATAAATTCTATAATATAGGACTATGAGCTACTATTCTCCATACCTACTGCACAGCCAGACACTTAACAGAAGGTGCTTAACAAAAATTATTGGAAGAATGGATGGATATACCAAAATATATTAGGTTAAAGTAGACAAGCAGTTTGACATGTGCTAAGATATTAAAGGGCCTACAGTCTTATCACTGTGGCATGTGATCCTGTTAGATCTCGGAAGCTGAGCAGGGTCGGGCCTGTTTAGTACTTGGATAGGAGACCACCTGGGAACAGCAGGTGCTGTAGGCTTGGGAGAAGAACCCAGCAGCCCACTCACAAAAAACAATCTGCCATTGAAAACCCTATGAATAGCAGACAAGCACTGACAATAGTGCGTCCTCTGTTATACACAGGGCTACTATTAGTCGGACACAGACTACCACGACATCTAACAACAAAATATTAAGGACTCAACTTCCACACTATTCCCTTGATAGACAGCATTGTGCCTTACAGTGGGTAACCTTTTTCTTTTTCAAAACATCATGCAAATCTAAAAAGGAAAAGTTCCTTGGAGTGACTTTTAGGCTTCTGTCCATGATTTCAAGGAAGCTCAAGGAAGTCCACCCTCCTGTAGACTTTATTTAATCATTTCTGCCTGAAATATTAGATAAAGGACAATGATGCCATTCATACTTTTTCCTCCTATTCTTCAAATGTAGAGTTTTAAAATAGTAAATAAAAATTTTTGTGGGTAGGGATTGTTTTTTGTCTGTTGTTTTGCTTGCCATTCTATGCTCAGTGCCTAGAATAGTACCAAGCTTGATAGATATGCTCAATTGGCACCTATTGAATAGGTGAATAACAAGTGGCATGACTAAATGAGGGAAACTGTAGAATGAACACTGTAAGGCCAATATTAACTAGCTAACTGAAATGCTATGCACAGGTATGGGACCATCTTATTAGAGTAAGAAAGAATTGTTTTCATTTACTATCAAAACTAATAGCTAGCAGAGTTGTAATTTATTAGCAAATGCTCAGATTTCCTCTTGGCTAAATCTGCACAGCCTAGTTAATATTCAAAAAATAGATATAATTTTTACTAAGTGCCTTTATAATCAAACTGACTAACAAAGCCATATAAACCACACTCTTACACATCTTCATCAGTGAGCAATTTGGGTTTTACAGGCAGGCTTCTCATGTCATCAAGGTCTTTCTCTGGGATTATTTAAAACCAAATTTTAAAATAAAGATTTTTTTTATCATTCTATTTTCTTTTTTCCTTTTGCCCGTGTATTGTTTGGTTTACTTTTTCCTCTTTGTTTTGGGAATTTGGGCTTTCCAGTGAGCCCATGTAGTGTTAAGATACCAAGTTTATATCACAAACAAGCAAAAATTCCCAGTCTATCAGAGATCTTCTCCTAAGATACACAGAAAAGCAAAGTTCAGCTAAACTGTACAATTAATTCATGATCACTTCTGAATAGACAGAAAGGTTGCTTTAAGCTGTTCTGTTCTCCTCTTAGGGATTTAAGGTCAGTTTCAAGAAGCAAAATTACTATTCTTTCAAAGTTGTCTCTCCTGATTTGTATTCCTGTAATTATCTCCTCAGGACCTCTTCTTTTCTAACTTGTAAACTCAGCTTTATAAATCAATTCAAGGATTAGCTACATGTAAATATTCCTATATGGATAGATGGACAGGTAAAGAAATAAAGTAGCACACTTTTCTGACTAATGGCTTCACTCATATATCAATTATTTTTGTTTTACACAATGGATACTGAGACTCTCCCCTCAAAGGAATGGAAATAAAATTTTCTTTACTGCTTTAAATTCTTCCCATCTTTCTTTTTTAGTAAAAAAATGAAAAACATTATCTTCAAATGGTGTATAAATTCTAGAGATCAAAAATACAAATAGTTTTTTAAAGAAATAAGACTTTAGAATATATTTTTTCAGCTTTAGCTGTTGTTGAAATTAGAAGAATTTATATGAAAATAAGAACCATAAGTAGTTAAATATATTCTGCTTAATAATATTAGCAAATTGAGCCAATGTTTCACTACAGTACAAATTTTTTTTTTTAAAAGATCCCAGAATATTACTAGATTTTACACTGTTTTTCATTGTCAAGTCTAGGGATATTAAGGGTCATTCCAATTTTTTTCCATATTGTACATTCTAGTTTTGAGGTGCTTTCTCCAAAAAGGTGTAGTCAACTGGTCAGGTTCATAAGATCTCAATCCTAGCTGTACCATTAGTATGTAAACATACATTAATGTTTTTGTTTCCTCCGTAAAATGGAGGTAACACTATCTACCTGTAAAAGAGTCAATATAGGTAAGACAAGTAGAATAGTGCCACATATATTGTAAACACTATACAAAAGTTATTGTTCACAATCTTTTTCACTCTCCTAAACTTGCTATACAAAATATGTGTGTGGCCCACATTAGTTTTATTTTGAGAAGTATTGTGACAGAGTTGGGACTAAGTAGAACATCCTGGAGTGTTAATTTGCTGGCACTGGTGGGAATTAGTATTGCAAAATGATATTTATGATCCTCTTCTATGAAAATGTCTGAAATTTGCTTTTATTTTTGGGAATTCTATGGAGGTGGAAAATCTGCCTGGAACTTGACTTTTTTTGGAAGTTTATTCAACTTTCAGACTTTATGGTTATTTTTCTCTGTTTGCTATTATTCATAACTTACTATTTAAGGTGCCTGCAGCCATACCACTGTGGTGTCTAATCCTGACAGATCTCAAAAGCTAAGCAGGGTCAGTCCTGGTTAGTACTTGGATGGGAGACTGCCTTGGAACACCAGGTGCTGTAGTCTTAGGAGAAGAAGCGGGCAATCCACTGCTCTCCTCCAAAAAAACCAATCAGCCATGGAAAACCCTATGAATAGCAGAGAAGCACTAACAATACTGTTTTGCTTGTTGCATGTAGGGTCTCTATGAGTCGGATACCAACTAGACAGCACCTAACAACAACAACAACAATAACAACAATAACAACAACAACAACAACAACTACTACTATTTAAGGTGAACAGCTGAAATATTTGCAGAATGAGGTCAGGTTGAAGAATATGGAAACATATTTCTAGTACTATTAACGAGTTTGCTAGTCAGACAGCAATTAAAGTTTAAATTTATGAATAAGACTCAATTGTTTTTTGGGTATAATGGTACTGACTCAAACTTGAGGTGCTCAATTATGTCTTCTTTATGAACAAGGTTTACTTATAGAAATTATATGGCTAAAAGAAATCTTAAAGATCAATAGCTCAATTTTAGAGATGAACAAAATGAACTCCACTGTGATTTAATTAACTGCTACTCTGTTTATTTAATACATATTTATTGATTTGCTATGTAGTACTTGTTCTATCAGGTGGTAGAGATACAGCTATGAATAAGCAGGTATAGTCTGTCTTTTTAGTCCTGATAGACTATAGTAGGGAGGTAGACAATTATAATCAAGTGTGACAAAGGAAATACAAAGAGCTTGAAAAGTACAGGGAAGGAAGAACTAACCTACTGTAGCAGGTCAGAACTGGTATAGAATTTAAATTGAGCCATGAAGAAGGAATTGGAGTGAGTCAGTGCAGCCTGTGGGCAGGGCTAGAAAGAGACAGGGCAAAGAATGTAAGCTGCTTGGTCTGTATAGAACAAGAAGGGTGAGGGGAAAAGAGGAGACACAAAGTTAGACACATGTGCCAATTACAGTGGGCCAGGTAAATTGTGTTTTGATTAACCCAAGAACAATGGAAAAATCTTTGGAGAGTTTTAAGCAGAGGATAACATACTCACATTTGTGTTTTTAAAAGATAACTTGGGGTATAGCTGGGAGGATGAGGAGTCATGGAGGCCAGAAAGTGGCTCTTTGAAGGATTCTGGGGAGAGACCCAAACTGGCCTCAAACTCACAGTCGTCCTCCTTCTACCTCCCAAGTGTGCACCACCATGCCTGACCTTCAAAGGGTTAGTATTTTGACATATTTTCCTTTGATACAAATTCCTGAAAAATGGCCTGCTTAAAAAATTCTCACTTTCCCTTTATTAAATAAGGGACTTGGAATTACATGCCCTTTTCTATTGTTGAAGAAAGGAATATGATCAGCTTAATTGTTTTGGCTAGTATTTTTCACCCAACAGCTAATTCCTACCTGTTAGGTGCTATTCATCTTTATGTCTATTAGATTCATTGCATGTTTCCTATTCCCATTGCCACTGCCCTAGTTTAGGCCACCATTACCTTTCAACTGGCGTGTTGCCCTAACCTGCCAACTCATATCCCTGCCTCCCAAACCTTTATTTCCTCAAATTTATCTTCATATTATGCCTTTAGATTCCCCTGCTCAAATGCCTCCAGAGGTTTCCCTCTGCAGGAGAAATGTTAGCCATTATTCTATTTTCCCTAGATCTTTACCTTCTATCCTGAGCCCTATATACCCTACTCTTAAACTCAGCCAGATTATATAAGGAAATCCTATACCCAGTCTACATTTGCATAGGTCTACAATGGTGTTCTCTGCTTCCTGATATCTTAACAATTTTTCAGGGTTTAAGACAAATATGGAAAATTTCCATGGTACCATCTACAGTTATGCCAAGCAGAAATATAACCCCTTTAGTAGTCTAATAGCCTAGCTTCTGAATTTTCCTCTTACTGTAATTATATTTGCACAATTTCATCTCTTCTAAAACATTAAAAATTCTTAGGTTAGCCACACAGCCTTATTCTTCTTTTTGTCCTCTTTAGTACCTTACCCAGTACCTTAAAAATAGCAGACACTCTGGCCATGGTTGTGCAAGCCTATAATCCTAACACTCGGGAGACTGAGGCAGGATGATTGACATGAGTTCCAGGACAGTCTGGGCTAACAGACCTTGTCTCAAAATACCAAACCAAACCAAAAATAGTAGACACTCACTTATTTCATTGAACTTATATCACTTTTTAATGATCAATTTTAAAATATTTATATGAAGTTATCTTGTGTGAGATCCACAATGCCTTCAGGAAAATAGTACAATTTGGGAATTAAAATTAAAAATGTAACAATTTTATTTTTAAAGTAGAACATATGAAGGGGAGAAATTACATGAATATTTCAATAAGGAAGGTGTCCACTAATTAAATTTAAAAATTAAAATAGTTTCTTCATTAAATATGGATTAAATATTGTTATGTGTTGTACATATTATTATAGATGTTGCCAACAAAGATAAAAGATATCTTTGCTCTTGGAACTAATTCTAGTCAGAGTCAGATAAATATTTTAGCAACATATTAAATTTTTTCCTAGATACCAATTTGTGTGTGTGTTTATATTGTTGTTGTTAGGTGCCATTAAGTTGGGTCAGATTCACAGTGACCCTGTGTACAACAGAATGAAACATTCCTGACACTATGTGTCACCTGGCACTATGTCAGTGCTTCTCTGATAAACTCATGATTTTTCTTTCTTTTTGAAAGAAATTAAGAAGCAGTTTTAGGGACAAAGAGTATGGTGGTGTGGGGGTCTCCAGTGAACTCCATTAATTTTTATAATAAATATGTGTTAATAATAAAACCATTTACACCCATATTTTCTTCTAAAAGTCATAATCTCTTTTACTTAGGGTGTATTATTAAACTTATACATTCCACAAGCATCTATTGGAGCCCTAGCACCTAGGCACTTTGCTAAATCTTGGTCTTCACAGCCAATTAGGAAACAGAAATCTAAGCAAGGGAATGAAATATATTTCATTATGTCCTAAGGAATAGAGTATCAGGAAATGTTATGAGCACCAAAGAACATAGCATCATAAAATAGGCTGGCACTGACTCTGGGCTGGGAAATATGCATACATGCTTTGGCAGTGGAGCCAAAAAGAAGAGACTGATGCATTAGACCAGTCTTCATACTAGAATTTTTCCTGCAGGACATGTTTCCTATGGATTAAAGGTCAGCCATAATGGAAAGGAACCCAGCCCATAAGAAAGGCCTGGAGGGGCAATGGGCATAGTCAATCTATAAGAACAAGTACCATCAGACAAAGAAAACTGCACTAAGGACACTGGCAGTGAATCCTCAGCAAAGAACAAAGAAATCTCAACATATGTACGTGCACATACACACTCAGAGAGTTAGCCTTAAAAATTCAGGGGCCCAGAGTACATGAAGCCTATTAGGTAATAAATTCTTTTTGCCTGAAACCCTTCTGCCTATGCCTATCCTCTAGCCCTAACTTCATAGGAGTTAGAACTTGGGTCAGTATGAGCAAAAAAGAAGTATAGATGATAACCCTAGGAGCTTTTAAATTTTCCTTTTCAGTTTCTAACCGGAAATAGGCAAGTTTCAATTATTATATTGGTGTAGGCATACTATTTTTGAGTGGAAACTGTTTACAAATTAAGGTTTATTATTTTATTACACAGTGTATTTTGTTGAATACATTTTAAAGGGAAAGTATGAAATATATTGCTTATTCTAAGGTTTAGCTCAGTTGGTAGAGTGCTGCTCTGCACTCTCTGAGGACCCAGGTTCCATCCTCAGCACTGCAGAAATGGGAGAAGGACGTGGCAATCCACTGGTGAAGCAATCCTGAGACAATCAGCCATTGAAAACCCTATGAGGATCACTATGAGTTGTACCTGACTAGGCAGCACCTAACAACAACAACTTATTACTCATGCCAAAACATATTTCACTATTGAGGACTACATAGGACTGCATGGATATCTTGGATAAAAATTGTTTTGGCAAGACAGATGAAAACATCATTAGTATAGACTTTGATGAAGTACAACTTTGAAATTGAATTTAACTATAGACTTGTAGAAAGGAGGAGGAAAATTCATTCTAAATAAATTTACAACTATAATGATACACAAGGCCTATCTTGGGTGCAAATAAAAAGCTGCTGGTATTGAGAGAAGTTGGAAAGACATCTGGAAACTTACTGTAAAAGGCCTTGATGGACAATCTAGGAAGTTGTTTTTAAGTGATGAGTTTATATTCTTTTAAAACCGGGGACTGGAGTAGAAAAGTCAGTTATACATCAAGCTTCTCTAATTAAAAAAAAAAAATCCTATCATTGTATTTTCCTCATAGTACCTTAGCTCTGTTGTCTAGTATCTCTCACTATTTAGTACAATCAATAATCTCTGGAAGGGTGACTGGGCATACACTGGGTGCTCATTAAATATCTAGTAAATAAATACTTGGGCTGGGATTTAGCTCAGTTGGTAGATTGCTGCTCTGCAGTCTTTGAGGTCCCGGGTTCTATTCCCAGCACTGCAAAAATGGGAGAAGGGCATGCCAATCCACTCCTGAGGCAATCCTAAAACAATCAGCCATTGAAAATCCTCAGAGGGTCGCTATGAGTTGGACACAACTCGATGGCGCCTGACAACAACAACAAATAAATACTTGGATGAAGAGAGAGTTGAGACAGTAAACTGTTAGGGAAGATTGAGAGAAAATCAGTGACATCCTAGGCTAGATTTTAGCAATGGTACAAGTGAAGAGAAGATAACCATACTGTTTAAATTATGAAGGAGGAACCAATGGAGAACCAAAGGGAAGGGAAATGTCTTGGCAATTCCAAGGTTTTAAACTACTTTCTGGGGAAATGCTAGTGCTTCTCTTTGAGTCTGGAAATAAGACAGAAGGAACTAGTTTGGGGGTAGTGATGGTTTTTGGCTTTAGATATATGGTGCTTGCTATGTCAGCTCCATCACCAGGTAGAAGCCCTGCTACCAACACAGAGGTCAAGAAAACCAGGCTCTGCTGCAGACACAGTGTAGCTTTCCACAAATTAATATTTCTTTGTGTTGGACATGCCTGCATTTTAGAAAGTAAAAACTTTAATGTTTAGGAGAATAGGGGTGTGGTCTGTTTTTTATTGCTTTTGGTTTGTAGAATTTGAGTGAAGGAAGAGTAACATAAAATCGCTGAGGAGCTGGAACTGGTGGCCCAGTCTGAGCCTCCTGCACTCCTTGCTGCCCACCCATCATTTTCACTTCAGCATTTTTCCCATGTGGTGCTAAATACTGCTTAGGAAACTATCTTTGTGAGAATTGCCAGCTTCAGCTAAGCAACCATTCACTTGAGTGAAGTAGAAGCTGAGCAGAGAATGTGCGAGTTGCCAAGTGAGGTTCTCCCCACCCCCTGCTGCCCTGCAGATCCAGAGGGCAGTGGGGAGAATTGTGACAAAGCAATGTCTTCCCAAATCCCTTAACTTACAAGGATATGGCCGTAAAGGCAGTTATACAAATTAAGAGGGCAGTTACACAGATCAAGAAGAGATTCTGTTCTTAGAACTAGAAAGAATGTTTTCATTGATACCCTTCAAACATCAGTGACTTCTCTTTCTAATATCTCAATACCATAGTTATAAAACACAGAATAAAAGAGAAAAGGGAAACGTTTCCTAATAAGACTAACCCAAACATATGTTAAATGTGTTTGTGCATCTTACAGGAATTGACTATAGTTTCTACAAGAAAAATTCCTTTGCAGTGAAAATATTATGAGCTTTCTAGAAAATCTATTTATACAACTCATAGAAATCATGCTTTATTAGTTGTACTTAATTAATAAATTCATACTTGAGCTTGAATAACCAGACAACTGGTTAATGCAATTAGATTGGGATTGCTGTGGGGTATAATTTGGTACAAGCAATTCACTAGGTGTTCTCTGTATGACCACCATTCTATGTGTAATTGATATAGACTGAATATTTGTGTCTTTCAAAAATTCCTATGCTGAAGCCTTAACCCCAATATGATAGTACTTGGAGATGAGACCTTTGGGACATAATTAAGTTTTGATGAGATCAATAGAGTGGGGTCTTCACGATGGGATGAGTGTCCTTGTAAGAAAAGGAACAGAGATCTCTCTCCTTGGTATGTATGGACACAGCAAAATAGCAGTCTACTGAGAAGAGTTGTTTTTGTTGTGCTGTTGAGTTGAGTCTAACTCATAGCGATCCTATGTTCAAGAAAACAAAACACTCTCCAACACTGTGCCATGCCCAGCACTATTGTCAGTGCTTCTCTGCTATTCATTGGGTTTTCAGCAGAGGCCCCTCGCTAAATCTGCTGGCACCTTGATCTATTTTTCAGCCTCTAGAACTGTGAAAATTAGATGTTTGTCATTTATGACATTTTACTATAGCAGCCTCAGCAAACTAAAGCAGCAGTGTTTCTCACGACTGAATTATGAACAAAATAATCTGAAGCTTATTTAATACATGGATTCCTAAATCCTAGCCTAAATAGTATTTGTTTCCATTGATCTGGGATGCATCTGCCAGTATTCTTCATTTTAAGTATACTTCAAAGTGATTGTGATGCAGGTTTTTCTGGGCAATTATTTGCCAAACACCACTTGTGGCAGAGTTAAGATGACTATATTTGTTCATTAGGTGGGAATATGGGAAGGGAAGTGAGAAGAAAGTTGCTCTGACTTTGCCCTTCAACTTCCTTTCTCTTTCTTACCTGAAACATTCCTACCTTTTCCAGCTGAGGAGGACCTAAAGCTACCAGCTTCCTTTCCACACCACATAGCTATGAACATGCATGTAGGATCTAGAAGAAAAGAAGGAAGGGGAATCACCCTGTGACACCTTGATCTTTTCCCTACCAGAACTTTGTTTGTTCAATAATTACAGAGAATGTCTATTTCCTCTCAAATTATGACATTATGAGCATTCAGGAAATCATAGCCAAGAACGGCCTTATTTTAGACAAAACTGGGGCATAGGCAAAAATTCATAAATTGTTAATTGGCCTCTCCTCACCAAACTAGGTGAAGTTAGTTTGTTGGAAAAATAAGCCTATACGTTGACTCGATGGCACCTAACAACAACAACAAACAACATACGTTCAGAGTGTGTAGGAGTTAGGACATGAGGTAAACCTAGAAACATGTTCTTTTGTCCTTTAGGATGAAAGCCTGCAGCGGTAGCCCTGTGGCATCCGATCCCGTCAGATTTTGGAAGCTAAGCAGGGTCGGGCCTGGTTAGTACCTGGATGGGAGACCGCCTGGGAACACCAGAAGCTGTAGGCTTGGGAGAAGGACCTGGCAACCCCCTCCCAAAAATCAATCTGCCATTGAAAACCCTATGAACAGCAGAGAAGCACTGACAATGGTGTTTCCCCTGTTGTACAGAGGGTCACTATGAGTCGGATACCGACTTGACAGCACCTAACAACAACAAGGATGAAATACTTTAGTTTAAAATTTGGAGAATTTAATGAATCAAGGCAGGTACTGGAAGAGATTTTTGGGGGAAAGTAGAAAGTGGGGCTTTGGGCATTCCCCCAAATATATTTCCTAAGAGCAAGTCTTGAGCATGGAACAGATATTTTAAGAATCTAAGTCTCATGCCTTGCTCAAGACCAGTTCTGATGTGAGATATGGGCTGGTCACCAGTATCTCTGAGCTTGACAGAAATCACTGGGATTAAGGAATCAGTAATTAGTAAATGAAGAGTTTCTCACCATTTAAAAAAATATTTAAACATAGAAACAGTTGTTTCCTCCAGATCTCATTTTCTCCTTGTGGCAGATACAAATTCCAACTGTTTCTGACCTCATAGTGCCATCTCTCAATTTGACATATATTTTGACATTTTTTTGAAAGCAATTTCCATTTTGTTGTATTCACCAACACATGGTGTATTGAAACTGTTAAGCAAAATACAAAATACTACTAATAATCTATCTGCTATGTATTATTAACAATCAAAAGAAATAGCTTCCACCAGATGGAGGTACAGATATCCATTCATTTTTTTATGTCTATAAATTGTCCTAGTACAAATCACAAATCAAGAAAGGTCTTCAAGTAAAGACTTATGTTTCACCTGTTTGGTTGTATAAAAATAAATACAAATTCATGTGATTAAGACAGCATGTTTCCTGCCAGTGGGAAAGCATCCAGGTCAGAGAATCTGAGATGTGAGTTTTTCCGGAATAACCCTATTGACTGAGCCTCTGGAATCACCAGCAGGTCATTTTATTTCTCCTATTCTTAGTATATTTAAAATTGACAAACCCTGAGCCCCTCCAGTTTCATGCTATTGTATATATTATGGATAAATGCCCCAATGTGTGAAATACTGAGAGTTTCTTACATAAAGACAATCCATTACTATTCCAGCTGGGTTAAGGAATTTCAAAATTTTACTAGTCTACAAACCAATTTTACCAGCTTGTTTTCCTGGTGGGAAGTAATTAGGTTGTAACAGGAGAGAAACATGAGTATTTTAGCTTTAACAGGTAGAAATGCTATTCACCTCCATGCTGGATCTTTGTGAGACTATATTCTTGCCACTGTATTTAGTTTTACAGAATGAGACATTCGTTGAAATCAGGCTCCAGGAAATGTTTCCCTCACATTTTCAGAGCTGGTGTTTTATTTCTCAGCTTGTTAATGTATCTATCATTTTCATAGATATTTCTGTTTCTATAATTTTTTCCCTTAGTGCTAGTTAATTGTAAATGATGTTTTAGACTCTTCCTTTGCATTTCTGCAAAAAATGCAGGAACTCTGTCTAGGTTTGAAGAATGACCTAGGCTGTGAGACTCTATTCTGGATTCCCTTTCATTGGTCATTGTTCCCTTTCTTTACAAAAGCATGTTTCTCTACTCAGAGCTCAGGAAATATCTGTTGAATGAAATAAAGCCTGGCAGAGAAAATAAACTGCGAGTGGAGTGGGGCTATAGTTCAGCAGCCAACAGAATATGCCTTGGAATAAGAAAGTAAGTTTTGAATTCCTTGTTCACTACCTGCACTTGAGCAAGTTACTATATCTAGCTGGACCTACATTTCTTCTCTTCTAAAATGGAGTTTGAATTTCCTGCCTCATAGGGTTCTTATGGCATTAAACCAAATAATCCATGTCATGGTACGGTAGAGTCCATATCACAGGGCAAGCGATCAATAATTGTCACCTACTATTATGACAAATCATTAGTTTTGTCTCTTCACAGTATTCAGCACAGTATCTCCACAGAGCATCAGAATATAATATGTATATACAGGGGATACTAAAAATAGTATACACATCTTGGAACAAAACTTCCCATTTTTCTATTTAGGAATGAATGGCACTACTACCATTTATTTTATTGATGCCATCTTTTGAGTGAACATGTGAACCACTACTACCATAATTGAATTCAACTTTGAAAAGTATTATGTAGATAATCTCTTAAAGTATGTATACTTTTTTGGGATTCTCAGTCTATATATGTGTGTATATGTGTAAATACATGTATAAAATCTTAAATCTGAATTAATCTGTTAAATGAAGGATCAGACTTTTTCATTTGGTTGATAATTATAGTAACCCCTTCTCTACACTACAATTTCAAGTTTGCTTTTTGGAGCACTTTTAACTTTACATGAGTTTGTAAAACTTTATGTATATTAGCATTTTTGTGTTCCCATTACTTGCTCTGAATCTTATTTTGGTCCTGATAGATGTTTAATAAATATTATTGATCAGTTGTTTCCCTGTTAACTATCTTTTCTTTCTGGTGGTTAGCCTCTTTTAGGGAAGTCTCCTCAAATCCTCCATATATTTTTAAATCACTGTTTTAAAAATTTGTACCCTTAATACTGTCATGCTATATATATTGATTGCATTTTTTTTTTTGCAAACTATGTGTCATGGTTTTGAAAATTACTATCTATTTAGTGGACATCTATACTTGTCTAGCTGAACTTACGTGTGTGTATGTGTGTGTATGTGTGTGTGTGTGTGTGATGTGCACAATGATAGTAAATTCCTAACAATGAATTAAAGATCAAAGCTACCTGTTGCTTTCTATGCATATTTATCCTATCTATATTATTTTATTTCAAAACATATTGGTCTGCACAGTGTGAAGATTATATCTGAATGTTTTCCAAGTTTATTTCTCTTCTCAAAGTACATTGTACAATTTCCAGTTCCATAATAAGAATGCTCATTTGGTGAGAAAATACACTGTGTGTAGACACGGATTTCTTAGAATTGCCTGCTAATGGATGAAATCACAAGTATGGTAACGGGCTACTTTTCCTATACTAAGAAAATTGATTTCCCTTTGTTTCTAAGGAAAATCATTTTGATGGTACTCACTACTGTGATGAATGGCACTATAAAAATACTCCGGGACCTCAGCAGGGAGAATACTATTGTAAACATTGTTTACTCCATGCAGTAAATTTTATTTCCTTAAAAATACATTCAATTTTAGAATGGCACTTCTCCTTGCTGCTTCCTTAACTTAATGCTCACAAATGCTTCTATGTACCATATAATGCTCAAAAAGCCATAAAGAAGACAACACCAGATTGTGGTTATAGCTGTTCATTCACCTAACTTATATATTCACTTATATTCACCTAACTTATATTTTCTGGCCTTGCCAAGTGTACCTAGGAACTTATTTCCTGATTTACTTCATTTGCTCCTCTACTGTCTAGCAGAACTTCCATTTCAAAGCGTAAAACTTGGAGAAACAATTGAGTGGGATGGTGAGTCTACCAAGCTATTTGCTTAAGAATCTTAAAGAAGCCTACACACGGATGTCTCAGAACCAGATTTTAAGTGAACAAAATGAAAACCTGTTTTTCTCTTATGGTTATTTCAGGCTTTTTTACATTAAAAATAACCTTCACATATGGTACCTCCATATAAATCTAAATATATTTCACATTGATATATGCATGATTTAAATTTACTTTTCATGATACAGCAGAGTGAAGAATTTGGCCTTAATTTTACTGGCCTTTTCAGTTTGTTTCAGTATGAAAGAGCCACTGAAAATTCCAACAGAATTACTATATTGTGTTCACCTATACAGGTAAAGTATATCCACTATTATATTCCTAGAACATCCTATTAATTATGGAAATCGCTTCATTTCAATAGTGGAATTTACATGACAACAGCTTCTGGGGCTCAGTGGAGCATCAGACCAGCATGTCACAGAATTCCCTTGTAGTGTAGGCGTTGACAGGGTTCTGTTGACAACAAATTTGCGATGAAAATGTCTCATAAATGTGCATTCACATAGAACATTACTTAAAAGGGATCATCTTAATATTCAAAGAGGTCACTAATGTCAGAGAAGGCAATTTCCTCACTTTTACATTAGTAAAATAAATTGTTAGGATATATAGCCATATGCATACATATAAATGACCTAAAAGATATTTCGTAAATATTTAGCAAAGATGTCTGGATATAGAACTGTCACCATTGTGTTCCCTCCTGTAACTGCATAAGGCTTTTGTATTTTACAAGTCCTGTGTAACTGTTGGATGAAGACGTTAAATCATAAAAGAGGAGAGACTAGTCCAGGGAAGTTATGATAAGGAGTTAGTAATGAGATAAAATAGAATCAGGAAAAAATTAAGCTATCAAAACAAAGTTGTAATAAGGAGAACCATTAGACTGTGAAATAGTCTTTGAAAGCCTCTGGAAGAAATCATTATGTGAGCCATTTAAAATCAAACTGGACTGAAGTACCCCCAAATACAGTAATGCTATAGGAACCAAGCCTACATTAGAAGTGGAAGGAGGAGGATGACCTTAATGGTTTCTACCATCTCAATGATTACTATGATTGTACTTATTTTATGTGTTCAGTCTTGGTGGATAATCTTCTATCATTTTGTGCTACTTTTGGGAAGCAATTTCAACAAATTCATCTAATGCAGAATTGGGTGCATTTAGCAGAGTCTCAAATGAGGCAAGAATGCACAATGAAGTCAGTATGAAATAGCAAAGTGAGACAACATGAGTAAACACCCACTCCTTTGGGGGGAATTACCTCTGGAGAAAACAAGTCTCACTCTGCAACCCTGGCCATATTCCAATGTGCAGAAATGTATCCTGCCCTCCTGGCTTTTAAATAGAAATTAGGAACCAATTTTCAATTCTTTTGTTTAGTAGTTTCTTGGGATGATGTTGAATACAGTACATACTGTAATATTTCATCCTCTAGCCAATAGCCTATGTTTTGGTAGGAGATAGCAAGAAACCTACAAGCTGATCATGCTTCATTGTGGGACAGACAACTATTAGAAGAATGTACAAAAAAGAGGTTATTTAATTTGAGAAAAAACAGGTTTGACCTGAAAAATGATTTTAAGGAAGTTGTAAGATATTGCTGTGAATCTTTCAAGATAAGACCATTCTCAACTTTGTGTGGTTCTGATTGATCACCTGTCATGAAGGAGAGTAGGTGGACAGGTGACCTTTGGACAGTCATCCTAGTTTTTGCATTTAATACAAATATTCATTTCAACTTAAACATGATTTTATGCTATTTTTGCATTTATTCAAATTACCAATTACCAAATAAGAGACGGGTTCATCATCTTGTTATTTAGTAGTTGTGGAATAAATCATCTGATTTGCACTTCTTTTCATATGTCTAGCACAACTTTTTAAAAAGTCTATCATACACAGATGAGTGAGTCACAGGATTATTTCAGTATTTATAATATCTGTTCATGTAGCTTTCCCCACATTTCCTTGTCTTCTTGATGACATACTCCCGAAGTATGAAAAGACCCATTCAATTTAAATAAACACAGAGGTGACTTTTCCCTTTGTGTGCTTGCAGAGTTTTTTTTTTTTTTTTTTTATGACTTAAGGTTCACATTTCACTGGCAAGGTTTTCTTACCATATTGTTTTAGGGCCAGTGAATGTAGATACTTGGATAATTTGTAAAATGTACATATTTGTTTCATTTGTAAAAGTATATGTGTCAAGACTTCCTCTCCCCATTTTGCATCCTGAGCACTTGTGTTTCTGAGCATATAAATCAAGATAGTCTAGGGCATGCCTATTCAAAGTATCTGTGTATTCCTGCTGGGCTATCAGAATCCAAAAGGGTAGATGGCTAAAACCTACAGGTGTGGAAAATCTTTCACTTTATTAAAGTCTGGTGTATAATAGCTTCCAAACCTTCAAATTCTTTTTGGCTGTTTCTGGGGGGAAAAGGCATATAGCAATACAAAACCACAACTGATAGGGTCCTAAATATCTTTGGTAGGAACTGTTATCTCTAGGCATTTGGCATAATAGCAATCTATATTTTTTGTAATGCCTATATTAAATGCCTATATTAAATTTACTTATGCACACAATAGAGTTCAGGTAGGAGTCTTAAAATGTCATCTTAAATGAAAAATGCTTCTCTCCCAAAGGATGCTTAATTTTTTCCCAAAAGAAACAATGTAGTACTACTGAACAGTTGTAGGAGACAGCAACACAAAGAAATTCAAGCAAAGAAACTCAAAGTAATGAACTATGGCTGAGGTGCTTAAGCTCACATTAACCTCAACTCACAAAAATCTGAACTTGCAATATTGATTACTGTTCAAACAAGAGTAGAAATATTTTATAAGCAAATTACTTGAGTACATGACCACAGATCTTTAGAAATGTACAGTTTTATTGTTTTTAAAATTTGCAATGCTCTGATATGTAAAAAGTAGGTGCTCACTCCCTTAAAACATCTACCTACAACTATGATACCTTAGAAACTTGTACACGTTGCTTAAGTTAATCTCAGGCAGAACTAGAAGGAAATCTAAATGTAATGCTCAAGAAGTGAGCTTATTGGATATACTACCTAGTCTATTTTTGGATCGCGAATCTCCCGCCCTCTGTGGGTTATCTCACTGTCAGAGAAGAATGGATGAAGAGAGATGCTCCCAGTCAGGCTCCTGATTTTTAGCTCAAGCCAAAAAGAGCAAAGGGCAGCGAGTTAAGACTCCTTTCCAACTGTGTTCGTGGAAGGGCGAACCTCTGGTCGCCCCTGGCTGAAGGGCTTATCTGGGTAGCACCGGGTCCTGCTGACTGCTACCCACCTCGCCTGGCAACCTCCACACCCACACGAAGCTGCCAGTGTGTCAGCCAGTCATCCTACCGTTTCTTGTGCACAAAGCCTTGCAAGCTCCCAAATAGAAAGGAATTCTGAGCCCAGAGTAGAGCTGGAGGTAGCTGGCTGAAGAGACTGGTTTATCTGGGGGTCTGCAAGAGCTGGTTAGTCCCTCTACCTCTTGCTGCCTGGCCACAGATCTGTGCCTTGAAATCTACCTCGTCCGGAGACAGACGCGCGCTGTGCTCTCACACACAAACTCTCACGCACACCCACATTGCCTCTGCCCCCCCACATTCCCCACCCCAGGCAGATATGTAGGGACTGGTCTGTGCCCTGCCTCAACTTTCCAAGCTTTGCCTGCCCTACCCGGCACCCGAGCTCCTTCGCCCTCGCTGGGCGCCCTCCAGAGGGACGCGTCCTCCTCTGGGCTCCTTACCTCGCACTGACAACTCCTGGCAGGAACTGGAGCTGACCGCGGTGGTAGGGGCAGCGGTGAGCCTGCACCCGGGCTCTGGCTCATGGTTGATCCTCTTCATCCGACACAAAAGAGGTAGCTTGCTGCCTTTGTCCTTTCCAAATCCAAGAGAGAACTTATTTTGCCCCCGAAACGGCCAACTTGTGCACCAAGCTTCCTGTCACAATGCCCCCTGCCCCCGCCCCCTCCCGGCTGCGCGCTGGACCACTGCCCGGTGGCAATGCATCCAGGCCTCCGAGTCAAGGGGGAGTGGGAAAAGGGAGGGGTGGAGGATAAGACAGGGAGGAGGTTGGGGAAAAGGGGACCCAGTGGTCTTCTGCAGAGAGGAGGGAGCACTTCAGCGCCCAGTCTCCCTCCTCCTCCTCTTATAGGCAAGCCCACTTCCTAGGCACGAGGAAGCAACTTTCCTTCACCTTGGTCAGGCTGAAACCTTCGCATCTAATTGGGACTCTGAGCAGAGGCAGGGACCTTCTGGCATCTTCTCATTCTCTTTCTCCTTTCCTCCCTCTCTGTTTCTCCCTCCCTTCGTCCCCTCCCCCTTCTTCCCTCCTTTTATAGGGGTGTATCTGCAGTCTTCAGTGAGCCAGGGTACCTAGGCGAGAGAATTATATAGAAAGCCAGGGCGATTTCACTGCCTGCTTTGCCTCGCTGTTTGAAACCCTTAAGCAGTACAAGAAAAGGTCTGTGAATTTCAGAGGAGTGGGGCAAAGGGGCGTAGGGCGGCAGAGTGGGCGGTGGCTCCAACTTTGAAGCTCTACTGGAGCCCTTGGTTTGTGGGTGGGCAGGGACTAACAGGCTATCCTAGGAAGAGCTCTCATGTGGTCCCCCTGTAAGTAGCTGACCATGCGCTGGAGGAGACAGGGAGAGCGGAGTGGAATGGGAGCGAAAGAACCACAGAGGCCGGTGCGCAGCTTTGCTTTGCCCCATACGCTGCTCAACTGCACATTGCGAGCCCCTAGAGAGAGCTTGTGCAGAACAATCTCTGGGTCAGAAGGGAGGGAGACGCTCCCGTTTCCTAGCAACCTTCATCAATCTTCTCGGGGTAGCTCCCTCTGAAGGAATTCGATTGGACGGCCCCTGGAGAGAAGCCACGCCCCTTCAGGAATGCCGGGCTGCTGCTTTTTCGCATTCTCCCAAATTTCTAGGGCGGTATAAGATAGGGAAGTGCTGAGATATCTTTCTTTTTTCTTCTCCTCTTGTGCAACCACACTACCCCCTTGCAGCTACCCTCCCCACCCCACATTAGTCTTTCTGTAGTCCTACTTGTGGTTAGCAGAGTCAATGTTCTCTACAGAATCTCTTCTTTCTCCTTAAAAATAAATAAATAAATACTTTAAATCGGTGACGTAGGCACAAAAGAGAAAAAGGCACACGAAAATAGCTTTAGTAGACTGAAAACTACAGATACAATCCTAAAGGTAAAATTCCAGGCATCGATTCTATATTTAGAAACACAATGTGTTTAATTTGAAAATTGCAACTTCATTAATTTTTCCACCCTGATATACTAACTTTGTGTTAGTCAAGGATTGAGTTATATGAAGCCAGACACAATTAAATTTAATGCTTTAAATTGTATATTTTAAAATATTTAATATTAAGTTATTTAACAACTATTGCCTTTTGTCACCTAGCCAGAACATTTAAGCTGCAGAAATAATTCCCCACTGATTTCTTTAGGAAGATAGGAACATTTAAAAGACACATGTGTTTCTACATTTCATTGTTATCGTGAACTCCACTAAATCTGGAAAATTGGATGTATTAAAAATTAAGATATTATAATGTGAAATGCTTGAATAGCATTGCCAAAATAAAAGCAAAATCACTCTTCCTTTGTATATCATTACTATTATCTAACATGTACTGTTCACCGTAAACACATTAGGACTTTCTGAACCAATTTTTAACAATGCTTTCTGAGTAGAAAACTGAATATCAAGGAGCAATGAAAAGAACAATAGAGAAGATAAAGGTTTATACACTGCAAGGGCTTCAGGTACCCAGGGAGCCATGTCTGCAGATTTTAGTCCCTTTCAGAATGTCTCAGAGGGTATCACCATGTTTGTCTAAGACCTTATCAGAATCAGATAAGATTGAGAGAAACATAAGAGATTTGACATTTTTATCTCATTAAAAATAATTTGCACAAAGAAAGAGCTGATGTATAGGCTGACTTGCTTCTCCATGGCCTATGTGTAGGCTGCTTACCGCACTTGCACGTATGCAATGATGAATGAAAGGGCTACTCAGTTTGGTGGCAGCAGATTACCTAAATTTGGATCCTGACTTTCCAGCCTTCCTAAATTTAACGTTGGACATATTTTTTAGCCTCATTTTATTTCATTTTCATCATCTGCAAAATGGGAATAATAATTGCTCATACCTTAGAGTTATTTCAAAGATTGGTATGTCCATGTAAGCAGCGTATACGTATTATTTGCTATTATTAGTCTCTGATTTATTGTTAACTAATACTATTTCCTATTTAATTGGATGCAATTAGTCTTGAATATTAATGTTTCATAATTTAAATTCATCACAGACAGGAAATATGGCATAGCTTTTAGTAGTTATTTATTCATGTGTGTTTTCAAGTTGCTCTTGTTTTTTGGTACTGGGGAATTGAACCCAGGGCCTCATGCATACTTGATAAGTGCATGACCATGGAGTCACACTTCACTGCCTTTTTTATTTTTTATTTTTGAGACAAGGTCTTGCTAAATTACACAGGCTATCTCTGATCTGAGCCTCCCAAGTCGCTGCGATTACAGGTGTATGCCACAGCACCAGGCTCACATTGCTTTTTAAAAGCCCCAAGGGATAGGGCTAAATAATAACTGCTGACTAAATGACATGATAATAATTACATTCTCTCTCATCTCTCTTCTTCCCCAAGTATTCTAGTTCAGCTCCATTTACAAATAATTCTAGTTTCCTTTTAAAAATAACTCTAGTATAGCATCTTTATCAAGTCTTTTTCAAGTCAAACTCATGCATTTGGCACTTAGACCATTCTTTCTAGTTTATATTTTTTATTAGTTTATTTAAACTTTACTAATCCATCTGCCTGTTCCAAAGAAAGGTGATTCATCTGAATGTGGAAATTATCGAACAATATCATTAATATCTCACACAAGTAAAATTTTGCTAAAGGTCATTCAAAAGTGCCTACAACAGAATACTGACAGAGACCTGCTGGAAAATCAAGCTGGATTCAGAAGAGGGCATAGAAATAGGGACATCATTGCTGATGTCAGATGGATATTAGCCAAAAATGAGAATACCAGAAAGATGTTTATGTTTTATTGACTATGCAAAGGCATTTGACTTGGTGGATCATAACAAATTATGGATAAAATTGCAAATAATGGGGAAACCAGAATACTTAATTGTACTCATGAGGAACTTGTACATGGACCAAGAAGCATTCATTTAAATCATGCAGTGTTTCCTTGTTCTGTTCAAAGTTTAGAAAGGTGTGCATCAGGGCTATATCCTTTCTCCATAGCTTTTCAATCTGTATGCTGAGAAAATAATCTGAGAACCTGGACTTTATGAAGAATGTAGCATCAGGATTGGAGGAAGACATTAAAAACCTGCATTATGCAGATGACATAATTTTGTTTGCTGAAAGTGAAGCTTTGAAATATTTACTGGTGAAGATCAAAGAACACAGCCTTCAGTATGTTTTGTGCCCCAACATGCAAAAAGCAAAATTCCTTACAACTGGGTCAATATGTAACTTCATGATAAATGGAGAAAAGATTGAGGTTGTCCAAGATTTTGCTTTACTTGGTTCTACAATCAACACCTACGAAAGCAGTAGTCAAGAAACAAAAGATGCATTGCACTGGGAAAAGCTGTTGCAAAAGAAGTCTCTAAAATATTGAAAAGTAAAGATGTCACATTGAGGACGAAGGTACACCTGACTCATGCCATAGTATTTTCAGTTGCATCATATACTTGTGTAAGCTGGGTATTTAATAAGGGAGATAGGAGAAGAATTTATGCTTTTGAAGTATGGTGCTGGAGATAAATAATGAATATACCATGGACTGCCAGAAGAACCATCAGATCTGTCCAAGATGAAGTGCAACCAGAGTGCTTCTTGGAAGTAAGGATGGCTAGACTCTAAGTATTTTTGTCATGTTGTCAGGAGGGACCAATCCTTGGGGAAGGACATCATGTTTGGGACAGTAACAGGTCAAGGAAAAAAGAAAGATCCTTAACCAGATGGTTTGACTCAGTGTCTGCAACAATGGGCTTAAACATAAAAAACATTGTGTGTCTGGAGCAGTGTTGGGAAATGTTTTGTTCTGTTGTACATAGCGTTTCCGTGAGTCAAACCTGACTTGATAGCAACTAACAATAATCTATCTGCATTTGTTTGAATGATCAATCATAATATTGTTTCCTAGGACACTTAATACCTTGGCTTCTGATATAATGCCTTTTAAAATATGGCCTATCAATGATACCATATTTCTTCTACAAATAACATTGAGCATTTTTGTACTACCATTCTTAGCAACAAATAAAATGCCTTCCATGCCCCCATTCTGATCAATAGTCTATTGTCATTAGGACTCCTTTAGAACAAAGCTCCATTGGCTGAATCCAGAAATTATTTCATTCTTGATTTCTACTCTCAATTATGTACTGTTATTTTGATCAAATATGGTGATAAGGCATCCAGCTTGTACAGAACTGTTCTGGTTTATGTCTATTGTCTGGTTATAGTCATCATCCTCATTTTTTCTCACATATATCAGGTTTGGTCACTACATCATAGAGCTACTTGAATTTCCTAATCATCCGTTCATATCTCTTACCTCAGCCTTTACTTGCTTCACAAATGACTGCCCTGTGACTGTTAAATTTCTTTGCAGAATTCTTTTTTTTTTTTAGGATAGGACTGATCAATTCTAGATTCTTAATATATAGATATATTTTTATAAATATGGCAAAGGGGTGCCAACAACTCCAGAGCTGTCAGAGCCCTTGTCCTGGATTTGAGTGGGGTATCCTTAAACCACATGGAATATTAAAGTGCTAATGTCTAAGAAGTGGAGAGAGGTAGGAAAATGTAGTAGAGAGGTTTTGGTATGCTCTAAATATATAAGTCCAGGCTAAAATGACGGGTGCTGCTGAATCTTTATGTTCCCTGGAATTGGGGGATACAGTGCACTGCTTTTAATTTCACAACAAGGAAACAAAACTTGTGTCTAGATCTGCCTCTCAGGGTCCTGAAGGAACAGAGGGAAAGTACACCTACCTGTAAGAGGTTCTTATTGTTGTTGTTAGGTCTGTTGTGAGGCCACTGGGTCTGACTCATAGTGACCCTCATTGGGTTTTCAGTGGGTGATTGATTCAGGATTGTTTTGGGAGTGGTTGCCAGGTCCTTCTTCCACTTTTGTGATGCTGAGGATCGATCCTAGGGTGTCAGTGCAGAACAGCACTCTATCAATTGAGCTACATCCCAGTTCCCCATAAGAGGTTAAAGGGGTGAATTTCCTGTACACTTTGTGTGGGAGAACGAGCAGACAGGAGACATATTTGTTAGCTCCTACTTGGAAGGGCTTGGTGGAGAATCTGTGGGTCCCCACAGACAGTCTATGTGGTACACAGGGCTGTGGCAATGGAACTTTGTGGATTGTGCTCTGGGCAAAGGTGACTGACTGAGGAATGAGAAGGGGCTGCTTACCTGGGCTCTTTTGCAGGGCTATGTCAACCTAGTGGGAGGGGCCCTGTTTGTACTTCATCAGTCTGGAGGGGATCACTTTTTAAAAATTCATATAAAGCATGGTGGAAGAAGCCTGAAGGTGAAGTGAGTAGTGAGTAAGTAGCCAGTCATAAATGCCTCACCAGAATCAGGTCAGATTCTGCAATGAGACATCCCCAGATCTGGAAGGCTTTCAAAGGACTGACTAAATTGCCATCAGGAAAGTGAGCTTTGAACACCTGCTAAGCCCAGGGCAAAGCAAGGCTAGATCTGCGCTTGACAGATAGGACTTTCCTTTTGCCCTCATACTTTCTATCTCTGACCTCTTAAACCCAGAAACATCAAAAGCTCTGGCTGCTGATTGAGGTGGGAGGAGCATGAGGATTGGAAGCTGGGTGAGCAGGCAGAAGAGCCTGGTGGTCCTATTGAGGCTTCCCTCCTGCTGCCTTCCCAGGCTGGGCCACGGAGAAGCATTAAAGCTGATGTTGGAGTGTTGGTTATTACTCTGCCTTAGACTTCATTCCACCTGAGTCTGTGGGTTTATTATTATTATCTTTTTGTTTTTGTTTTTGTTTGTGTGTGTGTATGAAAGTGAAGGGAGGAATTTTTATCTTGGCACATGTGAAAATCAAGGTTCTGACCTTGAATTACATCCCAAGGGGAGAGAAGAAGAAGCCCCATAGGCAAGATATGCAGGGGCAATAGTGAGAAAGGAATAAAGTTGTTTATGTGGTGCTTTATGAGCCTCGTTTAGCTTATTAGGTATAGAAATACCTACCAGATCAGTAGTCTGGATTTTTTTGCATTTATTTTTCTGATTCTCATGAGGAAGAAAAAAAAAAGGTAAATAAATGAATAAAAGAAAGAAAGGAAAAAAAATAGCCCTTAGCTGTTTAGTATGTTTTTTTTGTTTTTGTCCTGCATATTGGTACAGTTAGTTCCAGAATTATGCCTGTTCTAAATGTGAATGTTTAAATATTAAAATACCTTCTGGTCATCAATGGCTCTGGCTGCTTGGGAACATTTTTAATTTTTTTATCATCAAATAAATATTAGCAAAAATAAGTAAGGTAGGTATTAATAAAATTATTTGTTGTTAGGTGCTATTGAGTTGGGTCTGACTCATAGCTACCCTATGTACAGCAGAATGAAACACTGTCTGACACTATGCCATGCACATGGTCTTTTGTTTTTTGTTTGAGCCCATTGCTGCAGCTACTATGTTTCTTTTCATTTTGAGTTATGCCACATCAGCATATGGAGGTTCCAGGGGCTTTACCTCATTCCCTTCATTAATGTCCACTCTTCTTTGAGAAGCCACTCTTCCCCCAGTCATCTCTGGAATGGTTTCCAGCCTTGGGGGCTCATTTTCTAGCACTATGTTTGACTGTGTTTCTCTGCCATTCATAGCATTTTCAATGGCTAATTGTTTCTGGATTGGGCTACTGGGTTGTTCTCTGCAGCCTGTCTTAGTCTGGAAGCTCACCTGAAACCTGTTCACCCTATGTGGCCCTGCTAGTATCTGAAATACTAGTGGCATAACTTTTAGCATCACAGCAACATGTAAGCTCCCACACCATAAGCTGACAGACATGTAGGGGATTAAAATTAATATTTTCCTTGATGTTATGAATCACAAGTAGTTGAAATTATTTATTTCAATTTATTTATTTGTGTTCCACAATTAGACTGGGTGCTTCATGAGGGCAAATGCTATGGCTATCACATTTTCTGTTATATTTTTGGTGCTTCTGGAAAAGGGGTAGTGGGGAGGAAAAACTAGTTCAGTAAAAGATTAAAATATCACCCTGCCTTATATTTCATGGCTGAGTAAACTGAGTCCTGCACATAGTTTGGATTCCTGCTTTTTTATATAAGAGGACATTAGAAGTAGTAATCTGATTCACCAGATTGTAAATGCCATGTAAGGTGGTACGTTTGTGCTGTGCTCCTATCTGTCTTGAGTGCCTGAAACTGCCTGTCACATTACCACAGATGCCTATGGTAATAGGCATCTGATGAAGGAAAGATTAAATGACTGAAAGACCTTCCTATGGGTTTTGTCTCAATTCTGTATTGTCAAAACATGTAAACTGTTTTTTTAGGTTTAGGTTGTCTTGAATAATTATTTTGGGGTAGGGATGGGATAATAGGATCTGGAGCAGCTTGTAAGCATTGTAGGGACGTTAAAGCCTCTAGGCACAGCCATTGTAGGGAGGAGTTAATTCATAGACATGATGCATGTAGATCACTGCTGTTACTCTCCAGTGTAAATAAATGATACACAGCAAACACTACAGGAGCACAGAGGACAGAAAAGCAGGTTGATTATGTTCCTTTACCCATCTATAAATTTATTGTCAGAGATATTGGTACAGGTTTTCACTGTATATTTCAGACATAACTTATGTTGATGTTATTTATTTTGGACTTATGTTGATAATTTTTTGCCTGACAATTCAAATCTATTTTTCATACCTGGAAGTGATGACATTCTGTTGTGTCATCTCTGAACTAGCCATTTATTTGAAAGCAATGTCTACTTACTTATGTGTATGTGTATATGTGTATGTATATAATCAAGTAGCACTCATTGGAAACTATCATGGGTCAAACACAATGTCATGTACCTAGGATACCAAGAAGATGAGAGGCCTACCCTGAAAATTTTTCTTCTGATAATCTTGAACAAAAGTACAGGTGATTTGTTAAACATAACATGATAGACTGAATGAGGAGATCCATTAAGAAGGGTGGTCTAGTAGAAGTGGCCACTATATATTACTCAAGGCGAAACACTTGAGTTCAAAGGGTCTTTAATTTATGATGATCCAAGTGAAGAGTTTATTGTTTCATGAATACACTACCTCAGGACTAAACTTTAAAATGCATGTGTATGAGAAAAGGGAATATGCCAGCCAGGAATGCTTTTCAGTTGCAATTAACACATAATGTAACCAGCAATAAGTTAAGTAAATAGTGCTTTCTAGCTTGTTTATTTTCTCATATCAAGGCAATGGAAACAGGCAGCATTTGGGGTTGCATCAGTGACTCAGTGTTGTCAGGACCTGCATCTGTCATGCTGCAATACTGCTGTCCCAGCTCCAGCCATCACATCATCAACTCAGGAGGCAGTAATAAATAGGACTGGTGGAACAAGCTATGTTGTTGTTGTTAGGTGCCATTGAGTTGGGTACAACTCATAGTGACCTTATGTACAATAGATCAAACACTCCCCAACACTGCCGTGCCTGGCACTATTGTCAGTGTTTCTCTTCTATGTGTAGGGTTTTCAATGGGAGATTGGTTTTTGGGAGTGGGCTGCTAGGTCCTTCTCCCAAGCCTACATCATCTGATGTTCCTAGATAGTCTTCCAGCCAAGTACTAACCAGGCTCATCTCTGCTTAGTGTCTGAGATCTGATAGGATTAGATGCCAGCAATAAAAATGAATGAAATAATGTTGTTTGCAGCAAAATGGATAGAACTGGAGAATATCATCTTAAGTGAACAAACACAGGCTCAAAAAGAGAAATATCTTCACCTTATACCAGTAAGAATGGCCAAGATCAATAAAACAAATAACAACAAATGCTGGTGAGGTTGCAGCAAAAAAGGAACATTTTTACATTGTTGGTGAAGCTGTAAATTGGCCCAACCACTGTGGAAATCAATATGGAGGTATCTTAAAAAACTGAAAATAGATCTACCATACGACCCAGCTATAACACTACTGGGAATTTACCCAAAGGAAGATGGGTCATCATACCACAAAGACACCTGCATCTCCATCTTCAATGCAGCACTTTTCACAATAGCAAGGATATGGAATCAACCAAAATGCCCTTCAACAGAAGAATGGATGAAAAAACTATGGTACATATACACAATGGAATACTACTCAGCAATTAAGAAAAATGAAAAAAGGACATTCACAGCAAAATGGATGGAATTAGAGAAAATTATTCTAAGTGAACAAACACAAGCTCAGAAAGAGAAACATCACATGTTCTCACTCATATGCAGGAGCTGAATCAAAATTATAAGAAGGAAAAATCTTATTCAAAGGTCGTATCAAAATAAAACAAACAAAAAAGCTAAGAATGGTGTCAATATAAATGGTCTAGAAAAATACATGAAATTGTTCTGACAAGATAAAAACAAAGATCACTACAGGAAAAGTTTCTACCTTAAACAGAACTGGAACCCAAGGACATAGAAAAATATTACCAAGTAAATGATAGAGAAGACTTAGATGGGAAGGGTGAGGGGGGGAAGTATACAAGGGGTAAGCGGGAACCTATATGAATAATGTACATCAAAATGCATATATGGAAATGTCACAATGAAAAGCATGTCAGAATGAATCACGTTAAAGTGTACATTAAATATTTCTAATAAAAAAAGAGAGAGAAATATCTTAGGTTCTCACTCATATGTAGGTGCTGAATCTTACTTAAAGGAAGAAAAAAACTACATAAATAGGTATATAAAAGCAAACTTCACTAAGAAAGGAAAATATGAACAGAGTAGAAAGGAGGAAGGAAGGGACTAGCAAAGGGAAGCTAAGGTTGTGATAGGTGGGGGGGGGGAGGAGAAACAATATAAACAGAAAAGCAGAAGGTAATCTCAATGTAATTGATGCAACTTCCTGAGTATATGGGAAAATAGAGGAATATAACTCATAAATGTACATGAGTTTTACTACATATTAATCAAAAGTTCCATAACCTTTGTAAGTTGATGAAAGTGTAACCAAATTGATGTAATAATTGCACGATGGAAAAATCAAATATCATATTACTCTGTACCCCACCAACATTTAACAATAAAGGAGGAAAAAAAGAAAAATATGTTTGTAGTCTAGTGCAGGAACATCTAACGAGAAGAGATATTTTGGGTGGAGATACCACATCGATGTAAGAAAGAGACACTAAGTTTTGCTATCATTTCTAATTTAGAATTTAATAAAAATAAATTCAGTATTTCAGGGAAGTGTTTTTCTCATGTGAAAAATGTTTGGCTTAAATTATCTTAGTGATAAAGAAAAAAACCTTAATTAGGTAATTGCTTCTATTCTGTGGCTTAGTTTTGCAGTGGAGAGTCAGTGACTTGAGGGCATGATGCTTCAATTAGATATAATGCCAAATTAGCAGCAACCAGTGACATATCTGCTACTTTGCCAAAATTAAAATCCATACTGCTCAAATTCAAATGTCTTACACTGAAAAAGAAAACTTGGATTAAAGTTCTGTAGAATTGTTTATTATAATTATGTGATAGTCATAAATATTTCCTTTGATGATTTATTGTTTTTCCTAAAACAGAATCAATTTGATTCTAAAAGTTATAGATTAAATGTGATCTTATTAATGTCAGTGATAAAAACAATGTGATGTCTTTTTCCCTTCTTGCTTACAGACAGGAAAATTCAAATCCCCTTCTTTAGTGAATTACTTTTTTCCCATAGTTTAATCCTCCAATAATAAAGTTGTTCTTGCCCATCCTGACTCTAAGGAAGCCTATGATTTCCTAAACTGATTTTTGTGGAATATATGTTAAGTCAGAATTGCTGAATAAGAACAATGAAAGGCTCAGAGAAAAATCAGCTAGGCTTGTGCTTCTCAAACTTTTTCTGCTCAGAACCCATGACAGACCATGTTCCAGTTGGTCGCTCTCCTTTAAAGTGTATATAGAGTTATTTTGAATTTCATTGTCAGCTGTATCTCCATTCCTCTTTCTTTCACTGAAAGAGATTATTGGAATGTGGGTAAGAGCAACTTCATTTTGGGAACACTCTTATATCTTTGCTAGCTTACCTAGAAAGTAAAATGTTTATGCAAAAGAAAAGATTCAAAAGGCTTATCACTTTACTATAAAATAAGGACTGATGATTATTATTTTTTTTATTTTTCAACCTGTTGCAGAAGTCGTTGTTGTTGTTAGGTGCCGTCGACTCGGTATCCAACTCATAGCGACCCTCATAGGGTTTTCAATGGCTGACTGTTTCGGGATTGCCTTGGGAGTGGATTGCCAGGTAGCTGTAGTAAATTTGTGAAATTCCTTAAGACTTCCTTGTAATCTTGAAAATTTATGTTATTAATATTGTCTTTGAATAGCACTTTTAAACTTTTAAAATGCTTTCACTTCTAGATTTTACCACAACTCTTTGAATTAAAAAAAGAAATTTTACTGTTCACCTTTTTTAGTTGAGGAGTCTAAAGCTAAAAGAAGTTAAGTGACTTATTTACGGTCATATGGCAAACTAATTGATTTTTAATCCAGTTTGTGTTCAATCCCTTTTTGTTTTCTGACTTGACAGCACCTAAAAACAACAATAATGTGTTTCAACATCCCAGGCTGCCATCCATTGATCCCTAATTACTGGATATGCTTTTGGGAGGCATCCATCCCCCCCTAGAATTTACTCTATGTTTGTGTATATGCTATATTTAGGTTGTTGCTCATAGCCCAACTTTCATTCCTCCTCAAAATTCTACTGAGTATATCTTGTCCATGAGCTTTAATATTGAGTGGATTTCCAATATGTAAAAAATATGTTAGGAACTCTTCCTTTCTAAGGACTTAAACAGGTGATATTTACCTCTCCCAGGTTAGTTTTAACTTTAAGAAGTTAACTTCTGAGAGTTGTAGCTACCTTGGAAAGCAATATGATGATAAACTTCTTGTGAACAAAATGATTGACAGTATGGTGATGATAGATCACTCCATCACTTAACATTAAATGATCAATTCAAAATTGTTTTGAGAATATTTGGTTAATATCTGTGATCTCTCATGCCAATGGTCCAATCAACCTCATAGTAAAATACAAGGAAAGATATGTCTATATTTCAGTGTTCTTTGCTTGGAACCTAGTACAAAACCAGGAACAATTTTTTCTGTCTTTATTGGTATGTTCGTGGGGTACAGAGTAATGCAACATTAGCTTTTTCCACTATGCAACTATTACATCACTTTTGGTTACACATTTACCAATTTACAAGGTTTATGGAGCCTTTTGACTAATATTTAGTAAAACTCATATGCATATTTGGGTTATGTTCCCCTATTTTTCCCATGTACTCATGAAGTTGCACTGTTTACACTGAGATTAGCCTCTCCCCCTTTATCCCTGTACATTGACTCTCCTCCCCATCCCATCTTCTGCAATCTTCACTTCCCTTTGTTAGTTCCCTCCCTCCTTCTTTCTACTCTTTATGTTGTCCTTTCTTTACTAAGTTTAACAGTACATTTTAATCTATCAACTTATGTATAGGGTTTTTTCTTCCGTTAAGATTCAGCTCTCACATATGAGTGAGAACATATGGAATTTCTCTTTTTGAGCTTGTGTCCATTTACTTAAGATGATGTTCTCCAGTTCCATACACTTTGCTACAAATGACATTATTTCATTTGTTTCATTGCTGAGTGGTATTCCATTGTGTATATGTACCATAATTTTTTATCCATTCTTCTGTTGATGGGTACCTTGGTTACTTCCATATCCTTGCTATTATGAAGAGTGCTGAATTGAATATGGAGATGCAGATGTCTATGTGGTATGATGACTCGTCTCCCTTTTAGTATATTCCCAGTAGTGGTATAGCTGGGTTGTATGGCAGTTCTATTTTTAGTTTTTTGAGGTATCTCCATATTGACTTCCAAAGAGGTTGAACCAATTTACAGTCTCACCAACAGTGTAAGAGGGTTCCTTTTTCTCCACATCCTCAGCAACATTTGTTACTATTTGTTTTGATGATCTTGGCCATTCTTACTGGAGTTAGGTGGAATCTCAGACTTGTTTTGATTTGCATTTCCCTAATAGCAATATATGTTGAGCATTTTTTTCATGTGCTTCATGGCCTTACAAACTTCTTCATTTGAGAAGTATCTGTTTATCTCTTTTGCCCACTTGTGTATTGGGTTATTTGTTGTCTTGGGATTTGCTTTCTTGAGTTCTTTGTAGATTCTAGAAATTAGTCCTCTGTTGGTTGTAAAGGATGTGAAAATTTTCTCCCATTCAGTGGACTCTTCCTTAACTCTGTTGATTGTTTCCTTTGCTGTACAGAGGCTTTTTAATTTCATGTAATCCCATTTGTCAATTCTTGGTGTGACTTCCAGAGCAGTTGGAGTCATATTAACAAAATTCTTTCCTATGCCTATGTGTTTGACCATGTTGCGTATCTTTTCTTCTAGTAGTTTTAAGGTTTCCAGTTTGATGTTGAGGTGTTTTATCCATTTTGAGTTGATTCTCAGGCAAATTGAGAGGTACTGGTTTGTTTTCATTTTTCTGCAGATGGAAATCCAAGTTTCCCAGGACCATTTGCTGAAGAGGCTATCTTTTTTCCAGTTTACATCCTTAGCCACTTTGTCAAAGATCAGGTAGCTGTATTTCCATGGGTGTATCTCTGGATATTCAATTCTATTCCACTGGACTTCAGGCATATTTTTGTGCCAGTACCAAGCTGTTTTTGCTACCATAAACCTCTACTATAAAGTCCGGAACTGTGATCCCATCTACACTAGTTTTGCAGCTTAAGATTGTTTTGGCTATACACGGTCTTTTGTGTTTCCATATGAATTTTTGGATTATTTTTTCTATTTCTGAAAAGTCTGTCATTGGAATCTTAATGTGGGTTGCATTAAATCTATAGATTGCTTTTGGTAGTATAGCCATTTTTATAATATTGATTCTTCCAATCCACGAGCAGGGGTGGTCCTTCTACCTTCTAATATCCTCTGTAATTTCTTTCTTTAATGTTTTAAAATTTTCAATATCTGGAACATTTTTTGAATGAGTGAAGGTCAAGATATTACAACCATCTCCTTGATTGGAACCATAGAAGAATGATGTAAGACATATAAATTTTGAAGTATAAATTATAATAATGTAACTATATTAACTAGATATATCTGTCAGGGTTGATTAAATTCCGCTGCAATGAGAAACAATCCAAAAATCTCTTGCTTAACACAACACTCATACTACACATTGATTGACAGTTTGCTAGCACCTCTGCTGTATGTTCTCCTTACTTTAGGACCCAGGTTGGTGGAGCAGCCACTATCTGGAACATTGCTGGCTGTGGCAAAGAGAATGAAAGATAGACAAGGTCTGATATGAGCACTTACATGCTCTATCCAAGAAAAGACATACATCAATTCTATGTATAACATGGCATTAGAAATAAACACAGCTACCAGGGGCCAGACATGCAGTTGTACTCTGTGCCCAGAAGGCAAAGAACCTAAAATAACTTTGAACAGCATTAATCACTACCAGAGTGATAAAAGAATATTCATCTTATATGGGAGCTGTTTCTGTTTTGTGTATTCTACGACAGTATAAAAACGTATTTCTATTTTTGACCATTTTCTATAGAACATGCAATATGTAATGACTTGCATACCTTGCCTCATTAATTGATATGAAAACATTGGGAGGGAAGGATTGTTATTATTCCTTGTATAAAAATTGACCGAATAAGTGAGGTTAAGTGGCTTGTCAACAAAGTAAATTTTAGGGCTAAGATTATAGCTCAAAGTCTGTCTGATTCCAAAGATGATGCCCTTAAGAGTGACATTGCATTTATGTAATACCTCTGTGTCCTCCAGGATCCATCATTTAGTTACTAATTTGTCTTTGAAGGTCAAATTTCTCTGAGCCCCTGAATGTCCTTTTCTCCATGATGCTATGAAAGCATGCTTTTAAAAGTCAATACAAAGTGGAAAATGAGCAATCTGTTCTTGTTATACAGACTAAGACTAAAATAACTGAGCTAAAGGGAAAGTTACCATAGAATAATTCAGACAAAAAGAAAAAGTCAAGACTGATTAAACTTACTAGACCAATCATGAAATTATATTGTTATTCTAAGATCAAGTGCTAGATCCTCTTTCCATTGACTATAAAAATGTTGGTTAAATATTTGAAAATTGCAAGCAGTAGTTTCAAAAATGTTTACCAGCTTTAATTACTCTCTTAAAATTGAAATTTAGACTTAGTAATTTAGTTTACAATTCTTAAAAATAAATATTACTTCACACTTAGAATATTTTTTCTTATGGAACATTTCTATGAAGGATGAGTTTTTTCCTTATTATAAGTTTTAAAGATTACTTGAGATATCATTTTTGTACTGTTGCAAACTTTTGAAGTATATTATTAATTTTAGTTAGATGAAGGAATCTTTTTTCCTTGTTTCACATTTCTCAACTTCAAGACTGAAGTAAGTCACTCCTGCTCTCTCTCACTGCTCTCAGGGGAGGAGTCAATTATCACAGAACTAACACCCATGGGAGGATGAGCTGGGTTTGAGCAGTTTAGCTGCTTCCTCTTACTTCATGTGGGATTTGTCTGCTTGTGGAGATCCTATTTCATATTTCTTCTACTGTAAAATATTTAAAAAACACCTCTGGGTAAATATGATTAATTAATATGCCATTGTGATTAATGGAAGGTCCTAATTTAAATGACAAAGAAAGTTCATTTTTTTCTTGGAGGTTCATAAAAGAATGGCAAGTCTTACAAACATGGTGCCTTTTATTAGATGAAATATGGCATTCTGCCCTGCTCATTAAAATAGAGTAAAGGGAGCCTGGGTGTTCTAATACATGCCTATAATCCATGTGGCTCAGGGGTCTGTGGCAGGAGGATCACAAGTTTGAGGCCAGAGGCAGCCCATGCAACTTAGCAAAATCTGGTCTCAAAATATAGATATATAGCTAAATATAGATATATAGCTAAATAAATAAATGCACGAATAAATGCATAAATATATAAATGCACGAAATGGGGCTGATGGTGCAGTTCAGTGATAGAGTGCTTGTCTAGCATGTGTGAAGTCCTGAGTTCAACCTCCCAGCATGAACAGAAAAAGGTAAATGTCCTGATTATTTTGTGTCTTATTAGGAAAGTTATAAATCTAAGCTAGGACCCCAACATTTTCTTTAGACATAATGCTGCATCCCTATTTTAACCAATTTGACCAGTTCACAGTCAGTTTTGAACTTCAGCTAGGAGAAAATACTGTTATATCCTAAATCTGCAAATCTCCAAATCTTGTACATTAGATCAGACACCTTGATAATAGGTAAGGAGCAGAAGTTAGGTAGAAATAGAACAGTGGATATTGAGGCATCTTGCTGATGAAAGACCTTAAATGATCCAAAAGGTGGTTTTGGGTTTTGTTTTACCAAGCAGGAGTAGAAGTGGGAGTTAGTTTTTCTTTTTTTTTCCTTTGGTAGGTGGTAACTTTCTATAGCATGCCATATGGCTACTTTGTATAATTTTATTACTGGTTTTTAGCTCAAACATTCTGGGTGGGTGGCATTAGGCCTTAGGCTTTAGTAAATTGGCCAGGTGGGATTTGACTTTGATGAGTCACTGGAGCATATTAACTGTGTCTTAGGAAAGTGATACTTTTTATTCAGAAAAACCTGAAAACACCTGTGCCTAAACCAGACTCTAGCTATACAGGTGACCTCAGTGAGTGTTCCTGGTTGTAGATGCATTTAGGCAAGACACTGATAGCAAGACCTTGAAAATTCATAGGTACAGTATGGCCTGGTATTTCAGATGAAAGCTGAGTTGACATTATTCCTTTTAGGACTTAGAAGGGGCAACAACATTAAAGCAATAAGGCAGTTGAGTTTTGCAAGTTGTGCAGAACACTGGTGAGATCATGGATTTGCACTGTTTGTATGAGGCCTGTGTAGGAAGTGTAAGACCTTTCCCCCCACCCCCATCCAGTTGGTCTTTTTGTTATAACACCTGCTTCCAAGGCCAAGAGAGATAAGTGTGGAAGGAATAAAATACATGGTCTCAAATTGGCCTGAAAATTATTAAGTGACTAAACTTTGGCTATGGATCCCAATTTCAGATACCTAAATTATGAGTTTCTCAGAGAAATGTGGTAGTATTTTGTGAATTAATGACTAAAATGAAGGAAAACCATTCTTATGAAAAGAATATTATCCTTTTGGGATGAAGTAAAGACAGGCGGCTGAAAGTGAAGTTGTTGAAAACCTACAGTTTAAGAAGGAAATGAAATAAAGTTGTAACTTTTAATTCTAAAAGTCAAGTTATCTCAGGCAATTGAGAAGAAAATTGAAAGTAAAGGAAGAATGTTAAGTAAGCTGGATAGAATTGCTTATTGGAAAAATTGGTATTTTAACCAACAGACTATATAAATATATTTGACAATCTGACAAATACTTGTTCAGATATAAAGGAAAGAGTGTTAAACTAGGCTTAACTGCTCTAGGAATCTAGAAGGAAAGGACAAATACTGAGTTAGTTGATACTAGAATTAAAAGGATGCCTGGGAACCCCAAAATTCTGATAAAGAATAGCAAGTTCTCAGAGAACAGAATGAAAAACTGTGTTGGAAAGAACCAGAATCCAAGTGACTATGGAGAATACCTTTTCAATGCTGTACACAGAATCCCTTGTAAAAATAATTGACTAAATATACCTGGAGTATTAGGATGACTATAACAGTTGGTTGCAAGAAAATGTGGGCACATTTGCAGGGAGAAAACTAGGAATAACAGTGCCAAAATATTAAAACCATTAATGGATGAGTTTCACAATCCAGTTACTGTGGGAGCGAGGAGTCAGGTGTTGTCTTTGTACTGAGGGAACATACTTGGGAAATTTATGGAATTTGTATTCTATAGGAAGGGACAACAAAATGAGACAGAGTTTGTAAGTCTAAAGAGAGACCTGTACAGATTGAGATTAGCCTGAAAAGGAAGGTGAAAATGCAAAGAGAGTTTGGACAGACTTTGACTGATTTTGTATCTCTCACTGTGGGAGGCTCCAACAGATAGAATCTGGAGTATATTAGAAAAACAGTCTTCTTGGTTTGAAAAACAGGAAAAACAAACATAAGTCACTTAAGCTCAGTGAATAGCACTAGCTCTACATCAAGCACAGAAAAAAAGAAACCAAATTAAGTAGAAATGGAATTGTTACTAGAATTCCTTAAAAGTCAAGGTCACCAAAACCAAGAAAAATCTTATAAACTCTCTTAGTCAAGTGGAGGCTAAGGAAATGTGACTGTTAAATACAATGTGGTATCCTGAATGGGAGCATGGGACAGAAGAAGGATATTAGGTAAAAACTAAGAACATTCAAAGAAAGCACAGACTTGAGATAATATATTACTATTGGTTAATTAATTGTGAAAAATGTACCATACTAATATAAGTTGTTAATAATAGAGGAAACTGGGTATGGGCATATGGGAACTTTGTACTATCTTTGCAACTTTTCCTTAAATCCAAACTTAGTCTAGAATAAAAAAAGTTTTATTAAAAAATAGTTGGAAAGCCAGATGAGACTAAGCAAGTGCAAAGGGACATGCTAGGAATGACAGTGCTCTGAGAAGCACTATTGGTCCTTGGCTGCAAAGAACAGGGCACAAGTACCAACAGTAACTAATGTGAATCTCCACTGATGCTGATTATGTATCTGGAACAACCGTGGAGAAGGAGAACCTTTTCTTAAGAGGCAGATTTTAAACTATTCTATAAGATGAGGCAATAGAGATAGCTACTGATACGCAGGAGTGAACATATCCATTACAAGGCATTATGGACATCATGTCAGCAAACAATGCTGGCAATTCAATACTTGGGTGCCCCAAACACAAAGTCCAAAGGAGAAATGAAAATTAAGAGGGTTTGAATATGGTGAATATGAAAGAAAGGCACCTAAAATGACTGAGGCTGCCACTCTTAAAATTTTCCAAACACCACAAGAATAAACATATAGTAATATCACTTTGAGGTTGGGGATGGTATAAGTGGATGACTTTGCCATCTGATAAACTTCTTGCTATCATCACCCATTTTGATAGAATTGAGTTTAATCTCATAGGCTGTAGATTCTGGGCATCTCTTATAAACTGATTGGCATCTTAGAAAGATCAAGATTCTGTCCACTTTTTTTCCCTCTGATACCAATGAGAAACATACTGTGATAGTTGGCATTACTAAGTACTGGGTTTGGAAACATAATTTTGCCTGTGATAACTAGGAGTAATGTTTTATTTTCTAAATTTCATTGATATGGAGCAGGCAATGTGATAATGTAGTATGTTGTATTAACTTTTAAGACTCTCAAATGATAGTTCCTGAGAGACTTAATGGTAAGTGTATTCAGTTTTAAGTCATCAAAAGAATTACCAAGGCTGGAGTTGTTGAAGGCTTCTTCTCCCCAGGATTGTGAATCTACCTTGTTGATATTGAATGGAATAAGACCTTGAGGAGGATGCATTTTGAACTGTGAATTTCTTGGAGATTTCAGCTTATTAGGGGAAAAGAATATCATTTCTTTTGACTGTAAATTATAAGAGGATTCCTGTTTTTATACTGTAGTTTCATCCTAAGAAATTTCCATGAGGGTTATATTTAGATTGGAACATAACTGTTATTCTATTTTATAGATGAAAAATCTTAATATCATCATTTAATCATATTATAGATCCTCTGATAAAATGTACTGAACATTGTGGCTGGATGTAATTTGGTATGAAGAACAGAGAAATATGTCAAGTTTCTTCATAAGGTGGCAGTGTGACTTGAGATGAATTCAATTAGTGCATTGTCAGAACATCTAAAATCTATTATTTCTCATTATTGTGGAGAAAAGAGCATATTATGAAAATAGATACTTTACACAATCCTATAATCAACATTATAATATAATTTTATATTTTATGAGGAAGTTTCATGCACACTGTCATCTGATTGATTCATCTGTCTGTTCATTCATTCAGCCATCTCTCCCTTACCTGCCTTATACCTCCCAAGCAAGTTAAAATCATCAAAATTTTACTAGCATTGTGCAAACAATAAATATTTGAATGATTAAACATGTGAATGAGTTCTCTAATAAAAATTCAAGTCATTACCTATACTTATAGAAAACATTTAAATGTAACCTGTAAGATTAACCATACCAATTTATATTTATGTTGTATAGCAACACTAAGAAGGCATTTTGAAGAATGAAAGTCTGATGCTTAATAAAATCAGGGGACTTTTTCAATATTACAATTGAAAAGTATGTGAAGAGCAATGGGTCACAGACTTTTTTCTCTCATAAAAAGGGACTTTTGACTACACAGAGTTATAGGAAAACATGGATTTCATTACTTTTTTCATAATCCTAGTTTTATTTTTCTTCTGTATCTGTGAAATTTTAATTGAAAAGACTTTTTGACTGGTGGTAATTTACCTTCCTTAGAGTGACTAGTGGTGACATAGTTGATTTTGTTGCAATTGATTGAAAGTCACATTAAGTTTAAAACTGTCAGCTGAGCCTAGAGATAACATTTTCATAATGACTTTTAATAAACATGGAAGAAGTGATTTCATTGCATTTGTAGGTTTGATTAATGATATTTTCCCAGGACCAAAGTCAATGTGCTGCTCATTTGCATGCTTGATTACTGTATTATAGGTAGAATTTCCTATAGTACAGTTTGTGGGTGGGAGAGGGATATTCTGGACACGGGTGTAGTAAACAACTCTAAATTTGATACTACTAGGAATTTCAGAAATCTCAAACTGGTCATGTTTCATGTACCAAAAAGAGAAAAACATTTTTGCTACAGTGAAAATTCAGACATGATCATGGTTTTTCTGAAAACAATTGTTCTTGTTGGATATTCTGAACGCTTGACATGTCTCCTCCAACAGTTTTTCTCCTCGAGTCTTCCACATCTCAGTAAACGGCAACTCCATTCTTCTAGTTTTTATCCTGAAATCTTTGACTTAGCACTTGTTGTTGTTGTTAGGTGCCGTGGAGTCAGTATCCGACTCATAGCGACCCTCTGTACATCAGGGGAAACACTATTGTCAGTGCTTCCCTGCTGTTCATAGGGTTTTCAATGGCGGATTGATTTTTGGGAGGGGGTTGCCAGGTCCTTCTCCCAAGCCTACAGCTTCTGGTGTTCCCAGGAGGTCTCCCAACCAGGTACTAACCAGGCCCGACCCTGCTTAGCTTCCGAGATCTAACGGGATCAGATGCCACAGGTGTAAGGTTGCAGGCCGATTTACCTCCTCTTTTTATGCCTTCTTAATTCTACCTTCAATATAAAACTAAAGTTGAGCCACTTTTGATCATTCCCACTGGTCTCTCTGCTTTTGCCCATGTTCAGATGATATCAATGTAGGTGTCAATATTATGCTTGTGGTTGCTGTTAGGTGCCATGCCATTTTTCTACTTGAAATATCTAAGTTTTCTCCTTTCAGTGGAGTAAAATCCTAAGTCTGAACTATGACTAACAAGACTCTGCATATCTAGTTTCCACCGTTTCAGTCCAGTCACTACTCTCCCAAATTTTCTCTCTGACTCTACAAATTCCTCCTTAATCCACTGCAACTATATTGAGTCACCCAGATATGCTCTACCTAAGGGTTTCTGCATCTGTTATTCTCTTTTTTTGGGGGGGACATCTTCCTCCATATACCTGCAAAATCAGATTTTTGATACAAATTCACTTCTTTCAAATCTTTATAATCAAGTTCCTGGACATGCTATCTAAAATGTCAACATACTATCCCTCTCTCCTGCTCTGTGTTCTCTTCCATAATATTTCTGGTCATCTAGTACATATGTAGTTCATCTAACTAACTTGTTGATCTTTACCTCCCACAGAATGTATGTTCAGGAGGTTAGGGAGTTTGTACACTGGTATACCAAACTATCTAGAAAAGTGTTTGATATGTAATACTAAGGGAATATTTTTGGAATAAGTAGATATGGTCATGAAATATTTTTACTCTTATATGCCATTTTGTATCAGTCTCAAGATACAGGTACCTAGGTATTTAACCTATCAATCAGAGACTCAGTGAAGGTTTTATTTTAGTCTACAAATCTAAGAAAGCAGCATTCCCTAGGGAGTGTTACACAGTATATAGGAGTCTATAAATCCTGCATACGCTTGTTAAGACTGAAACTCAAATTTATTAGTGAGTGGCATTTTGAACATATGGATACATAATTGGTAGTTAGATGCATGTGTACTGAGGATCAGATTCTCCTAAACTGAGAATTATAAGACTATTGTCTCATGCTTCTTTTAGAAAGTGTAGCTGATACCTCTTAAGTACTCAAACACAGGGATATCAAGATTCAAGTATTTCCAACTCCAGGACAGGGAAGAATTTCCAGTGGAATAATAGAATGATGGCCATGCAGTTTCTACGATATTAGAAGAACTTACATGAGGGGAATTTCCTGAAGTGGAAAGAAGTTTCCTAAAGCTGGAAACTGTTAGGTTGTTATTATAGTCTCACCACAAGAGAGAGAGTGGAGCACCAAAACAAACAAACAAACAAACAAAACAGTGAAGAGATTAGCAGAGTGCATGACGCAATGGGAAAGTTCTCTTCTAATTCATGGCCTGGGAGGTAATGTATCTGTGCTCCAGAAAAAAAAAAAAAAAAAAAAAAATCTGCTGCAGACACTATTGGGAAGTACAGCAAGATTGGGAGTCTAGTTGAAATGAGAATGTTTGGCCCTTAGAGCTGCTGATGCTCTTTATTGTAGCTTCTGAAAAGATATGATTTAAAAAAATGGAGCCGGAGGTCATTAGTGAAAATCAAAGGTAGGTCATTAATGAATAGTAAGGGTCATATGGAAACCATTTTGGTTTCTAACATTATATCCTTCTCTGTCTGGCTCTCAGAGGAATGACTCTATTACACAACTGGGGAAGGACACACATTGGGAGGAAAATCCGACCTCAGAATGTGTGAACTGCATTGGTACTAATTCTGGGAACTGGAAGATATACATACATCAAATTTGGTTCCCCTAATGGCTCTCTTTCATTTGGATAAAATGAATTGAGATACCTAACAATTTAATGTGTACTTCCTCACTGTTTTATAAATTCAAATCTGGTTACATGCAGAGCTAATAGGAACAGCAGAGTTAAGTTTCATTTATTCAACAATTATCTATGGAAAATTTACATATGCCAAGCACTGTGTTCCTGCACAGTACATGAATTTTTAAGATAAATTCATTTACTCTTCACTTACCTCTACCTCCTCTTTATAAAAACCTAAGATATACCACATATTCTCCAATCTAATTTGTACACTTTCAACAGTTTTAGAGGGCTACAAAATCAGATGCTGATTAGAATCACATGCAAATTGGATTCATGAGCACTCTCTCCATCACAAATGCAAATTGCATGTGATTCTAATCCAAACCTAATTTTGTTGTGTCTGTCAGCTTGTGTTTGGGGGTTTGCATGTTGCTGTGATGCTGAGAGCTATGCTGCCGCTATTACAGATACCAGCAGGGTCACACATGGTTGACAGGTTGCAGTTGAGCTTCCAGACTGCAACAGACTAGGGAGAAGGACATGGCAGACCACTCCCAAAACAATTGAAAACCCTATGAATAGCAGAAAAACACTGTAGAGATAGTGCTGGAAAATAAGTCCCCCCAGGTTAGAAGACATTTGAAAGAGGACCGGGGAAGAGTTACAGCCTTAAAGTAGAGTCTATATTAATAACATAAGTGGGGTAAAGCCCCAGGGACCTCCATTTACTGATGTCGCATGACTCAAAATGAAGATGAACAACTGTAAACATCCATTAATAATTGGAATAAGGAATGTACATAATACGAAGCTAGGAAAACTAGAAATCATCAAAAGGGAAGTAGAGCACACAAATATATTCTAGGCATCACTGAGCAAAAATGGGTTGGATTGGGCCATTTTGAATTAGATAACCACATAGTCTACTATGCCAGGAATGACAGCTCAAAGAGAAATGGGAGGCAGAAGCAGGAGTATTGCAAGTTCAAGAGCAGAGGCAGTCTGCATAATTTAGGGAGACCCTGTCTCAAAAAGTTAATAAATATGGGCAGTGGAACAGCACTAGCAAACATGCAAGCACAAGGCTCTGGGTTCAACCCCCAGTACTGTTAAAAAAAGAGAGAGAGAAATGAGGTTGCATTCATCATCAAAAACACATCTCTCCTGATTTGCAATGCTGCCAATGATTGAATAATATCCATATGCCTACATGGAAGGCCAGTAAATATGAATATTATTCAAATTTATTTACCCACAACAAAGCCTACCTATGAAGATAGGGAAGATTTTTACCAGCTTCTGCAATCTGAAATAGGTTGAACATACCACAAGGGTGTACTAATTACTGTTGACTAGAATGCAAAAGTGGGAGATAAAGAAAAAGGCCCAGTAGTTGGAAAATATGGCCTTGGGGACAGAAATGATGCTGGGAATCACATGATAGACTTTTGTCAGACCATTGACATTTCTTTGCAAATATGTTTTTTCACCAATATAAGTGGTGACTATACACATGGAATTCACTAGAGGGAACATACAGGAATAAAATTGACTACATTTTTGGATGGAGATGATAGAAAAGCTCAATTTCAAATGTCAGAATGAGACTAGGTGCTGAATGTGGAAGAGATCATCAACTGCTCATATCCAGGTTCAATCTGAAACTGAAGAAAAT
Source organism: Pedetes capensis (assembly GCA_007922755.1). Taxonomy (NCBI): domain Eukaryota; kingdom Metazoa; phylum Chordata; class Mammalia; order Rodentia; family Pedetidae; genus Pedetes; species Pedetes capensis. Next base: position 70,475 of record VMDO01001648.1, on the reverse strand, counting down.
TAGAACAAGTGTATGAAACCCTAGTTATGACCTTGAGTATATCACACCTGAGTTCAGAGACCACCTCAAGAACAGGTTTGATGTGTTAGACACAAATGATCCAGGAAGAGCTGTGGCATGATATCAAAGGTATCATTCATGAGGACAGCAAAAGATAATTAAAAAGACAGGAAAAAAAGAAAAGACTAAATTACATGTCAAAAGAGCCTCTGACACTTGCCCTTGAATTCTGAGCAGCTAAAGTGAAAGGAAGACATAATGAACTTAGGGAACTAAACAGAAGATTTTAAAGGGCAGCTCAAGAAGACAATCCAGAAATTATCATGCATGTGCAAAGAGCTGTAGATAGAAAACAAAAGGGAAGAAAACACTCCCCTTTTCTCAACCTTAAGGAATTGAAGAAAAACTTCAAGCCTCAAGTGGTAAGAATGGAGGACTCTACAGGGAAAATATTAAACAACACAGGAAACATCAAAAGAAGATGGGAGATATACCCAGACTCCTTATACCAAAAAGAATTAGTGGATGACCAACCTTTTCAAGAACTTGGATATGATCAGAAACCAATGGTATTGAGGATGAAGTGGAAGCTGCCCTGAAGGAACTGGTGAAGGACAAGGCTCCAGAAATTGAGGGAATACCAATAGAGATGTTTTATCAAAAAGATGTAACACTGGAGGTGCTCATTTTTTATGCCAAGAGATTTGGAAAACAGCTGCCTGGCCAACTTCCTGGAAGAGATCCATATTTGTGCCTATTCTCAAAGGGATCCAATTGAATGTGGAACTTATCAAATTATATCATTAATATCACATGCAAGCACAATTTTGTTAAAGATCATTCAAAAGCAAGTGCAGCAGTCTATAGACAGGAAATTTCTGGAAAATCAAGCGAGATTCAAAAGAGAGCATGGAACCAGGGACCTCATTGCTCATGTCAGATGGATATTAGCCCAAAACAGAAAATATCAGAAAGTTGTCATATCTGTGTTTTATTGACTGTGTGAAGACATTTGACTGTTTGGATCAGAACAAATTATGAATAATGGGAATACCAGAGCACTTAATTACACATACTGTACTCAAGGTGTACATGAACCAGGAGGCAGTCACTCAAACAGAACAAGGAAACACTGTCTGTTTTAAATTGAGAATGGTGTGTTGAATCTCTATGCTGAGCAAACAATCTGAAAAGCTGGACTTTATGAAGAAAAATGTGCCATTTTGATTGGAGGAAGACTCATTAACAACATGCATTATGCAGAAGACACAACTCTGCTTGCTGAAAGTGAAGAAGATTTGAAACATTTACTGATGGAGATGAAAGCACATAGCCTTAAGCATGGTTGTGCCTCAACATCAACAAAACAAAAATCCTTATAACTGGGTCAGTAAGCAACCCCATGATAAATGGAGAAAATATTGAGGTTGTCCAAGATTTCATTTTACTTGGTTCTATAATCAACACCCATGAAGGCAACAGTCAAGAAAGCAAAGGACGCATTGCACTGGGAAAAGCTGTTGCAAAAGACCTCTTTAAACAGTTAAAAAGTAAAGATGTCCCATTGAAAACGAAGGTACACCTGACTCATGCCATTGTAATTTCAGTTGCATCATATGGTTGTGAGAACTGGATATTGAATAAGGGAGATAGCAGAACTTATGGCTTTGAATTGTGGTGCTGGAGATGAATGTTGAATATACCATGGACTGCCAAACGAACCAATGGATCTGTTCTAAAAGAAGTGCAACCATAGTGCTCTTTGGAAGAAAAGAAGACTAGACTGCATCTGAGTGATTTTGGTCATGTTGCCAGGAGGGATCAGTCCATGGAGAAGTACATCATTCCTGGGAGAGTGGCAGATCAATGAAAAAAATGAAGACATCTCAACTAGATGGATTGATGCAGTGTCTGCAACAATGGGGGTATACACCTGCCACCGTGTCCACGAGTGCTTTGTTCTGTTAAACATAGGGTCACTATGAATCAGACTCAACTTGATGGGACCTTACAACAACAAAAAAACTGTTGAAAGAGTAGGATTCAAGAATATGTAGTATTTGTTAGCCCAAGGCATTTTCAAAGTCAGGGTCATAGTTTCTAACGAATATATCTTTATCTACAATATTGCCTCTTAATCCTAGGGCTATCTTTGTAGTTGACTTGGGTCTGAAATTTTATTCTAGTTCCAATATTTAGATAAATTTTCCTGAGTACCATTTTATATCAAAATCTAGATTCCTTTTTAAAAAGCAGAGTCAGGGCTCTTTATCTGCTCTTCATTGAACTTCTCACATTTCATGGTGCCTCATTACACATTTGTGTTATTTACTTAGATACTGGTAAGTAAACTGGGTAAATGTGACTCACTTTCAGGCATAAACCCATAAAGGAGATTTTATTTGATTCATAATGTATTTTAAAAGACTATTAATCATTGAACCTGTAATGTTGATAGAGTTTTTTGAGAAATTAAGTCATTACCATCCTCATCTCAAAAATTAATATCTGAAAGTACCTAACCTTAAGAATTTGACTTTGACGGACCAAGAATGGAAAGAAAGAGGCAAAAATTAATTTATTTTGGATTAAGTTTGCTTATACTACTGAAAAACATCAAAGCCACTAATATATAATGGATTAATATTTTAGCTTCATTTTTATACAAGAGCATTAATTCAGATTAAAACTACTTATATTTTCAATTAGATATAGTATATTATAGCTCATTTTCAAAGGATAATTTTAAAAATAAACTCAAGGTAGTAACCATTCTCTGATCTTGCCTTTACTCTCTAGACAATATATTTTGTTTTGAGCTTTCAGTAATTTGTATTTTCCTTGCACTTTACATCATTTGTTTTTAATGTAAATGTTCAAAGATACTGGAATATACTGTACTAATGTGAAAATGCATAATACTATAATTTATTTTCTGACCTAATATGATTTCTGGTAACACCTCTAAAATGTTCTGGTACAGCGATATGGAGAGTCCAAACTATGAAACACCTTAATTTAAATGTCTTAGAAAAACATAGGGTAAATTTATTGCAAAGGTATGAAATATCTCACATCTTGGTGTTTGATCTTTTTGTTCTAATCATTCTTTCAAAAAGATATCTACAAAATATCAAAGTAGAATAATTTTAGAAAAACTAGACAATGCATATTAATTTCATTTCTGAAGCAAGACTGATTTTCATAGATGACTGTGTCCAATGAAATTGTCAGATTATCCTGACAGGGAAATAGTTTCCTGAGAGAATGTATTCCTGACAGTCTAGGAGAGGATGTTCTTAAGAGGTTCGACTAACTGCTTGTGGCTTTGAAGTCTGATAAATTATCTATCTAATAATCAGCGGGAAACACTTTTTTAAAAGGTGCTCAGCTCACCCGTGGTGACTAGAAGCACTAGATTGGACAGAGAAAAGGATTTTTACTCACTCTGCTTCCATGGCTCTTTGCATGTAATGTCTATGATTTCCTGGAATTCTAAGCTACAGTTTGGCTTATACAATCCTGCTCATGACTTCTACCAAGGCTGCTTCACTTACGGCTTTCCACATGTTACTCCAAATAGATATATTCTGCTTTCTCTTTATCATTTAAAATATTTTAAAAAATCAAAATGTTGTCTATAAATATTTAAAACATCAAGTAGGGCAGAAATATCTGTAATAAAAAATAGAAATCTATGTTCTCCATACTTCTCAGCAGAGCAACACCTTTTAATTCCTTGTTTTGGGATCTTCTGTTGTTGTTAGGTGCTGTCAAGTTGGGTCTCACTCATAGCAACCTTATGTACAATGGAATCAAACAGTCTCTGACACTGTGCTATGCCTGGCACTATTATCAGTGCTTCTCTGATAATCTTAGGGTTTTCAATGGATTGCCAGATCCTTCTCCCTAGCCTGCAGCACCTGGTAGTCCTAGGTGGTCTCACTTCCAAGGACTAACTGGGCTGATCCTACTTCTAGTGTTTTCAAATAGAATGTTTATTCTACTACTTCTTGATTTCTTGATTACAGAAATAATTCATTTCCTTCCTGTTATCATAGAAGAGGATTTAGCTTACTTATATTACTCTTTACCTGAGGTCTCTGCAATGTTGTTATGTCATCCTTTTCTAATGTCTTTATTGATGAAATTTCTAACTACACAGCATAAAGAATATCTAAGGGCTGAGCCCTTACCTAGTATATGCAAGGCTCTGGGTTTGATCCCAGCACCATGAAAAAGGAGATATATATAAAATACAGATATGTTGTTCTTTAAACTGTAGGTAATATATCTTGGATATACAGAATACTCTTTATAAGACTATTCGTACTCTTTTTCTTTTGACCATTTCTCTCTCAATTTCTACCTCCTAACTTTTTAAAATGTATTCTTGGCATTGCATAAATATTGTATTTATTTGTTTATTTATTTTCCTTTATTAGTAAATGATGATGGGGTACAGAGTAATACAGAATTGGCTTTTTCCATTATACATCCTTTACATCACTCTGGCAACACTTTCATCATCAACCCACAAAGTTTATAGAGCCTTATGGCTAATATGTAGTAAAACCCAAATTTTGGATTATATGCCCCTATTTCTCCAATATACTCATGAAGTTGTGCTGTTTGCATTGAGATCATCCTGTCCCCATTCATCTCTCCATATTAACCCTTCTGCCCATCCCATCTTCCCCAATCTTTGCTTCCCTCTGCTAGTTCCCTCCCTCCTTTCTACTTTTTATGTTGTCCCTTCTATACTAAGTTTAATTGTGCATTTTTATATGTCAATTTACATACAGCATTTTTCTTCCTTTTAAGTATAATTCAGCTCCCATACATGAGTAGAAACATGGTATTTATCTTTTTGAGCTTTGATTGTTCACTTAAGATGATGTTCTCCAATTTCACCCATTTTGCTGCAAATGACATTATTTCATCTTTTCTTATTGCTGAGTAGTATTTCATTGTGTATATGTGCCATAGTTTTTTTAAAATTCATTCTTCTTTTGATGTGTATATTGGTTACTTCAATATCCTTGCTACTGTGAAAAGTGCTGCATTGAATATAGAGATGAGGTGTCTTCATGGTATCACTCGTCTCCCTTTGGGTATATACCCAGTAGTGGTGTAGCTGGGTCTTATGGCATTTCTATATTTAGTTTTCTGAGGTATCTCTATATTGATTTCTAAAGTGGTTGAACCAATTTACAGTCCCACCAACAGTGTAAGAGGGTTCCTTTTTCTCCACAATCTCACCAGCATTTTTTATTATTTGTTTTGATGATCTTGGCCATTCTTACTGGAGTTAGGTGGAATCTCAGACTTGTTTTTATTTGCATTTCCCTAATGGCTAGGAATATTGAGTATCTTTTCATGTGCTTCATAGCCTTATAAACGTCTTCATTTGAGAAGTGTCTGTTCATTTCCTTTGCCCATTTGTGTATTGCATTATTTGTTGTCTTGGGAATTGGTATCTCCCAACTTTTGTCAGATATATGTTTTCTTTAATGTTGTCAAAGGTTGCTAACATTCAGATTCTGTTTAATTTTTAAGCAGGATGTTTCCTCTATAGGTTAATTCTAAAAGTTGGGAAACAATGAAAACCATTTGTATATGGTTATGAAAGTAATACTAAATGAAATTAATTCATTAATATATTCTGTTCTCTCAAATTCCAATGGTAAAGTCCATATCTAATATTAAATCCAAATATATTCTTCCTTTGTGACTTCTGGTAGTTGATGAAAACTATGCCACATTTTAGTTTGTGTCACAATCTGGAGAGGAACTTCTCATATAGTTTTTATCTTCTGGCGCTTCTGATCACTTTTTTTTTCTTGTTGGGATAATAAACATATCTTCATTACCATAACTATTTCCTTATTATTTTTTAGCTTCTTAATCATTTTTGTCTATATTTTGGGTGTGTTCTATTTTTGTTAAAGTCCACTGAATTAATCTCATTGAAAATCATTGCCTCATATTTAAATTGTGATTTCTATATAAGTTATTTCTTTTACAGTTTCTAATTGCTTTTCATTTGATTTGTATCTTTTAAATCACCTTTTGCTCCAACTCTCAATCACAATATTGATTTTAGAGAATGCTATCTTTCTCTTACTGTGTGTGTGTGTGTGTGTGTGTGCGTGTGTGTGTGTGTAGAACTGCCTCCTTAGTGTACTCTGTCTTTCTACTCCAATCTTGACTCACTATGATTGATTTCCTCTTTTGTGATTTACAACCTAATGTTACCATTGTATACACTTAGGTATACCTTCCCAATATATAGCATGTGGGAGATGAATATCTGATCAGTTTTCATTATAAAATTTAAAGAAATCTTGATTTCATGTGGGCTAATATATTTGGCTGGAACCTTATAGTGAACAGTGGGTCAATGAAGAAATAAAACAATTTAAAAATTCTTAAAACAGGGCTGGGAATGTAGCTCATTGGTAGAGTGCTTGCCTAGCATGTCAAGTCTCTGAATTCAATCCCAAGCACTGTAAAAATAAATAAGTACAATGAAATAAAAAGTTAAAATTAGTTTTAAAAAATTCTTAAGACAAATGAAAATGAAAGTATAATATATTGAAATTTATAAGATACAGCACAACCAGTACTGAGATAGAACTAAATAGCAATAAATGCCTATATACAAAAATCAAATCCAAAATAAACACCTAATGATGCAACTCAAGGAACTACAAAAATAGTACAAAAATCCAGAATTAGCAGAGCTTAAAAAAAAAAAATCAGAGCAGAAATAGAAACTAACAAAAAAATCAATAAAATAATTGGTTTTTTTTGAAATGATAAAATTGACAAACTTTTATTTAGACTAATAATAAGAGAGAAAGGGCTCAAGTAAAGTATAAGATGAAATGGAGACATTATAACTATTTTACCACAGAAATACAATGGATTGTTAGGGACTATTTTGAACCATATGCCAATAAATTGAAAATCAAAGAGGATATGAACAAATTTCTGGTCATATATAATGTACTAAAATTGAATCATGTGGACATAGAAAATATAAGGAGAGTAAATAAGTAATGAGATTGACTTGAAATAATAAATAATAATAATCATATGCCTGCAGCCATGCTACTGTGGTGTCTGATCCCATCAGATCTCAGAAGTTAAGCAGGGTCAGGCCTGGGTAGTCCTTGGATGGGAGACCACCTAGGAACACCAGGCTTGGGAGAAGGACCCAGCAACCCACTCCCCCCAAAAAAATCACCATTGAAAACCCTATGAATAGCAGAGAAGTTGTAACAATACTCTTTTGCCTGCTGTATGTAGGGTCACTATGATTAGGACAGCAACTTGACAGCACATAAAAACAACAATAATAATTAAAAATTTTCCCAACAAAGATAATCACAGGACTTTTGGATTCAGTGTTTTGTTCTATTAGACTTTTAAAGAGGATTTAAAACTAATGCTCCTTAAATGATTCTATAAAATATAAAGGAAAAGACTTCTACAAAACTCATTATATAAAGCCAGTATTAACTCAATAACAAAACTAGAGAACACAACAATAAAAGAAAACTATAGACCAGTTTCCTCCATGAACATAGACACAAAAATCCTCAGTAAAATACTTTCAAACAAAATTCAAAATATCTTAAAAATTTTGGTTTCATTCCAGAGATGCAAGAATATTTCAATATAATCCAACCAATAAACATAATACAGCATGTAAATAGAATCAAGGACAAAAAATTATGTGATCATCTCAATATGTGCAGAAAAAAGACTGTGACAAAAGTCAATATCCCTTTGTGGCAAAAACCCTGGAGAAATTAGAAATAGAAGGAACATACCTCAACATAATAAAGGGTATATATGATAAAAATATAGAAAACATATACTAAATGGAGAAAAACTGAGAGCTTTTTCTCTTAAATTAGGAATGAGTCAAGGGTGTGTACTTTTTCCACTCTTTTTCAATATAGTACTTGAATGCTTAGAGCAGTAAGGCAAGAGAAATAGATAAAAGGGACATAAATAGGAAAAGTAGAAGTTAAATTATCCCTTTTTGCAGATGATATGATTCTATATTTAAGAATCCTGAAGATTCTATCAGAAAACTCTTAGATATCATAAACACTTTCAGTAAAGGAGCAAGACACAAAATCAACAAACAAAAATCAGTAGAATTTCTATATACAATAATGGACATGCTGAACAAGAAATCAGGAAAATAATCCGATTTCCAGCAGACTTGAAAAAAATTCCTAGGAACAAACCTAACCAAGGAGTGAAAGACTTCTATGATAAGAACTATAAAACGCTAAGGAGAGCCGGGCATGGTAGTGCATGCCTGTAATCCCAGTGGCTCTGGAGGCAGAGACAGGAGGATTGCAAGTTCAAGACCAGAGGCAGTCTGCATAATTTAGCGAGACTCTGTCTCAAAAAGTAAAAAAATGGGCTGGGAATACAGCTCTGTGGTCCAGAACTTGTGGAGCATGCAAGCCCAAGGCCCTGGGTTCAACCCCCAGTACTGCAAAAAACAAAACAAAACAAACAACAACAACAACAACAACAAACACTAAGGAGAGAAATTAAAGAAGTCATAAGAAGAGGGAATGGCCTCCTATTTCTCATGACTTGGCAAAATTAATATTGTGAGAATGGTTATTTTACCAAAATGATCTACAGATTTAATACAATCCCTATCAAACTTCTAATGACATTCTTTGAAGATATACAACAAACAATCTTAAAATTCATATGGGAGCACAAAGGATCCCTAATAAACAAAGGAGCTCTGAGCAGAAACAGCAATTCAGGAGGTATCACAATACCTAGTATCAAATTATAGTACAGAGCCATGTTGTTGTTGCTGTTAAGTGCCATTGAGTCTGGTCAGGTCAGACTCATAGTGGCTCTCATAGTGTTTTCAATGGCTGATTGTTTCAGGACTGCTTCAGGAGTGGATTGATACATCCTTCTCCCATTTTAATGGTGCTGGGGATTTAACCTGGATCCCCAGAATGTGGAGCAGCCTTCTACCAACTGAGGTAAACCACAGCCCAAACATTCTAATTCCAGATTGTTCTCACCTACACCAAATATCCCCAATCTTTATCGCAGTTGTTGTTAGGTTGCCATAGAATCCTGTGGGATTCATAACAACACTCATAAGGTTTTTGATGGGTGATGGTTTTGAGATTGTCTCAAGAGTGGGCTGACACATCCTCTCGTTTTTGTGGTGCTGGAGATTCAACCCAGGGCCTCAGAGACTGCAAAGCAGCCTTCTACCAACTGTACTCAACCCTAGCCCATAGCAACAAAAATAGCATGGTACTGGCACAAAAATAGAAAAGTAGACCAATGGAATAGAATAGAGGATCCAGAAACAAACCCATGCTTATCCAGGTACCTGAATTTTGACAATGGCATCAAAGCATATGTAGGAGAAAAAACAGTCCTTTCAAAAATGACACTGGAGAAACTGGATATTCCCCATGTAGAAGAATAAAACTGGATCCCTGTCTCTCACACTGAACAAAAATCAACTTGAAATAGATCAAAGATTTTAGTGTAAGACCTGAAACTTTAAAACTACTGGAAGAAAACATATGGAAAACACTTCAAGAAATAGGCCTAGGCAACAAGTTTCTGAATAGGGCTTCAATAGCTTGAGAAATAATAGTAAAAATTGACAAGTGGAACTTCATCAAGTTAAAAAGATTCTGCACAACAAAGGAAATAATTACCACTTTGAAGAGACATTCTACAGAATGGGAGAAAATCTTTGGCAGCTATTCGTCTGATGATTGATTAATATCTAGAATGTATATAGAACTAAAAAAGTAAATATCAAAAGAATAAATAACTCAATAAGTAGGCAAATGAACTGAAAAGAGAGTTCTCAAAAGAAGGAATACAAATGGCCAATAAATACATGAAAAACAACATCTTTAGCCATCAGAGAACTTCAAATCAAAAATACATTGAAATTACATCTCATTCCAGTCAAAATGGCTACCTATAAGAAATCAAAAAACAGTCCTCCAGTGTAAACTGGTGCATTAGAGAGAGCCTCTATGTGATGTGGTAAAATAAAGGAGTTAGAATAGGAAGGAGTGGACACTTTCAAAAACAGAAAGACTAGAAGAACATAGAAATCACAAAGGAAGTTATAGGGTAGTCTCAGAGTGCAGAAAGTTGTGCAGGGAGAGGGAGTGAGCAGGACACATCTTCAGCTCTGTCATCCCAGTAGGAGACCTGGAGCCCTCATCCAAAAAAGGTAAAGTAGAGAGTCCTGTTAGATAGGCAGGTTGGGAGTCCCACAGGACAAGTCCCCAGTCTTTGAAGTCCTTGGATCATTTTGGAGGATTTGGTGAGACAGTGGCTCTTTCAGACTGACAGGGTCAACATTGGAGAAGAGATTCATTTCGCCATGTTCCCTATCCCAGAAAGCTGTGCCTGGGCACCATCTTAAGAAGGAACCAATTCTGTGAGACTGAGCTACTCTGAGGAACTAAAAATGATGAATAAGCATGTGTCAGAAAGGCTTGGGAGAAACTGGCACAACTCTAGGGTGTGACGCAGCTGTAGCAGGCAGTTACAGAGCAGGAGAAGTCAGGATGCTAATATGCTAAGACTTTTGGGAAGCAGGAGGCTCAGGCACCATGGACAGTAGTCCCATAACCCTACCTGGGAAGAGGAGATGACTCTATCTCCTGAGGTGAACTCCAAAGACTGGCAAATCTGAGTCAAGTTCAGATAAAGACTTCATCTTTAACTGACCATCACCTCCACTTTACAGATTCCAATATTAGATGATATAGAAAGAAGGTCCTTCAGTAGTTTATTTTTTCTGCTGTGCTGGCAATTGAACCCAGGACCTAGCCAGGGGCAAGTGCTATATTCTTGTGCTGTACACCCAGCCTTTTTCTTATGCTTGTTTTGAGACAGAGTCTTATTGAGTTGCACGTGGTAATCTGTCCTGGCGCTCAAGATCCTCCTGCTTCAGCCTCCTGAGATACTACGATTGGAGGGGAACACCATCGTGTCTGTCTGCCGCTCTCCTCCTCCTCCTCCTCCTCCTCCTCCTCCTCTTCCTCTTCTTCTTCTTCTTCTTCTTCTTCTTCTTCTTCTTCTTCTTTCATTTCTTTTTCCGCTCTTTTCATCATTGATTTTGTTTACCACATTTCTTTTTTTCTAATGTATTTTTTTTGCAGTTAGGGAAAATATTTAATGATATAAACTATCCTATTTTTAAATGAAACATTAACTTATCAGATCCTATAATAAGTTTACATAAAGGCTCAGTATATATAAATGAAAAATAACTAGAAACACAGACATCAAAATGCTCTATATTTCCTATACTTCATGCAGTAGAAACAGTTTCTCTGTTTTTTTTTTTTTTTTTTTTTTTTTTTTTTTTTTTTTTTTTTTTTTTTTTTTTTTTTTTTTTTTTTTTTTTTTTTTTTTTTTTGTGGCTTGTCTTTTTTGGTTGTACTAGGAATTGAATCCAGGACCTTATGGAGGCTAGTAAGGTGTTCTAATCAGAGCTATACCTCCAGAACCTAAAACACTTGTTTATGGCTTAAAATGTTGTTAGAAATAGTATCTGGTTACATGAACTATTCTGCAGTATTACAGTGGAATATCATGTAACCATTAAAAGTAGCCATTGATTGATTGACTAGGTAAAAAGTAAGGTGAAAAACAGTGTAGAACTATTTAGGTTAAGAAATGAGAACTTAAAAAAATAAGGCAGACTGAGTAATACTAACTACAGTATCACTCCAAACACACAGAAATGGTAAACAAAGTGGAACAATTGGAATTATTTTCTACATATATCAAGCTTAAAGGGGGGGGGACAATTGTCAACAATTAAGAGAAATGGTAATCAAGTTATGAGGCTTACTGTGGGGCTCATTGCTCTGGTGTCGATATCTCTCAGGGGCCGGGATAGTGGAGCAAGAACCTCATATATAACCTTTTTCCCTCCAAACAGGGAACCCGTGGGGACAAGGAGAGTGTGACAGATTGAGAGACACCTCAGGAGGGCTCTTAAACGCAAAGCTCTTCATTGTACAGCACTTAAAATTACCTCAGCTTTAAAGTATAGTTGCTTCCCATGAAGGTGGTCTGCTTGGGTCAGCATCTGGCACTGGTCTGGTAGTTGTTCCCAGGCTCTCTGCCTTGGCTGCTCTCAGTGTTTGCTTATCTTCTCAGTGGTTGTCCTCCAGTGTCTCTTGAGGTCTTGTCCTCTTGCAGTCTTCCATCTCCATTGTAGTTGTGGTGGCAAGGCAAGAGAGAGAGTGGCAAGAAATCTCTCCTCTTATACCTCTTGGGGCCAATCAAAACTCTGGTCTTTGTTTGGAGGTGGCCAATTGTGAGCCTGATAGTTGGTGGGTGGGTAGGAGGCAGGGAGCAACCAATCATAGGCCTCCCCTTAGTGGCCAATAGGGTGATAGGATATGACCTATCAAAGAGCAAGGGTCTAAAGCAGAGCATGCCCTGGTTGTGCCAGGCAGGGGCCATTTTGGCTGTGCAGTCTCAGATCTCGTGGACCTAAGCCGGGTGTGCCACAGCGAGTCACACTAGGGTCCTCAATGTACCTAAGGCCTCAATATTGGCCAAATAAGCCTTGAGCCATTTCTCTTCCTCTTTGCGCCCCACATTTATCCCTACATCTTACTAATTGAGAAAGTTGCCATGACCCATTGGAGTATTGGATTTAGATATAGGTTTTAAAGTTTAGGGTGTGAGGGTTTTTTTTATATATTTTATTAGAAATTTTAATGTACAACTTAATGATGCTCATTATGACATTTTCATACATACATTTTGTTGTACATTGTTCATGTTCACTTCCCTCTTGTCCTTTTACGACCTCCCCTCCCCAACCCTTCCCTTCCTACCAATGGTCTTCTTTCTACTTGCATATTTTTTTTGTGAGCATATTTACCTATATATGTATATCCTGGTTTTTCCATAAGGGCAACATACATGGTATTTTTTTCTTTTCTCCAATTACCTTTTCTTCTTGACCTTTCTCCCTTTTCTTTAGCCCATTATTTTTCCTTGTGTATGTCCCATATGCTTTCGTGATCTATGTGTTTTAATAATGAATATATATTGAAGTCTAACATCCACATATGAGAGAAAAAGTGCTGTTTATCTTTCTGGGTCTGGTTTATTTTACTAAGAATGATTTTTATCTTTTATTTTGCTTACACATTCATCATCTTATATGCTTTGCAGAACAGTATAAAGTAAAGAACAGAAGAAATCTGTGTACCCAATTTCATAAAACAAACACTATTGGATGTATAGGGACAGATAGGCCCATATAAAGTAGTGATAATATCCTGCTAGCATAAATAGATAGAACATCCAGACAACAACAACAACAACAACAACAACAACAACAAAAAACAATTTTCAGAATCAAACAATACAATAGATCAAATAGACTTAATTTCTAAAATCAATCACATTTTATGCAACAAATCAAGTCTTACCAAATACAAAAGAATAAAAATAATTTAGTGTATCTTCATTGGACCATAATGAAATAAAACTAGAAATCAAAAGCAACAGAAATTACAGAAACTATAAAAATACATGGAAATTGAGCAATACACTGTTAAATGATCATTGCTTCTTTGAAGAAATTGAGGAGAAAGAAAAGAATTTTTTGAATCAAATGAAAATGTAAACATAAGCTACTAGAAACTTTGAGATATAGCAATGGCAGTTCCAAGGCGAAAGTTTATAGCTATGAGTGCCTACATTAAAAAAATCAGAGGGCTCAAATAACTTAATGATGTACCTCAAGGTCTTAGAAAAACAAGAACAAGCAACACCCAAAGTTAGTAGACAGAAAGAAGTAAGAAAGATCAGAGCAGAAATTAATGAAATGGAGACAAAAAAGAAAAAAGAATTTATGAAACAAAGAACTGGTTCTTTGAAAAGATAAACAAGATTAACAAACTCTTAGCCAAACTAACAAAAACAGAGAGAAAAGATTTAACTTAATAAAATTAGGAATCAAAAGGGGAGCATTACAACAGATACCAATGAAATCTAGAGACTCTTTAGAGATTGCCTTCAAAACTCATATTACAAAAGACCTAGAAAACTTAGATGAGATGGATAAATTCCTAGACACAAATGACCTGCCAAAATCAAATCAAGGATATACAAGCAAGTTAAATAGAACTACAATAAGCAACAAGATAGAAGCAGTAATAAAGAGTATTTCAACAAAGTAAAGATCAGGGCCAGATGTATTTACTGCAAAATTCTACAAAACCTTTAAAGAAAAATTAACACCAAATGCTCCTCAAACTATTCCATAAAATGGAAATTGAAGGAACACTATCAAACTCATTCTATGAAGCCAATATTACCCTGATAACCAAACCAGATAAAGATACATCAATAAAGGAAACTATAGACTAATTTCCCTGATGAACATAGATGTAAAAATCCTTAATAAAATACTTGCAAATCAACTTCAATTACACATTAAAAAGATCATATGCTATGATCATGTTGGTTTCATCCCAGGGATGCAAGGCTAGTTTAACATAGGTAAGATAATAAATATAATAAAGCACATAAATAGGATCACAGACAGAAATCACATCGTCATCTCAATAGATGCAGAAAGGGCCTTTGACAAAATACAACATCTTCTCATGGTAAAAGTCCTGAAGAAACTAGCAATTGAGGGAAGATACTTTAACACAATAAAAGCAATATATGAAGAAACTCCAGCAAACATCACATTAAATGGGGAACAACTGGAAGTTTTCCTTTAAAATTAGGAACCAGACAAAGGGGTCCACTATTTCCACTACTATTCAATATACTAATTAAACATTTACCCAGACCAATAACATGAGAAAGAAATGAAACACAGATATGAATGGAAGAAATCAAATTATGCCTATTTGCAGGCAATATGATCCTATACTTAAAAAACCCTAAAGATTCTGTCACAGATCTCTTAAAGATAAACACTTTTGGGAAAGTAGCAGGATAAAAAAATCAACACACAAAAATCAGTACTTTTTCTATATACTGATAATGACCAGGGTGAGAAAGAAATCAGGCAAACAACCCCATTTATATTAGCTCCAAAAAGAATAAAATATTGAGTAATAAGCTAAGCCTAAGCAAGGATGTGAAAGACCTCTACAATGAAAACTTTAAAGCACTGAAGAAAGAAATTAAAGAAGACCCTAGAAGATGGAAGACTTCCCATGCTCATGGATCACAATTAATATTGTGATAATGGCTATATTGTCAAAAGCAATGTACAGATTTAATGCAATCCTCATCAAAATCCTAATGATACTCTTCTCAGAAATAGAAAAACAATCCTAAAGTTCATATGGAATTACAAAAAACTCTGAATTGCTAAAGTAATCCTGACCAGAATGAGCAATGCAGGGGGCATCACACTACATGATTTCAAATTATACTAAAGAACCATGGTAACAAAAACTGCATGGTACTGGCACAAAAACAGACATGCAGACCAATGTAATACAATAGAAGATCCAGAAAGAAACCATGCAGCTGTGGTCAACTGATGTTCAAAGGTGCCAAAAATATAATTTGGAGAAAGACAGCCTCTTCAACAAATGGTGCTGGGAGAACTGGACATCCTCATTCAGAAGACTGAAAATTAGATCCCTCTATCTCACCTTGTTTGCAAATCAGTTCAAAGTGGATCAAAGACCTTAATGTAAGAACTGAAACTTTGAAACTGCTAGAGGAATACATGAAGAAAAAAAGTCAAAGCATAGAGATAGGCAAGGACTTTCTGAAAAGGATTCCAATAGTGCAGGAAAAAATAGCAAGATTGACAAAAGGGATTGCATGAAATTAGAAAGCTTTTGCACAGCAAAGGATACAATTATTGGATTGAAGAGACAGCCTGCTTTGTGGGAGAAATTCTTTGCCACCTACACATCAGATAGGGGATTATTGTTGTTGTTAGGTGCCCTCAAGTTGGTATCTGACTGATAGTGACCCTACAAACAACAGGCAAAACAATATTTTTACTGCTTCTCTGCTATTCATAGGGTTTTCAATGGCTGTTTTTTGGGAGTGGGTTGCCAGGTCCTTCTCCCAGGCCTACAGCACCTGGTGTTCCCAGGCAGTCTCCCATCCAAGTACTAACCAGGCTTGACCCTGCTTAGCTTCTGAGATCTGATGGAATCAGATGCTAGAGTGGTATGGCTGCAGGCTCTAAGATAGGGAATTAGTATCTAGAATATATAAAGTTCTTAAAAAATTAAACACCAGAAAAAGCAAAATAGCCAATCAGAAAATGGGCAAATGAACTGAATAGAGAGTTCTCAAAAGAAGAAATACAAATGGCCAGCAATCATATGAAAAAATGGTGAATATCCTTAGCTATTAAGGAAATACATATCAAAGCTGTATTGACATACCATCTCATTCCACTCTGAATGCCTAGCATCAATAAAACAAACAACAACATAAACTGGGTGCAGTATCACACACTTGTAATCCCAGTTACTCAGGATGGAGGCATGAGGATTTTGAGTTCAAGGCCAGAGGCAGCCTGCATAATTTAGTGAGAATCTGTCTCAAAAATAAAAAGTATATATAAACAAAAAAGGTATTGAGAGGGTAGGCAGTGATAGAGCACTAGCAAATTCATACTTGATGCTCTGGTTTCAACTCCCCAGTACCCAAACAAACAAAACAAAAACAATACAAAAAACAAGTGCTGGCAAGGATCCAGAGAGAAAGGAACTCTAATACACTGCTGGTAAGAATGTAGGTTTGTGAAGCCACTATGGAAATCAGTATGGAAGTTCTTCAAAAAACTAAAAATAGAACTGCCATATGACCAAACTATACTACTCCTATATCTATATCTGAAGGAATATAAGTCAACATACCATAGAGATAGCTACCCATCAATGTTTTTTGTGGTGCTATTCCCAATAGTCAAGATGTGAAATCCATCCAGGCATCCATGAAGAGATGAGTGGATAAGAAAAATGTCATATATACACACTGGAGTTTTATTCAGCCATAAAGAAGGATGAAATTATGGCATTTTCTGGAAAATGGATGGTACTAGAGATCATTTTAAGCAAAATAAGCAAGACCCAGAAAGACAAACATTATATGTTTTCTCTCATATGTGGTATTTCAATAATATTCAATATTAAAATATATATGGCTGGATTTTAGCTCAGTTAATAGAGTGCTGCTCTGCATTTTCTGAGATCCTGGTTTCAATCCTCAGCACTGCAAAAATGGGGAAGCACATGGCAACCAACTCCCGAAACAACCCTGAAATAGCCATTGTAAATCCTATGAGGGTCAGTATGAGTGGGACAAAACTCAATGGAACCTAACAACAGAAATAACAATTAAAATCTATAGGTCAGGTAAAAGTGGAAGTGGGACTATGTAGGGGCAGAAAAGTGACTGAACAGAAGGCGAGGGGACAATAAGAAAAGATAGTAGGAGAAAGAAAGGGAAATAACATGTTTGCCCTTAAGTAAAAATATGGATTTACCTCCCCCCCCCAATGCCTGCAGCGGTAGCCCTGTGGCATCCGATCTCGTCAGATCTCGGAAGGTAAGCAGGATCGGGCCTGGTTAGTACCTGGATGGAAGACTGCCTGGGAACACCAGAAGCTGTAGGCTTGGGAGAAGGACCTGGCAACCCCCTCCCAAAAATCAATCTGCCATTGAAAACCCTATGAACAGCAGAGAAGCACTGACAATAGTGTTTTCCCTGTTGTATAGAGGGTCGCTATGAGTCGGATACCGACTTGATGGCACCTAACAACAACAACAACCCCCCCACACACATAAAACATGCAAGTAAAGGGGTAGCACTGGTGGTGAGGAAAGGTGTGGGTGAGAGGGGTGTCATGACATAGTAATGGTGGAGGTGAACTTGAGTAATGTACATGATAAGTACATATGAAAATATCATAATGAAACCCATTAAGTTGTATATTATTTTAGGTGCTCTGAAGTCAAGTCCAACTCATAGTGACCCCATGTACAACAGAAAAAAAACACTACCCAACACTGTGCCACACCTGGCACTATATCTGTTCTTCTTTGCTACTCATAGGGTTTTCAGTGGCTGATTGTTTTGGGATTGTTTCTGGAGAGGGCTGCCAAATATTTTTTCCCATTTTTTGTGCTGCTGGGGATTTAATCCAGGGGCTCAGAGAGGGCAGAGCAGCACTCTACCAACTGGGATGAACTTTAGCCCCTTTAGTTATATAGTAACTAAAAAATTACTAACAACAACAACAACAACAAAAAGAAAACAAAAAGCAACAAAGGTGAGGATGCAGGTAAAAATAACTCTTATACACTGTGGGAATGTAATTAGTCCAGTTACTATGAAAATCAATATACAGGATTCTTAAATAATTAAAAACAAATCTACCACATGATTCTGCTGTACTATTCCTGGGTGCATACCAGAAGGAATGAAAGTCAGTACACAATAGAGATACATGCACGTCCACATGGCAATATTCACAATACCAAATTATGGAATCAGCCTTTTATTAGGTACTATAGAGTCAGTTCCAATGCATAGCAACCATGTGTACAACAGAATGAAACACTCCCCAATTCTGTGCCAGGGACACAGTCCTTTTAATGTTTAAGACAGTTGTTGCAGACACTGCATCAATCCATCTAGTTGAGGGTCTCCATTTTTTCATTGACCTGCCACTCTCCCAAACATGATATCCTTCTCCAAGGATTGGCCTTTTCTGACAACATGACCAAAATCACTCAGATGTAGTCTTGCCATCTTTTCTTCCAAAGAGAACTCTGGTTGCATTTCCTTTATGAAAGATCTGTTGATTCCTTGACAGTCCATGGTATATTCAATATTTGTCTTCAGCACCATAATTCAAAGGCATCGATTCTTCTGTCTCCCTTGTTCATTGTTCAGTTCTCACAACCATATGATGCAACTGAAATTACAATGGCATGAGTCAGGAGTACCTTCGTTTTCAATGTGACATCTTTACTTTTTAACTGTTTAAAGAGGTCTTTTGCAACAGCTTTTCCCAGTGCAATGCGTCCTTTGCTTTCTTGACTGTTGCTTTCATGGGTGTTGATTGTAGAACCAAGTAAAACAAAATCTTGGACAACCTCAATATTTTCTCCATTTATCATGGAGTTGCTTACTGACCCAGTTATAAGGATTTTTGTTTTGTTGATGTTGAGGTACAAACCATGCTAAAGGCTATGTTCTTTCATCTCCATCAGTAAATGTTTCAAATCCTCTTCACTTTCAGCAAGCAGAGTTGTGTCTTCTGCATAATGCATGTTGCTAATGAATGTTTCTCCAATCAGAATGTCTAGTTTTTCTTCATGAAGTCCAACTTCTCAGATTCTTTGCTCAGCATAGAGAATCAACAGATATGGTGAAAGGGTACAGCCCTGGTACGTACCTTTCTTAATTTTAAATTAGGTGGTGTTTCCTTGTTCTGTTTGAAGACTGACTCCTGGTTCATGTACAGATTCCTCTTGAGTGTAATTAAGTGCTCTGGTATTCCCATTATTCACAATTTTACCCATAATTTGTTCTGATCCAAACAGTCAAATGTCTTTGCATAGTCAATAAAACACAGATAAGACATCTTTCTGGTATTCTATGCTTTGGCTTATATCCATCTGATATCAGCAATGAGGTCCCTGGTTCCATGCCCTTTTATGAATCCATCTTGATTTTCCAGAAATTCCCTGTTTATGTACTGCTGCCATCACTTTTGAATGATCTTCAGCAAAATTTTGCTTGCATGTGATATTAATGATATCATTTGATAAGTTCCACATTCAGTTGGATCCCTTTGTTTGAGAATAGGCACAAATATGCATCTCTTCTAGTAAGTTGGCCAGGTAGCTGTTTTCCAAATCCCTTGGCATAAACAAATGAGCATTTCCACTGTTGCATCTGTTTGTTGAAACATCTCTATTGGTATTCCATCAGTTCTCTGAACCTTGTGTTTCACCAATCCCTTCAAGGTAGCTTATACTTCATCCTTCAGTATGACTCATTTCTGATCATTTCCAACCTCTGGAAATTGTTGGTCATCCACCCAATTCTTTTTGGTATAATGAATCGGTGTATTCCTTCCATCTTCTTTTGATGTTTCCTGTGTTCTTTAATATTTTCCCTGTAGAGTCCTTTGCTATTGCCACTTAAGGCTTGAAGTTTTTCTTTAATTCCTTAAACTTGAGAAAAACACAGGCACTCTTCCCTTTTGGTTTTCTGTTTATAGGTCTTTCTCCATGTCATTATAACATTTGGTTTTGTCTTCTTGAGCTGCCCTTTGAAGTCTTCTGTTTAGTTCATTAATTTTATCATGTCTTTTATTTTAGCTGCTTGACATGCAAGGACAAGTTTCAGGGTCTCTTTTGACATATAATTTGGTCTTATCTTTAGTGCTTATGTACAGATGAATGGATAACAAAATGTGGTATAGATAAATAATGGAGTATTATTCACCCATGAAGAACAAAATTATGTTCTTTGTAGGAAAATGGATGAAACTAAATGGATCATTATGTTACATAAAATAAGCTAGATTGATAAATACAAATATCACATTTTTTATTTTGTATATATAATGTAGATTTAAATAAAGACATAAAAGTAGAAGGGAGGTTCTTTGGGGGGAGGAAGTATTGCAGTGTGAGGGGGAAGGGTAATAAGAGAGAGTGATGGGAGCTGAATATGAATAAAGTGCAGTGCGCATGCATGAAACTCATTATTTTGTACAATTAATATGCCCTAATAAAAAATACAGGGCTGGGATTTAGCTCAGTTGGTAGAGTGCTACACTGCAGTCTCTGAGGTCCCGAGTTCAATTCCCAGCACTGCAAAAATGGGAGAAGGACCTGGCAATCCACTCCCAAGGCAATCCTGAAACAGTCAGCCATTGAAAACCCTATGAGGGTTGCTATGAGTTGGATATCAACTTGACGGCACCTGACAACAACAACAACAACAACAACAACAACAACAAAAATACTACAAGGCAATAGAAATCAAATCATCATGATATGAGAATAAATCCAAAGACAGAGAATAATGCACCAGAATAGAAAAGCCAGAAACAAATAAATGTATTACAGACAATTTTTGGCAAAGACAGCAAGAATATACATTGGAAAAAGGAAACTTTCTCAATAATGGTCCTAGGAAGACTGAATAGCCATTTACAGAAGAAAGAAACTAGAACTCTACATTTCACCATATACAAAAATCAACAAAGCTCAAAGAGTTACATTAAGCCCCCAAATTATGAAACTTCTAGAAGAAAATATAGGAGAAATGCTTAGGGACATTGGTATGGGCATAGATGTTTTGGATATGATATCAAAAGCACAGTAGTAAAAGCCAAAATAGACTAGTAGTATTATGTTCCAGTAAAAAGCTTGTGTATGGCAAAGGAAATGATCGATAGAGTGAACAGGCAGCCTGTAGAATGGGAGAAAATATTTTCAAATAATAATCTGTTATGTTAATGTCTACATAAGGATCTGAAACAATTCAATAACAAGGAAACAACCTAATTAAAAGTGGACAATGGACCTGAATAAACATTTCTCAAAAAGACATACCAATAACCACAAATTTATGAGAAATGTTCAGCATCACTAATCATTGGGGAAATACAAATTAAAATCTTAATGAGGTATCACCTCACACCTGTTTTTGTTGTTAGGTGCCATCAAGTTGGGTCAGATTCATAGTGACCCTATGTAGGATTTTCAATGGCTGATTGTTTTGGGAGTGGGCTGCCAGGTCCTTCTCCCTATCCTGCAGCACCTGCCATCATAGGACTCCCCATTGTAGGACTTCCATTATAGGATGGTCTCCCATCATAGGACTAACCAGGCCAATGCTCAGCTTCTGAGATCAGATGGGATTGGGTGCCAGGGTGGTATGGCTACAGACCTCATACCTGTTACAAAGGCTATTATCAATAAGGTGAAAGATAAGATGTTGGCAAGGATATAGAGAAATGGAAACATTGGAACATTGTTCATGGGAATGTAAATAGTTATACCTATTATTGAAAACAGCCATAATTTTCTGAGGAACCTTCTGAGAACAGCTGTATGATCTAACAATCCCACTACTGGGAGTATATCCAGCCCTAAAAAACTATGGAAAGTCTGTCTCTTGTGTCAACACAGGTCAATCTGGAGAACATTCATAATAAGACAGAGACAGAAAGACAAATACTACATGATCTCGTATGTGGAGTGTTAGCATGTTGAACAGAGAGTAAAACAGTGCTTACCAGAGGCTGAGGGTTAAGGGATGTAGGGAGATGGTGATCAAAATGACATAAAATTTCAGATATACAGAAGGAATAATTTCAAGAGGCCTATAGT
Source organism: Pedetes capensis (assembly GCA_007922755.1). Lineage (NCBI taxonomy): Eukaryota > Metazoa > Chordata > Mammalia > Rodentia > Pedetidae > Pedetes > Pedetes capensis. The sequence goes on along the minus strand of VMDO01001648.1, from coordinate 48,036 downwards.
ACATCATGGGGCTGGGATTTATCTCACTTGGTAGAGCTCTGCTCTACAGTCTCTGAGGTCCCAAATTCAATTCCCAGCACCACAGAAATGGGAGAGGGACGTGTAATCCACTCCTGAGGCAATCCTGAAACAGTGAGCCATTGAAAACCCTATAAGGGTCACTATGAGTCAGACAGGACTCAATGTCACCTAACAACAAAATAATACATCAGGGTAACTATAGTTAATAACAAATGTTGTGTGCTTGAAAACTGCTAAAAGAATAGCTTTTAAGTATTCTCACCATAAACAAATAAGTGAGGTAATTCATGTTAAGTAGCTCTATTTAGCCATCGCACAATGTATACATATATCAAAACATGTTGTGTATTGTAAACACACATATTTTGCTTGTCAATTAAAAATTTAAAAATAGCTAATAAAAAGTAACTCCTCACTTTCTTCCTACCTCTGACCATGAGAACTACTATTTCATACTTTGATCTTAGGAATGTGACTATTTTAGATAGCTCAAAAAAGTATAATCATGCAGCATTTGTCTTTCTATGTACGACTGGCAGATTTCACTCAGAATATTGTCCTCAACATTCTATGTTGTCACAATGGAAAGACCACTTTCTTTTTAAGACTGAATAATCATTGAATTATATACTTCATTTTCTTCATCCCTTTATCTGTGAATGGGCATTTAGGTTTTAACATCTTGGTTATTGTGAGCAGTGCTATAATGAACATGGGAATTTGTAGATGTCCTCAAGATTTTGACTTCAATTCTTTTGAACATATTCCTAGATGTGGGATTGATGGATCATATGGTTATTGTATTTTTAATTTTCAAGGAACTAGCCTATTGTTTTCTGTAGTGGCTGCACCATTTTCCACTCCCCAGCAACATTGTGCAAGTGTTCTAATTTCTCCATCTCTTATTCCAACACTTGTCTTTTACCATCTTGACAAGCATAAGGTGCTATTTCATTGTGGTTTTAATGTGTATTTCTCAAATGATTAGTGACATTGAGCCTTTTCCATATACCTGTTGGTTATTTATGGGACTTTGAAGAAATGTGTTTTCATGTCCTTAGCTCATTTATTCGGAGAAGTACGTGGCAATACACTCCCAAAGCAATCTGGAAAGCAATCAGCCATTGAAAACCATATGAAGGTCTCTCTAAATTGGACCTGACTCAATGGCACCTAAAAACAATGGCAACAACTTTTTTTTTTTTTTTTTTTTGCGGTACTGCGATTTGTACCAGGGCCTCAAGCTTGCATACTCTGCAAGTGCTGGACCACTGATCTGCACCCTCAGCCCATATTTTACTTTTCAAGACTGGGTCTCACTAAGTTATGCAGACAGCCTCTGGTCTCAAACTTGCAATCCTCCCACCTCCGCCTCCCGAACCGCTGGGATTACAGGTGTGTGCCACTGGGCCTGGCACAACAACTCACTTTTAATCATAGCAGTACTTTTTCAACTATTGAATTTTAGAAATTCTTTATATCTTTTGAGATTAACCTCTTATCAGACATATGGTTTGCAAATATTTTCTCCCATTATGTCATTTGCTTTTTCACTTTGTAAATTTTTTAACTATGCAGAAACTTTCTAGTTTGATATAATTTCACTTTTCTATTTTTGTTTTTGTTGTGTGTTTTATCTGTGAAATAATTGCCAAGGCCAATGTCATGAAGATTCATAGTCTCAGGTCTTATAGTTAACTCTTTAATTCATTTTGAATTGATTGTTATATACGGTATATGATAACGATTCAATTTTATTCTTTTGCTTGCAGATATCCCAGTTTTTTGTAATTATTTACTTAAGAGACTGTCACTCATTATTTGTTTTTGATAAGCTTGCCAAAAATCAATTGGTTATTTATGTGGGGATATTTTTCTGAGCTATTCACTCTGTTTCATTCATCTATGTAGGTACCTTTATGTCAGTTCTATGCTGTTCCGATTGCTGCAGCTTTCTAATATACTCTCATAGCAAGTATGATACCTTCAACTTTGTTCTTTTTTCTTAGGATCACTGGGATTATTCATGGTCTTTTGTGCTTTTACATTCTCTTAGCCTGTTTAGGTTGATATGGGAAAATACCGTAGATTGAGTAGCATATAAAAGATAAAAATTTATTTCTTAAGTTATTGAGGGTGAGAAGTCCAAGAGCAAAAGCAAGAGCAAGGGGCTGGCAATTTATTGTCTGGTGAAGACCCATTTTTGGTTCATAGGTAGTATCTTCTTGCTGGGATTTTTAACTAGTTATAACCACTGTTTTCTGGTGACTTCAGGATAATGATTATATCATCTGCAATAGAGAAAACTTAAGTTATTATTTTATAATTTGGATGACATTTTTTCTTTTTCTTGCGTGATTACTCTACCTTGGACTGCCATTATTATATTGAATAGAAGCAGCAGGCTTGGGAATTCTTGCTTTGGAAAACTAAGTCTTTAACCATTGAATATAGTGTTAGCCGTGGGCTTTTCATATATGAGCTTTATTATGTTGAGGATGTCTTCTTTTTTAAAAAGCTAATGGTCTTTTATTGAATAAAAAAGACTGGCATTTACAACTGGAATAGACGTGAATTATGATTTCTTCTTTTAAACTGTTTTATTGGTGATTTTTAACATACAAGTCAATGGGACTCATTATGAATTTCTGTACGTGAGTTTCATTGTACATTGCTTATGTTAACTTCCCCCTTACTCTCTCATGACCCTCTCTGCCAACCCTCCATCCCCATCAATAGTCTCCTTTCTACTTGCATGTCTTTTTTGTATGTCTATATTTATATACATTAAATTGTAATTTCTTGAAAAGTATTATTGATGGTTGTGCTGAAGTCCACAGCACAGCCTACTTTGCCTGGTTCAAGCATGGTTCAGGTTTTAAAAACAGAGTCCAAAGATCCTTCCTTGGTAAAGATTTATTATTAAAAATTTATGTGAGTGGTGACAGCCTGACACCTATTTTACTCTAGTATTAATACAGACAATGTTAAGCCAACATGCTCAGGCATGCCACCAGGGGGTGTCATTATCACTACAGGCAAGAGCACACAAGGGGATCATCTCATTATCAGAGCTATGTCTCAACAGTTTATTCATCACCCAATTTCTGCACACCAGCCTGAGCAAAACAATTTTAACTGGGTTTGTTTTCAGTAACCACTATGACAATACTAACAAATTGAATGAGAACTCATCTAAATAGGTTTTGAATTTGTCTTTTTTTTTTCATTTTTCAGTTTTAATCAAACATCTCACTGTGCTCAATCATCATGGTGCACACTTAAAAAGCTGGCCAGCCCAAACAATGTATTAATCATTAGCAAATGGCACTTTAAAGAGTCCATTAAGCTCTTATTATTAAAGTAGTACAAGCTTTTGTATTGTAAAACAGATATGTAGCTTGATCTTTAGGGGACAGACCTGCCAGCTAATAAATGTAGATTTTGTGTGTGAGGACCAAAGGTCCTTTTTTTTTTTTTAAGAAGGTAATTTTGACATTCAGTTTTGCTATATAGAATTGGATGAATAAATGAACTTTTTCCTTCTCTTTTGCCAGATATAAGTAAAAGATTCAATTTGATTTTTCTAGAGGGAGGAAAAAGTAGTTGAAAGTATGGGACACCATCACAAGGAGATGGGGTTTTATTGTCTTGGAGACCGTTTTTTGTGTGTTGATTCTGCTTAGTATTAGGGTAAGGAGTATGTGTTGTTGTATTAGGTGCTATTGAGTTGGATCCGACTCAGTGACCCTAATAGGGTTTTTGATGGCTAATTATTTCAGGATTGTTTTGGGAGTTGTTTGCCACTTCCATTTTTGTGCTGCTGGGGATCAAACCCAAGGCCTCAGAGCAGAAAAACACTTTACCAACTGAAGTAAACCCCAGCCCCACATAGGAAATGTGAAGTCCCACTTTAGCAGGGGATGATGGATCTCTTAAGTCCTAAGTTAGAACTTATTTACTTATCAATTCATTTATTTAAGTTAATATTTAAAACAGTGTTTCTATTTCCTTGTAATGGGAGAAGGGCCTGGCAATCCACTCCCAAGGCAATCCCGAAATAGTCAGCCATTGAAAACCCTATGAGGGTCGCTATGAGTTGGATTCTGACTCGACAGCACCTAACAACAACAACAATTTCCTTGTAACCTTAAAATATGTTATTTGTATTAGGTTATGCACTGAGGGAGGCTCTAGAAATGTTAGTCTTTAGTAGCTTGCATGGACCTAAATCTAACACTGCTTTGTAGGCAAAGAAAATAGTATATTCTCATTTCCAAATCATAAATTTTTCAAATCAGCTTTTAGTATAAAAACTGTTCATTATAGTTCATTGGTTATGTTGGAAATTAGCCATATTGCAGTTATTCTAAATTTAAAAATGAGCTTTGTAACAGTATGTCTAGGCAGGAACCAGATTTCTTTTATTTGCTGTGGAGTGCTTTGGCATTTAAAACTCATTATTAACTTATAAGAATTATATAACATTGTGCAGGTATAATCCATTTGAAATGGTGGCTATTTAGGTGTAAAGATTCTGTATGTTATTTATTTATTTATTTTTTGGGTACTGGGGGTTGAACCCAGGGCCTCGCACTTGCATGCTCTCCAAGTGCTGGACCACTGAACTGCACCCCCAGCCCATTGTTTTTTTTTTTTTTTTCTTTTCTCTTTTTTCTTTTTTGTTTTTTTCTACTTTTTTGAGACAGGGTCTCCCTAAGTTATGCAGACTGCCTCTGGTCTCGAACTTGAGATCCTCCTGCCTCCACCTCCCAAGCCTCTGAGATTATAGGCGTGAGCCACCACGCCTGGCAGATTCTGTATGTTTTTAAACTTACCTGTATGTTTAAGAAGCTTAAGCAAGGATTGTTATTGGTAAGGATTCATTGAACTGTTATTTTGTAGCTTCTTCTGTTTTGGTCTGTTATATATCAGATGGAGATAAAGTTTTAAAAATTACAAATATGCTTATTAATGCAAAGTGTGAGGTTTCCCGAAAAGAAATCCAATTGTACTCTAGAGGCAGTGAGGTTTCTGAGCCTTGAGTTTGCCTCTGTGGCTGTTTTAGTTATTTTATTTGTGCTTATTTCACATTTCATCCATACAGAGAGCATATATGTGTGTGTGTGTGTATATATATATATATATTTAAATATTTAACCAAGATTTTAATTTACTAGTTAAAATGAAAAAAAATGTCTTTCTATGCAGATTTTATCATAGTTTTTACTCTTTTTAAAAATTTATTTGGAATTCAGACAGTTTCTTTAATTTAAAGATTTATCTAGATTCCAGTGTGATGGTACATATCTGTAACCCTAGCAGGCAAAAGCAGGAAGATCATGAATTCAGAAGCCAGCCTTGGCTATACAGAGAAACTATGATGTCTCCAAAAAAAATTGTCTTTCTATATCTATATCTGTATCTTATGATAGTTATAAATCTTGGAATAACCAAAAATTGATATACTTGTTGAATTACAAATCAAGAATGAGAAGGAAGAATTGAAACCTATTTCTGAGAGAGTCCTAATTCCTTAAAGCCACTTATATAAATTAAATTTCAAATAGTTTGTTGTGCAAATATACTGTGTATAAATAAAAATAATCCACTGCTATTTGTTAATCCTATGTGCTTCTTTTTATTGCTCATTCTTAGCATACTTTTATATTTTCAGTTTTTTAGGCTTATTGGAACATGTATGTGTTCTTTTGTATAAACTTTAGTCAATAATATACAGAATGTTCCACAGTTTTTTCCTTGACGTATCTCAAAATGTCTTCTCATATTCGTACCTATCTATCTTCTTTTAGTGTTTAAAAGTGTTATTAAGATATAATTGACATGTAATAAATACCATAAGTTTGAGGCAATTTGGTAAGTGACATATGTATATTCCTGTAAAATCATAAATATAATAAAAAAGCTGAAAATATTCACTGAAAATTTCCCTCATTTTACTTTTTGATCCCTCCACCCTCCACCTCCCTGTTTTCAATATCCTCAGGCAGCAACTGAATTGTTTTTGTTCATTGTAGGTTTACTTGCACTTTATAGAACTTTATATAAATGAAACTCTACAGTACATGCTCCTTTTTAATCTTCTTTTATTCATTTAGCATAATAATTTTAAGATTACTTTTAATTGACATGTAATATTTGTACACATTTCTGGGATACAGTGTGACAATTTGACATAGCATTGATTGATATACAATGTGCAGTGATCAAATTGAAGTTACTAAGATTTCTATATCCTCAAATTTTATCATTTCCATGAGTCAGGAAACTTCAGATTCTTCTTCCTTTATTCTGAAATATAAATTGCTAAATTGTTAAGATCTACCCTCCCAAAACTGAACTGCAGATTCAGCATCATTCCAGTCAACATTCCAGTACCATTTCGTAGAAAGTAATAGCCATGGGGAGCCAATGTACATATGAAGGAATATTCCTTTTTGTTGATGGCCAGTATTCATTTGTATTGAGATACCACAATTTGTTTATCAATTCACCTGATGATGCACATTGGGGTTATTTTTAGCTTTTAGTTTCTACAGATGCAGCAGTAATGGACATTTGCTTCAAGTCTTTGTGTGGACATATGCTTTGATTTCTTTTGTGTATACAGACACCTAGAAGTATAATATCTGGGTCATACCATGAGTGAATGTATAAACATTTTAGGAGCTGCTAAACTGTTTTCCAAAATGATTATAAGTGTATGGAAATTCCAGTTCTTTCACTTTTTTTTTTTTTTTTTTGCTGTACTGGGAGATTGAACCTAGTGTCTTGTGGCTGCTTTGCAACTGTTCTACCACTGAGCTGTACAACCAGCCCATTTTGTTACTTTTTATTTTGAGACAGAGTCTACCCAAGTTCCACAGACTGCCTCTGGCCTGAAACTTGCAATCCTCATGCCTTAGCCTCCCAAATTGAGTGACTGGGACTACAGATATATGCCACCTTGCCCAGCAATTCCACCACATCTTTAACAGCACTTAATATTGTTGTTGGTGGTGGTGTTAGGTGCTGTCGAGTCGGTATCCGACTCATAGCGACCCTCTGTACAACAGGTAAAACACTATTGTCAGTGCTTCTCTGCTGTTCATAGGGTTTTCAATGGCAGACTGATTTTTGGGAGGGGGTTGCCAGGTCCTTCTCCCAAGCCTGCAGCACCTGGTGTTCCAGGAGGTCTCCCATCCAGGTACTAACCAGGCCTGACCCTGCTTAGCAGGCGCACTTAATATAGTAGTCTTTAATTTTAGGTGTTCTAATAAATATGTAGAAATGTATCATTAGGGTTTTAGTTGAGTCACTAATAACTAATGATGTGAATCATATTTTCATATACTCATTTTCTCCCCATATATCTTCTGTGACAAAAGATATGGACAAACACATTTTAGAATCAGCTGTTACTTTCTACAAAAAACAGTTGCTGAGCTGTTGATTGACATATGCTGAATCTGTACATCAGTTTTGGAAGAGTGGATATTAGTAAGATTTAAACTTCTAATTAATGAACATACAGTATCTTTTTCATTTGTTTACAGCTTTAATTTCTTCAACAATACTTGTTTTCAGTTTGTAGGATTTCAATTTCTTTGTCAGATTTATGGAAATTCATTTTTACTCATCTACTAAATGTACTTATGTGTTTTAATAGCTTTTTTATAGATTCCATAAGATTTTCTATGTAGATGATGAGGTCATCTGTGACTATAGACAGCTTAATTTTTAACAGTTTGATCTTGATTGTTTTTTCTTGTCTTATTACTCGAGATAATGGCAATGAGCCTTATTTTCTTATTCATAGTCTTAGAAAGTTTTTAGTCTTGACTATTAGTATCATGTAAGCAAAATTCTTGGTAGGTGCACATTATCAGGTTGAAAAAATTTAGTTTTACTTCTAGAGCATGGAGAGTTTTATCAGGGTTGTTTCTAAGACTTTGTCCAAAGATTTGTCTGCAATTATTGAGATCATTACATGAATTTTCTCTTTAAGTCATTAATATGGTGAATTATATATTAATTATTTTCCAAATGTCAACTCAACTTTTTATTCCTACGTTTTATCATGGTCTGTTATTCTTTTTAACATATTTATTTGATGTGATGTGTCAAAATTTTTGTGTTACTATAAGAAGTGCCTGAGATAGTCAACTTATAAAGACAAAAGGTTGCTTTGGCCCACAGTTCAGGAAGTTTCATTTCATGATTGCTTATCCCCAGGTGCTTTGGGCCCATAAAAAGGCAGTAAATTATGATGAGGAATGTGTGACAGAAGAAAACTACGCACCTCATGGCCAGAGAGCAAAAGAGAGAGGAAGAGGAAGGGACTGGGTCCCACAACCTCTTTGAGGGTATATCTCCCATGATCTAAAGACCTCCCTCTAGACCCTATCTCTTAAAATTTCTACCATACTAACTTTCTTCAAAACTAATATGTGTTTTTACATCTCTGAACCTGTGATGGCCATGGCCTTATTAATTACTGAGACGCTCTCAGGCCATCTTTTATATTATCTCAGTTGGCTTATTAACTGTACCCTCTTTGGTTGAAACTTTGCACATACTCCTTTTCTGGCCAACTTGGAAAAATTTTAAATCTTTTTTGATCCCAGTTTTACTGTAAATTTGTCTAATGCAGCCATTATTGCCCATGCTACAGACTGCATGTAGTTCTGTCTTATAATTTCCCCCACCAGATAAATTAGTCCATCACCCTGAAACAGCTTTCCATAATGTATCAGATACTGACAAAATGCCTCCAAATACTTTGTAATGATGTAACAATTAGCACACATGGCATCTAGTCCAACTACCAATAGAATCTTAACTTCCTTCTGAAACCTCTTCACTGTTCATGTTTCTGTTCAGCATTCTGATATTCTGAACCCACACCAGAATCATTCATTCGACTCCCCATACAGGCAATCTAGGCTTTCTCTAGCCTGCTTCTCCAAGCTTTCCTAAACCCCTCCTACAAACCAATTCCAAAGTTTGTTGTTGTTTTTAGGTGGTGTGGAGTTGGTGTCTGACTCATAGTGACCTTATGCACAACAGATGAAACACGGCTGCCATGTTTTTCTGATGTTCATAGGGTTTTCAATGGTTGTTTCTCAGGAGTGGGTTGCTGGGTCCTTCTCCTAAGCCTACAGCACCTGTTGTTTCCACGTGGTCTTCCATCCAAGTACTAACCAGGTCTGGCCCTGCTTAGCTTCTGAGATCTGATGGGATCAGATGCCACAGTGGTATGCCTGCAGGCAATTGCAAGATAGTCATAAAAATAAACACCAATTTTCTGTGTTAGTTAGCTTTGCATTTTTATAACAAACCCCTGACACAAACAACATATAAAGAGAAAAGATTTCTTGTAGCTCACAATTTTGGAGATTTTGGTCTGTAGTTGGTGGGCTCTCTTGCTGTGGACTTGTGGTGAGGTAACACATCATATTTGGAGCTCATAGTGGAGCAAAACTGCTCAACTCATGGCTTTAGAGTGAGAGAGGAAGAGCAAAGGGCTGGGATACCACAATTCCCTTTAAGGGCATTCCACCAATGATCTGCAATATCTATGAAATCTTCTATTAACACTATCTAATGTATTTTCCTCTTAGCTATTATTTTTATCACTAAGAATATTTTAAGTTTTTACATCTCCTATGTCTTTATTTAGAGTAGACTGAATAACTGCACATAAGGCATTGTTCTTAGGTGCCATCAAGTCAGGTCCAACTCATAGTGACCGTATGTACAAAAGAAGAAACACTACCTGACACTGTGCCATGCTCAGCACTATTATCAGTGCTTCTCTGCTGTTTATAGGGTTTTCAATGGCTGAATGTTTTGGGAGTGGGCTGCTGAGTCCTTCTCCAAGGCTACAGCACATGGTGTTACCAGGCAATCTCCCATTTAAGGTCTAACCATAGCTGACCCTGCTTAGCTTCCAAGATCTAATGAGATTGGATGCCAGGATGGTAAGACTATAGACACACATAAGAAGTAGAGTTATATAAATGCTTTCATGTTTGTATCTAGTAACTCTATCACTATGTTATTTCTGCGTCAGTTTCAAGTGATTGATTACTCCCTTAATTATGAATTATATTGTCTTTCTTCTTTGCATGTCTTGTGATTTTTTCAATGGATGATAGGGCTTGTGAAATTTATTCTTCTGGGGTACTTTTCAAGTTCTAAGAATATTCTTGCTGGGCACGGTGGTGCACGCCTGTAATCCCAGTGGCTGGGGAGGTGGAGGCAGAAGGATCCCAAGTTGAGACCAGAGTCAGTTTGCGAAACTTAGCGAGACCCTGTCTTAAAAAGTAAAAAAAGAAAAAAAAAATAGGCTGAGGGTGCAGCTCAGTGGTCCAGCACTTGCAAAGCATGCAAGCACGAGGCCCTGGGTTCAAACCCCAGTACTGAAAAAAAAAAAAAAAAAAAAAAGAAAAGAAAAAGAAAAGAAAAAGAAAAAAGAATATTCTTGAGCTTTTTTCTGGGATAGAGTTATTTGTAAGCAGTTTGATGTGTTGAGGCCCTGTTTTAAGTTTTATTAGGGGAAATGATAAAATATGTGCCTAGGATAAATTTTTCTACACTACAGAAACCAGACCTTAGTTAGTACTGTATATCCTATGAATGATGAGATTTTCCACTCTGGGTATTCACAACAGGCAATATTCCCAGCCCTGTGTGAGCCCCCAGTTCTATTTCCTGAAATCCTTTCAACTGTTTTCCTATTCTGTCCCACAGTCTTGGGTAATTTTCTCACACCCATGCACTTATCAGTATTTAAATAAATCTTAGAGTGGGGGTACCTCTGCACATCTTCAGAATTCTCTATCTGTATAACTCCATTACTCATGCTTTGATCTGAACATTCTAATTTCCTTGGCTTCACTGGACTCCCAGTTCTGCTTTAGGCATATTGCCAGGCACCATCTGAGTTTTTCTTTTCCTGAGTCACTGAATGGAAACTTACTCCTGGAAGAAAGCTTGAACAATGATAAAATTCACTTCTTTGCTTCCGTTGTCTAATGTCTAATGTTTCAAGCACCTTTATTTCGTATGTTTTGTCTAGTTTCTTAGGTGTTTCTGGTAGAGTAGATGTGGCCGTTGTTACTTTGTCTTGATTGGAGATAAAAGTTTCCCAATTTTCTAATAGCTCGTAATATTTTACTGTATTACTGCCTTACAAATACCAAAATTTATTTAACTAGATACTGACTGAAGGGCACTAAGATTATTGTTATTTTTCTAAAATTATAAGCAATATGGAAATAAAATTTTTTATGTTTGTCTTTTAAAGTTTGATATAATGAAATTTCTTAATTTTTAGCTGATAAAAAAACCAATAAAGTATTTTCAAGCCAAGTTTAGCTATAAAAGCTTCAAATTACATCTGGAAAACTTTTAAAAGTGGCACTTCAGGAATATAGTAAGAACAGTCATAAAGTCATAACTTTCCTCATCATTCTGAAGTAGGAAAATGATATAACAAACTAAGATATAAACACTGGTATTTCTAAATTTTTTTAGATCATTCATTTATTCATTCATTTAAAAATATTGAGTTCCAGTTATTTGATGGCATTGGCACACCCAATGTTTGTTTAAAGAGACACATAATATAGGCAATTTTTTTTTTTCAGCACTGGGGTTTGAACTCAGGGTCTTGCACTTGCATGCTCTGCAAGTGCTGGACCACTGAGCTGCATCCCCAGCCCAGTTTTCTATTTTTTGAGACAGGGTCTTGCTAAGTTATGCAGATTGCCACTGATCTTGAACTTGTGATTCTCCTGCCTCTCCCTCCCGAGCCGCTGTGTCCGGCATGTGCCACTGCACCTGGCTAATATGGGCAATTTTTGAGTACAGTCTTCATCACATTTTGTATGACTTTTACCTTAAAATTTTTAATTTAAGCAAATAACAGGCATTTTAAACAAAACATTAATTAAAGCATTTACATATATTGAAGGGAACATAGTCCTGTCATAATATGATCATATCTTCTATGTGAAATTTTTATCAGTTTACTGTGGCTGTGATCCTTGGTCCTTGTGCTATTGCAGAAAATAATTTAAGTGACAGATAGTAATAAAGGTAAAATTTATTATATAAAAAGTGTTAAAAAGAAAGATAAAGCCCTCAGAGGAGAGTAGACTACTCAGAGAAGAATAAACAAGTTGCCCAAGTGGTGGGCTTCTTTTATTATTTCCCTTAAGGGGCTGACCCCAGTTTCCTCCCTTGTTTAATTTGGAGGAATAGAGTTTTACTTTTAGAACAGAGAGAGGTCTATCTATCTGAGACTAGCTTTCTTAGTGAGACAAAGAATGTTATTGTCCCTGTGAAAAACATTTTATGTAATTTTTATTTTTGACTACTCCTATTTGTGCTACTGTCTTGGCCAAGCACCTTTTTCTATGCAGTGTTATGATTATAGACTGAAAAAACATCCTGAGTAAATATTTGTATGCTAACTGTCACAAGGTTACAAGCTGCACATTTTATTTTTTAAATTCTTGGATTAACTCCTTGGTGTTCCATTACTCATTTCTGACTACCTACTCTTATCATCATTAATAGTTTTTCTTTAGAAATATCAGAATTATGTAGCGAAGTGTGGGTATGTGTGTGTGTATTTGGTTAAAGAAATTATCCAGTTTAATGACCATTGATTTCTTTCCCTAGAAGAATACTTCAAGACTTAAAAAGGTGAAAATAGAAGAAGTGTAATACTGCTGTGAAGCAATCACATTTTATGGAAGGGAAATATCTCACAGTTGGGTGCTTCTTAATTAATGTACATGGTAATAGGATTTTGTAATTGGGCCTGGCTATTGCCAAATAGCACCAATTTTGGACTGCACAGTTACTTTAAAGTAGGATTCTTTGTGAGTTTGGGACTGGGTGCAGATTATTAGAGTTTTGAAAGACCTATAAGTAATTGAGTTTGGGGGAAGCTTTTAAGACAATAAAAAAAATTAAAATGATTTGTTAATAAAAGGGGTATTTGTTTAAAATGAGGAAAAAGTTATTTTCAATGAAGAAAAATGGTATAAATTTAAAAAGCTGACAAGTAGTATTAAGTATGAAGAACACAAAATCCAGAATTAATATATTCTTAATAACTGCTTGCCTACAGCTGTGGCCCTGTGGCATCCCATCCCATCAGATCTTGGAAGCTAAGCAGGGTCAGGCCTGGTTAGTACCTGGATGGGAGACTGACTGGGAACACCAGAAGCTGTAGGCTTGGGAGAAGGACCTGGCAACCCCCTCCCAAATCAATCTGCCATTGAAAACCCTATGAACAGCAGAGAAGCACTGACAATAGTGTTTCCCCTGTTGTACAGAGGGTCGCTATGAGTCTGATACCGAATCGATGGCACCTAACAACAACAGCAATAATAACTGCTTGACATACTTCCATCTTCAAATTCTCCTTCTAGTTTTGTACATACTTTTTTAATTGGCTTCCCCTGTCATATGGATGTTGAGTTAGTATAGTACCACTATTGGAAGAGATTTTTCCTTTCTAGTTAAGGTTTCCTTGTGTTCTTGTCATACACCATTTGACTATATATATGGGGTTTATTTTTGAATATGTGATGCAGTTCAGTTGATGTATATGTTTATTCTTTCACCATTACCCCACTATCTTGAGTGTTTAAGTATTATAGAAAGTCATTATAGAAAGTTCAGAAGTCAGAGCTTAAGTTTTTCAACTTAGATACTCTTTTTCAAGGCAGTTTAACTATTTTTGGTCCTTTGTCCTTCCAAACACAATTTTAATATTACCTTGTCAAATTCTAGGGGAAAATACTAGAATTTTGACTGGGATTATATTGACGCTATAACCAATTTTGAAAGAATTGATATCTTAATAGTATTTGGTCCTCTGATCTATGTTGTTGTTGTTAAATTGCATTGAGTTGGGTCTGACTCATAGTGACTCTATGTATAATACATGAAACATTGCCTGGCACTATGTCAGTGCTTCTCTGCTATTCATGGGGTTCTTGATGGCTGTTGTCTTGGGAGTGGACTGCTAAGGACCTTCTCTCAAGCTTATATCACTAGGCATTCCCAAGTGGTCTCCCATCAAAGTACTAATCAGGCCCGACCTTGCTCAGCTTCTGAGATCTGATAAGATTGGATACCAGGGTGGTATGACTGTAGGCTTCTGATCCATAAAAGTTTATATTTTCATTTATCTAAATATGTTTACATGTGTTCTTACCAATCCTTTTATTGTTTTAATATATGGGGTTAATATATTTTTCTTGTTAAATATATCCCTAAATATTTTGATGCTATTTTAAAATATCATCTTAAAAATGTTTATTGCTAGTATATTAAAAATACAATTTGTGTTTAGCTATTTAATTTTATGTCTTACAACATTAGTTCCAGTATTAGGTTTTTATCTTTTGTAGATTCATTAGGATTGCATACTTTCTATATATGCAATTTTATCAGCTGTGAATAATGATACTTTTCCTCCTTTCAACACATCTCTGCCTTTCCATCTCCTCTTTCATTGGGCAGGAATTCAATGCCATCTTCAATAAATGTTTCTAGAATCAGATAGCATTCCCTTTCCATTTTATTTCATCTTAGAAGGAAAATAGCTAATTGTTAAATATATTAATTATAAAATTTTATAAATTATGTATCTTACCACATTGAAGAAGTTTCCTGTTGTTTCAAGGTTTCTGGGAAATGCTATTAGAAAATTTGGTTTGTCAAATGCCAATTTTCATCAAGTAAAGTAGCTACAATATTTTGGAGAGTCTTGAAATATTAAAATGTTGAATTATATCAATAGATTTTCATATATTAAATCAATCTTGAATTTTTGTCATGTTCAACTTGATCATGGTATATAATCCTTATATATTGCTGGATTTTATTTATATTTATGAAGATTTATAAATGTATTTCTAGAAGGATTTTGTGCATTTTTTCTTGTACTTGTCTGACATTAGTAACGAGAAGTACTAGCCTCAAAAAATGAATAAGTGGTATTTCTTTTTCTCTAATTTCTGAAAAATTTTGTACAGAATTGGTTATTGTTTAAATGTTTACTGAAAATCACTAATGATGTTATATGACCCTAAAGTGATTTTTGTTTTTTTGTTATGGGGAGTGGGAAGTTGTTTAATTATAAATTGAATTTCTTTATAGGCAAAAGAGTTACTTAGCCACATTCCTATTTCTTCTTTAGGTAATTTTGGTGATTTTTATCTTTCAATACATTTTTCCATTTAAGGCTAAAATGTTCAATTTTGGGGCACAAAATTATTCATGATATTCCATTATTATATTTTTAACATCAGTAACATCTCTGGTCATGCCATTCTTTGTGTTATTGTCTCTATTTTGTTTTGCAAGTTATTCTAACAACTTATTAACTTAATATTTTCAAAGAACCAACTTTTGGTTTTGTATATTCTATTGTTTTTTTCTGTTTTCTGTTTTGGTCCTGTTTTAATTTTAATTTTTTTCTTTATTCTTTTGTTTTTACTTTTCAAGATTCTAAACTTGGAAAAAGGAGTCATTGCTTTATGCCTTTCTAATTATCTAATGTTGTTGTTAGGTGCCTTTGAATTGGTATTTGACTTGTAGCAAACCTATGTACAACAGGCAAAACACTATTGTTAGTGCTTCTCTGCTATTCATAGAGTTTTCAATGGCTGATTGTTTTTTGGGAGGGGATTGCCAGGTCCTTCTCCCAAGCCTACAGCACCTGGTGTTCCCAGGGAGTGTTCCATCCAAGTACTAACCAGGCCTGACCCTGCTTGGCTTCTGAGGTCTGTTGAAATTGGACACCACAGTGGTACGGCTGCAGGCAATTATTTTATAGAGCACATAAAACTATGAAGTTTCAGGATTGACATAGAAGTATTTCACAAATTTCAACTTGTTGTGCTTTTGTTGTCATTCAGTTAGTTATATTTTCTCAATTCCAAGTAACATTATTTATTCTTATGTCTTTATAGCTGGCATTTGTATAGCTATATCAAGTTTCTTACTCTTAATCCTTACCTAGTGAATGTTTGCCTGCAGCCATAGCCCTGTGGCATCCCATCCCATCAGATCTCGGAAGCTAAGCAGGGTTGGGCCTGGTTAGTACCTGGATGGAAGACTGCCTGGGAACACCAGAAGCTGTAGGCTTGGGAGAAGGACCTGGCAACCCCCTCCCAAAAATCAATCTGCCATTGAAAACCCTATGAACAGCAGAGAAGCACTGACAATAGTGTTTCCCCTGTTGTACAGAGGGTCTCTATGAATCGGATACTGACTCAACGGCACCTAACAACAACAACAAGTGAATGTTTATAAAAATTCTGTAACTTTAAACTTTTTTATTTTTATGTTTAAAGTATACATAACTGCCAGATATGGTGGCATACACCTCTAATCCCAGCAACTCAGGAGGCTGAGGCAGGAGTATCACAAGTTTGAGGTCAGAAGCAACTTATATAACTTAATGAGAGCATGTCTCAAGATAAAAAATAAAAAATGAGCTGGGGTTTAAGCTCAGTCAGAGCACTTGCCAAGTATATGCAAGGCCCTGGATTTAACTCCCAAGTACCCTAACTCAAAACAGTTGGCTCTTT
This sequence comes from Pedetes capensis, assembly GCA_007922755.1. NCBI lineage: Eukaryota > Metazoa > Chordata > Mammalia > Rodentia > Pedetidae > Pedetes > Pedetes capensis. Next base: position 31,390 of record VMDO01001648.1, on the reverse strand, counting down.
TAAAATACAGATTCACAATCTGTTTTATGAGGGAAATGTTTTGCTTTTAAAATTTTAAAGTAGTTGTTTATATACTTGAAATTAAGTGTACTATGTACTTGATTTTAATTTTATCCGATCTATTCATTATTCCTCAGTTATTTTCTTTTTGTCATTTTTGGAGGTGTGTTATACGTAAGTTTTGCATTTCTTTTTATCTTATTGATATTTTACTCAATTCTTTCTGTTTCTTATAGTTTTTTTCTTTAGATAGTAAAATACACGTGAAATTTATCATAGACTCTATTAAGTTCTTAAGAAATTTATGACAATGTGTTTTCAATTGTTATGCTTTACTCTTAGGATTCTATAAAACATATTTCTTGTTATCATTTTTAATTTAAATGGCTATGTTGAAGGAGATATCTAAATATAGAAATGGTGATATATATGGTAAGTATATTGTTAGATGCTGTCAAGTTGAGTCTGACTCATAGCGACTCTGGGGCCTGCAGCGTTAGCCCTGTGGCATCCGATCCCGTCAGATCTCGGAAGCTAAGCAGGGTCAGGCCTGGTTAGTACCTGGATGGGAGACTGCCTGGGAACACCAGAAGCTGTAGGCTTGGGAGAAGGACCTGGCAACCCCCTCCCAAAAATCAATCTGCCATTGAAAACCCTATGAACAGCAGAGAAGCACTGACAATAGTGTTTCCCCTG